>JAXDDW010000067.1:1297500-1640000 GCA_034670385.1 Hoplostethus mediterraneus | reverse complement strand
TTTTAGCTTCTGGTAACTGTATGGTGTGTTAGATGTCTATGCACTTTAACACTGGTCTCAGATCCGTTTCCAAACTCTGACTACATACCCATGCAATAGCCTTATTCTTAGTAGATCTTACCTTACTGCTGTGGGTCTTTCTCTGCATGGTCTCCAAAAAAATATTTTCATGCCAAAAAAAAGTTAAAAATCACATTTGTAGAAAAAGAGAAATAAAGTTAAATTAAGCTCTGGAGAAGGAGAACAAACTTTGTAGTGAACAAAAAGTTTTTGTTTCCATCTAAAAAGTGCACTTAAACGGTTAAAACATCAGATCACACTAGTTACAAGGAAAAACAAGAAATGCTGCATTGTCCTAAAGGACAGAGAGGAAAAGTCTCAGGGAAGGAAAAGAGTTGACCCAAAGTTGAAGAGGCTTACTTTGGCAAGGGAAAAAGATGGCACGCAAAAACAAAGAGGGAGAAATGGTAAGAAAGAGTGCAAACAAGTAAAATGCGGCAAAAGGGAGAGGATGGAAACAGCAGAAGTGAAGAGAAAGATTTAGAGAGGGGCACTGGATAAGAAGAAGAGCATGTTGAGAGGAGGAGGAGGAGGAGGAAACTGAATCCTTGATTCCCTCCTTCAATGAAATGTGATTCCTTTATGCGGAATATGAGAGCGAGCGAGCGAGCGAGAGAGAGAGAGAGAGAGAGAGAGGGGGTAGATGGAGAGTATAGGAGAGGGGGAGGGCTAGAGGGAGAGGGAGAGAGAGGTAGGAAGGGAGGGGCGGTAGAGGAGGAGAGTGGCGCATTTCTTTGAATAGAGAAAAAGGTTAACAACACAGATAGGGTATATGCAGAGGCTTTCTGAAGCATTGTGGACGAGCCCCGGCTACGCAGCACCCACGGGTGGACGTGCTG
Source organism: Hoplostethus mediterraneus (assembly GCA_034670385.1). NCBI lineage: Eukaryota > Metazoa > Chordata > Actinopteri > Trachichthyiformes > Trachichthyidae > Hoplostethus > Hoplostethus mediterraneus. The sequence goes on along the minus strand of JAXDDW010000067.1, from coordinate 1,639,101 downwards.
ACCCAGCCGGGGAGAAGGACAGAGCGCGAATAACTCTGGCTTCGTTTTACTGCAGCAGAATCCATTCACTTTTATAGCGCACTCTCCTTTTCGATGCCTTTTTCCTTCCCCCACCCCCCTCTCTCCCTCTCCGGCTCATCCATTACTGGGGGGAAAGAGACAATGTTACTGTAGTAGCCGACTAAGAGAGGGAACAACCGTATGCTGCATTCACTTTCTTGCTTTCTTCCGGTCATTTTTTTTGCGGCTTTCTTTGTTTTTTCTTCAGAGGGTCCCACACATCTCTCTCTCTCTCTCTCTCTCTTTCTCCATCACCTCACTCTCTCTCTCTCTACCGCTCCGTGTCCATTCCTCCCCATCCTCAGGTCTTTGTCTGTGCCTGGCTTGTTTTCCTGATTGTGATTTGTTCCGTCCTTTTCGATCCCTCCATTAAAAATCAGATTTATGGCCTCCCCCCTCCTTCTTTCCTCCTCCTCTCACTCTCTCTCTCTCCCTCCCTTTCTCGCTTCCCTCGCTCTTACCCTCTATACACCCCTCTCTCTGTGTTTCTTTCCACACACACATGCACACACACACAAACGAGCACACACAATGCATGGGAGAAGTGGCAGAGAGCGCTGACATAATTGTGCATCGCATGAATGCTAAGGCGGGGGGGGGGGGGGGGGGGGGGGGGGGCAGCGGAGAGAGCTGCAGCAGTGTGTAGCATGCACATAGACTGATTGAGGAGATCTAACATTAGTACGGACACTGCACTCTCGGGAGGCAATTAACACACACACACACACACACACACACAATGCTGTGCCACCTTACGTCAGTGAAGCATTTTGGAGGAAGGAGAAAAGAAGCAGGGAGATGGATCCCCAATTTAATACCCTCTCTCTTTCTGCCATCTCTCTTTCACTCTCTTCTCTCTTATTCCATCACCTGCTAATTCTCTTCTCTCTCTCTCTCACTCTCTCCTCCTCTGCTTACACACCACACACACACACACACATCTCATCCCTGGCTCTCCCTCCTCTTGAGTGAGAGCGGTAGGTTTGTGTGTGTGTGTGTTGGGGGGGTGGTGGTTGGCTCTGCTTGTTTAAGTCTCATAGTGGCCTAATTAGGAAGAGGATTTGAAGCAACACTGAGTTGAGCATTAGCTGGATTTAGAAATTGTTGTCGACTTAAAGTTCCCAAGAATATCTGTGGGACCAAGTGTTGGAATGAGAGCAAATGCTGATGGTTAAAATAATAGTTCAGTGGAGGGAAGGGGCCTAATGTGAACATGGTGTTTGGGACTTGTATCACATTACAGTAGCTCAAGGAAAAGGAACTGACTATCCCAACAATTCACTCATCAAGGTGGCGTCACCATTTAGCCTCAGAGGATGCTGACACATGAATCCGTTCAAACCATTTACAATTTACAACCATTTGCTGTTTCTGACGCATTCACTTCACCAACACTCGTCATTAAAACAACTTTGCGACCAATCTTTTTCCCAGACCAGATTCCGTGATGCACCTGCACGAGGTCGTTTTGTGCCACCCTGTTAGCAAATGATCAAGTGAATCATTGCCTATCTGCCGTGTTTCCGTGCAGCTCTTAACTGATATTGCAATGTTGATGTTTAATCCACATATATTTCTCCCTTCTGCTAAAATTTCTGCCCTTTTTCTCTCCCCGCAGACTCCTCAGACTCCTCCCTCCTCCTCCCTTCGGTTTCTCTCATCCTCTCCCTCCCCCCCGGTCCTCTATGCTCAGTTCGGTGTGTGTATCCTCTTTCAAAGGGCGCAAGGGTGGGAACAAGTCGTCCAACAAAGCATGTTACAGCGCAGACATGACTTGTCCGTCGGAAAGCGAGAAAATCGTGATAAACTGCGGGGGGGTGCGGCATGAGACCTACCGGAGCACCCTAAAAACGTTGCCCGGTACCCGCTTATCGTGGCTTACCGAGCCGGACGCGTTCAGCAACTTCGACTACGACCCCAAATCAGACGAGTTCTTCTTCGACCGCCACCCGTCAGTCTTTTCCTTCATCCTCAACTATTACCGCACGGGGAAGTTGCACTGTCCCAACGATGTGTGCGGTCCCTTATTCGAAGAGGAGCTGGCCTTCTGGGGCATCGATGAGACAGACGTGGAGGCTTGTTGCTGGATGAATTACCGGCAGCACCGGGATGCGGAGGAGGCGCTGGACAGCTTTGAGAATCCCGAGCCGGACGCGCCGGACGACGACCCCGCACTGGGCGGTGCGGATGGGGACTTGAAAAGACTGTGCATGCAGGAGGATGCGAGGAAAGCGGGCTGGTGGAAAACCTGGCAGCCTAAAATATGGGCACTTTTTGAAGACCCTTATTCCTCCAAATATGCCCGGGTGAGTAACCATGTCTCTCTCCTCTAGGGACCAACTTGTTTCCATGCTGTTTCATATTCTGCCACATGATGTTAGGCAACTATCTGAGTCATAATAAGTTTGAAAAACTTTGTAAAATGTTCTCGCCACATTACCACCATATTATATTATTGCAGGGCAGTTTTTTTCTTCATGATTACCTCCAGGCCACTTACTGTTGGTGCCTATGTCATCCTTTACAGTAGGCTTGTATTAAAAGGCAGGATATAGACTCACGGATATTGAATAATTAATGTTGATAGCATAGGAAAATGGAAAATGGTATGGCAGCTATATCTATTGGTAAATGGCTACTAGCTGATATTACAAATGAGGTTATTGTCGAACACATCACTTCCATTTCTTATCCTAGATATATTACATTTCAGGCGAACTAGATTCACACTGAATGGCTTTTTTATTGCCTGCCATAATTCCTGTGGCCGTATTCTGGTACTTGAACAGGTTTAATACATATCTTCTTCCAAACGCAGCATCCGCTGCGCGTCCTGCATCCAAACGCCTTCATTAGGTGTTATTTGTCCATTTACGATGCACATCAGCGCACCATATTTCACGTTAGTCTTATTTATTGAAGCACCTAACTGAGGAGGCTCATACGACCGCCTCAGTGGTGAAGTACATGTCTTTCCCCCCATTTGCCCTTGGTAGTAACGCTACTCTCTGGCTTGCTTTTTGTCAATCCCCTGTCCCGGTTCAATCCGACATGCGTTTTACGCACGGGCTTTACAGCTATTACGCAGACGTTAATGTACATCGAAATATCCGTTGATTGTTTTCATGTAAATAGTATATAATTTGCCTCTTACCAGAAAACATTTGATGACCCCCTTTGCTCGCACAGGTACAATAATGGGTAACAAGTAGACAGGATCTTTTTGATCACGTGAAAACCGCCGAAGTGTTCAGCTTGTGGCTCTTTTTTTTTTTTAGCTTAGAGCCTCTTCGTAACGGCAAATCCAGTCCATACTTGATTATCATTGCTTTCTATATTCAGTCGTGTGGTCTGATCATCTATGCTGATGTTAATAAAATTGTTTTCCTCTTCATGGACACTATGAATGCATACATAGGTCTACATACAAAACCAGACAGTCAGCAGACACCTGCAGTGGCCAGACATGCATGCCATCACATGGTATAAATAGATAAATGCAGTATGTTTGTGAAAACGCATTTCGAGCACAATACAGTTTGCACACTCGGCAATATGTACTGTATATACAATTCACATTTGGTTACATCACTGATGGAGACATTGGTTGGACGCATAGGCGCTTGCTCTCTCTCTCTTACACACACACACACACATCAACCCTGGTATGAGGGATGGGTCCACATACCTGGACTCTGGTCTCCCCAGGGGAAGAGGAAAGTGTCAGGCTGTGACGGACAGATAGTCTGGATCAGACCACCTGATCCGGTCCTCTGCTCTCTCTGGGCTTAGGATCAGGTAGCAGGAAGTGCCTCTCTAACTGTCACTCTCACCTCATCGGACAGAGCTCCCCAATTGGATCAATTTCCACCCCCACCCCCACCCCCAACAGTTCGTCATGGACTAGTTCTGTGAAGGATGTCCAGGAGTTGGAGGGGAGCCGGCTTGACGCTGGATGCTTAGGATTTGCAGGTTTACTTCAAACCTCATCGTAAATGGAGTCACACGGCACAGATTAGAGCAGCAACAGTTTCAAATGTGCATGTAAACAGAGAAACTACATGCTTGGACCAAGTGGATTTGGCGTTGGATGCTGACTTGGCGTCTCTTCATGACATACAGCAGCATTTGTATAGCTTGGATACAGGTCACTGTACCTGCTGCCTTGTCACCAATTGCCATGCTGTATTATGTAATCTACAGTTCAACACCATATCCACTTGTTACAGTGGCAAAGATCTCTTGAATCTTACAGTAACTAACATTCAGCTTAATGGTTGGTCATAGTGGTGTTAGTGCTCTTATTTGTGGGGGTGAACGCAGCCACATTTCCCCTTTGCAGGTTTAATATGCCAGCGCTATACGTCAAACAGCGATGTGACCCAGATCACTTGTTTTTTTCTGCCCTCGCTCCTTCTAAAAGTGTCCGTGTTCATCATGGCAGAACCTTTGGTGTTTTTTTTGTTGCCTGAGAGACATATATTACATGTGGAGAGAAAGACAGAGAGATGTAAAAAAGAGAGTGAGACCGAAGGATGAGGAAAAAAAAAAAAAACGGGCAGAGGAAGAGAGAGGAGATAGTGATGTGGAAATACAATGAGACAGATGAGAGAGAGACAGAGAGAAGAGGGAGACGGGGGGGGGGGGGAGTAAAGGGAGACAGCGGAGGAGAGACATTGCTCTAATGATTGAAGGGATTTTGTTTGCATGGCTGTGAGGTAATGCATCACCGATCAATGTTTTGATCAGAGCAATTATTTATATTATTGCTCGACATGCAAGGCCCCCCCCCCCCCCCGCCCCCCTTTGTTCATGATCGCGTGGGGCTCGCTCATGGATATACCGTAGTAGCACGCACAGCTACACACATGCACACACACACACACACGCGCGCGATACACACACATATACACGCTGGTGTCTTTGCTGGCTTTTCTGCTGCAGTAGACACGGGGAGAGAGAGAGAGAGAGAGGAGGAGGAGGGGGGGGGGGGAGCACTGGAGAAGGGGAGGAGTGAGAGGGATAGGCAGAGCGAGGGAGATGGAGAAGGAGTGAGATAGTGGAGAGAAATACAGGAAAACGGACAGATAGAGAGAGCCCGAGAGGGGCATGGAGGGAGAAAGAGAGCGAGAGAGCAGGGCAGAGAGAGAGAGAGAGAGAGAGAGAGAGAGAGAGAGAGAGAGAGAGAAGCAAGGCGGGTATTGAGATAAAGAGGGAGGAGGCAACAGTCATAGAGAGACAGCACTGGAGAGAGAGAGAGAGAGAGAGAGAGAGAGAGAGAGAGAGAGACTTTGGTTGATGGGGGTGGGGACCCTTGTCTTAGCATCTTCGATCAGCTATGAAGGCTTGAGCCATCCAATCTTCCTACCCTGGCCCTCCCGCCTGCCTATTGATTGATATTTTATTGACTATCCTCTTTTTGTCTGTTTTTAAAACCATTCTCTCCCTCCCCATTACCTCTTAAAACCTGAGAATGCTTCAGGGGCTCTATGCTCTACTGTATGGTAATATGACCATTAACCCTTGTGTATACAGTGCAATACATTTTACATCTGATTTCTTTATCGATCTAAACCTGGACGGCATTGAGTTTCACAGTGCAATTAAGCAACAAAGGAGAGTGCATAAACCTTTTCACATGTTGTCGAAGACTTCTCTCAGTAGAATTTGTGCTTTACTTGTGTAGCGGTTTGCAGCTCATTGTGTTGAATTGCTGTTTTTAACTCTTAAGCTGCCTGAATGGCAATGATCCTAATTGAATAAGTAAGGATTTACCAATATCCATGGACTGTGTGGTTATTGTTTTGGTGTCAGCGTGTTGCTTTTGAACCAGAGGACAACTGATTTATCACTTGTCATTAGGTTGACTATATGGTGCTGAGCTAACACGGAGGAGAGAGTTATAATGAATGTCACTATTTTATGATCCTAGTCAGATGGAAGGCAGGAAAGGCTTGGGAGGCTGAAAGCTTCTGGTTATTGAAATGACATTGAAATACCAGGTTCAAGCTTGATAAAGGCTTTAAATATGTATAGGGAGGCTTTTACGGTCAGATTTGATCACATACATCAAAAATGAAGTTCCGGCAGTTGTGAGTACCCGTTTTATTCAGCAGTCAGTTTGGTCATCAGTCTGGATACAGTGTGTTCAGTGGAGTGAATTTCAATGAGATTGATGTACAGATTGACACCAATTCTGTATCTACATTCTGTATCTACATGTGCTTACTTGCACGATAAACAGTTTTGAGTCGGCATCAAATCATTTAGTCCCACAGTACCACAGGTTTAGTTGGTCACTCCATTCCAGCTTAGCATCAGAAGGGCACAGTTGTCTTTTGTCAGCATATCTCCTGACAAAGCACCATTTGTAGCTCAGCATGTACAAGATGCCCCTTAGCCCCCCTCCAAATCTGACTTTTGTGTGCTTGTATTTGGTTTGCGCTCGTTTTGGGGGGGGGGGCAGCACTGTGTCCCGCTTGACTGTCCAGAGCCCCTCCCTGAAGGTCATGTCTTGTGGTTTATTGTTTGCTGTTCTTTTCCACTGTGTTCTGTTCTGGAGTGCACAATGCTGCAATAAACACAAATATGACCTGTCACTGCACCGGACGGCCTCCGAACAGGTTGTCTCTGGGTAGAAACCCATTGCGCTGGATAGAAAATAGAAAAAGATGTATTGATAGGCGTTCTAATACATATATATTTATAGATGATATATGGTGTTGGGTGACATCATTTTTGTCAGGGATATTGAATCACATTTTGGAGGGAGAAAACCCTGTGATTGCTTTTGAAACAGGAAGAGATCTGTGCGATATCCACTTTAACACCTGTGTCGGGAAGCTCTTGCATTTCATGTTTCATAAAAGCGTACTGTCCTCTTTTGATTTAAACAGTTATCAGGCTCTCATTTTTACGATACTAGGTCACATCTAATTTTGCATGGCCACCGTCACCATTTTTTTTAGCACCATTTTTTGCCCCAGAGCCAAGTAGCTCCACCTACAGCACCTCCACACTCTGGGTCTGGGTTTTATGAGAATTGTGGTGAAGGGGACTGTGGATTGCCTGTGGAGGTCCCAGCCAATCATAGCAGGCGCTGGCCTCTCTCCCTCGCTTTACTGCTCTTTGATTGGAGCTTGTCCCCATTGTGCTCCATGTTGAATTCTTTGTGACATCACAGCCAACACCCTTCTTATGTTAAAGGGGTGCGACTCACCCTAAAACCAGAACAAGACACGGTGAGACCACCCTATTTGTGAACCTCAAAACCTTCGCTTATCTCACCATTGTTCCACTGTCAGCAGTTATGTGAAATTGAGATCATTTCTAGCTACTTTGAAGGTGCTTTTATGTTAACTGAAAGGTTAAGGTGCGTAGAATGAAACTTCAACAATAGAGTTTACAATACAACAAAAAATGTTTTGTTTCCAAGTTGTTTTCATTCAAACCCCAACTCTATCGAAAGGCCTATTTCGCACCTCCATTCTTGTTCCTATCCCAGTGGGTTGCATCTGAAAATAGCAAAGGGAGGGAAGGAGGCCTTAATCTCATTCTCTGGTGGCAAATGTATTCCTCCATTACTGCTGTGAGGATGAGACTCTGTGCTTGTATGACCATCCAGCACATAAGCAATGTTTAGAAAAAGGTCTAAAAATATCCATGGCACCTTTGCAACAGTTTTGTCTGAACGGTGGCCTGCTTGTTTAAACCTGTTGTACTCCGCCTTGACAGAGAGAAAGCGAGATGAAAACAGTTTTATATGGTCCACCATTTTCATCTGACGAGGGCTGTTGGCAAGTTCATGACAATTAACCAACTTGCCTTTCCTGTGCCTACAATTAGGAAATCCATCGTGTTCTGTTTCAATTTCCCCTGACAAGGTTTTGTACCCCAGGCCTTCTCATGTTGTGTTCACGTCCTTGAAAATCCGAGTCCCTCTGTTTTCTTCAGTAATTTGAGTGCTGACCCTTGGTGATATTTTACTGGATGGGGTAACAACATAAATAAAATCTGAAAAAAGTAACAGTTGTCAAAGTTTATTTTTGACTTCTTTACCTGTATTAAGTGTTACATTTCAGACAGGAGCAGTTAGCATGTGATTATGTTGCAAAAACCACTCCCAGTACCTCCCTCCTTGTCTTTCTCTTCTGCTCAGCCATCTTCTCCTTCCTCCTTATCTCCCTAGGTCCATTTAGCCATGTTGGTTATGTGCTGAATCAGCGCTCCACACACTACAGTACTGTACATCCAGTCAGTTAGTCGGGCCTTGCGGTAAACGTTGGACATTCTGCTCTTACGCTTTGGAATTGAAGTGTTTCAGGACACCGGCGTGGCTGGAGAGCTCACATGGTGCCAGAGCCGATTACAGCGGTGGGAGTCTGAATTCTCTAAATGGGGCAAAATCTAGTCAAGTCAAAAGAGAAAGAGACAGTGTATTATGTGCTATATTCACACACACGGCCACACATACACACACATATATGTTAGCAAACGAGTAGATGGTGTACACACATTTACATGCAAGTGCACACAAACTCAACAGTTACTTACAAGTTTCTTACACTACATCAAAACTGCAAGGTGCTCAATTATTAATAAGCAATTCAGGCCGCAGTGTAACTAAACAAAGACTTAACATGGTGTAGAAACACCTTTACACACTCAGGCTGGGCGAACACAAATCCTGCACACTGTCACACATTTACACGTGGCCTGTACTGTACTCTGTATGTGTAGCTGCCCGTTCACACCTACAGCATACACATGAATCACTTCATCGGACATGTAACCCTATAGACTGCACTCACCTATACATATTTGTGAATGAAAGTCTCAAAACTACAACAACATATTTAACAATGGCATGGGTGGAGTTTGTACGTCAGAGAATTAGCTGACAGATGAAGTTCCCGAATAAGTTGTGATGTTCCAATCATGCAATTAAATGATACTTAAATACTTAAAACCAATCACTTAAAAGAGGCAAGACACACCTGCTGATGGTACCTGCGCTGTAGCTTAACACACTTAACGGTTTTGTGAGAGTCTATGCACGGTTGGCCATGTGTTGTTGTGTCTCCTGTTGCCCCGTGGCACTGAAACAAGCTAGATCCCTGCTCATTCCCTCGGAAAATGACATTGGAGCGCGTCACACAATTCCTGTGTGGCCATCTGCTTCCTTGTGATTGTCTCTCCTTTCCAAGTGGCAGCGGAGGTGGAGGCGAAGCGCTTGCACCGGTGAATGACCACTTTAAGGTGGAACGCGGTCTAGCCAAAGGGGGCTGTGTAAAATGTCCGATTTTGGGAGGGGATTTTGAATGGAAACGTCTCAGAATGGCTTGTGGGCATCTTTTAACCGAGGAGGGTCTCATACAGTTGGCCATTTTGCACGTTAACATTTTTACGTTTAACTCTCAGCAGCAGCTTGGCATGGAGAGACTGATGGTTACATACATGCAGTATGAACATCCTCTGAAATCTGCCCTGTACATGTGTGCGTTGTGCGTGTGCGCATCCCATGACTTTCCCTTTTCTCTTACAAAGCAATTTTTTGTCATGGAGCTCTGAGATAGATTAAGGACAGCGAGAGACTGAAGCGGAAAGGGACAAAGACAGGGAGCGAGAGAGAGAGAGAGAGAGAGAGAGGATGAGAAAAAGAGGAGGAGGCATGAAGGCACTCGGTCATCACCGCTAATAGAATAGGGACAGCTTTGCCAAACTAGCTTTCAGGGCTCTCAGACAATGTAAGCAGGAGGACAGGAGGGGACAAGAAAGCAGTGGGCGGACGGAGAGAGGGGGTGAGGGAGGGAGGAAGAGGGGAGGACCAGCCGAGAAAGAGGGGGGGGGCTGTGTCGCAAGGACAAACACACATAGTACGCTGCAGTAATGTGGATCGAATACAAAGCAGTGCAGCCCGCTCACCTCCACACAGTATTTGTTTGTCTTCAGAAATGTTTGACAGGACTGCAGTGGGAATGAAATGGAGGGGACCTTAACGCTGCAGAGCAGATACGACACTGTGACGCGATGACTGGAGAGCTGCTCGCATGTGTGTGTGTGTGTGTGTGTGTGTGTGTGTGTGTGTGTGTGGGCAAGCTCACTGATTCAACTGTAATGTGTCAGGAAGTTGAGTCATTCAGGGAATCACTGGAACAGAAGACTGTGTTGTGATTGAATTTTACAGGTGTAACTTTCAAGAGGGCTGACCTCAAAGAGTCAGTGTTTCTAGCGCTCAGAAAATAACGTTCATGAAAGGATTACCTGCCGCTGAAGCTAATCATACCTCTCAGTTCAACCTCCTCAGCTCCTCATAGGCGTTTGTCTCGGTGCATACATAGCATACGTGTAGCATGCGGTCCGCGTGTGTAACAGTTTAACATGCACGCGAAAACACGATACTTCCTAAATACACATACACATGCCCATCTCCACCTCTACTCCTACCCCTCTCCCACCTTGCTCTTCCTCACCTGTCATGCCCTTCATTATCCCGCAGTGTCCCATGTTGGGTGACCCCTAGCAGGGGCTCTCAGTCTGGCTCGGGGCCCAGCAGGGCTCTGGGGCCCCACTATCCCCTCTGCCCCCCCTCCACCCATGTCGATTCCATTTCCCTTGGATGCCGACATGGCTGGAGCTCCTCCGAACACCTCTCTCTCTCATAGATATATATATATTGGGCTGTTTTGGCCTGGTATTGTTTACTCACCTCTTCCGCCAGGTAGCCATCAGATCTCCCCTGGCCAGTACTGATGGGAGAGAGAGAGGGAGGGAGGAAGGAAGGAAGGAAGGATGGGTTGCAAGAGTTCTCTTTCTCCCCTGCTATTGTTTTCTGCTTATTGTCAGTCTGTCGTTCTCAGCTGTCATGGATGCCCTGTTTGAAAGGAGCTGAGGGGCCATTGGATCAATGAACTTTGAAATCCAGACTATTCATCAATGGTGGAGCCCCCACCCTCAAACCCTCTCTCTTGATTGATTGATTGAAACGGCAATATGAAGAGGAGGTCAACCTTGACTGTTGCAAGGGTGTCATCAAAGTGTAATCAGTTATTCTCCATATTGTATTTACTATATGCACTGGGGCCAATGAAAAATGACGGTCTGAATACTACGTCTGTGGTTAATGTTATTTGACACATTTCGTGGGCACTCATGCTCCCGTGGGAAACCTTGAGGTTGGGAGGTCATAAGCAGCTAAAATTAACCGTAATAATTCATAATTCAACACTGAAGAAGGCGACAACACTGAAAAAAAGGGAAAGACCTCCTCTCTCTCTCTACTGCTTCCTCTCTGTTTCCCCCTCTGTCTCCGCCATCCCACTCAGTTTTACTGCTTGTCCATTTCACACGCAATGTCCCTAAAGGGAACTCTCTCTCTCTCTCTTTTGACATTTTAGTTGTTCTCTCTCTCTTGTTCAAGAACTTGAATGTTAGTTATAGGGTGTTTTTTGGTGTTATTTCAGCGTAAAGTAGCAAAACCACATTAGTGTCTCTGTGCCTATAACTGTGATGATGACAACGACGACGGCGGCGATGACACCGGTGAAGGCTATTTCTGTAACTTGCCTAAGGTTATACTCACGCTGAAAGCTAAGTGGCTAAGTGGAAGCTAGTGTCCCTGAGTGATGGCCACAGTCATTCACCTAAGATAATAGATTAATCACCCGATCCCAGTCTAACCTATTGCTTGGGTTGCCCTTCAGGAGAATGTTCTGTATTTCTCATCGTTTAAATGTTAATTTTTCATGCCTCATTCATGTGCAGATTTCAGATCATCCTTCAATGTCTTCTTATCGTTGCTGACTCGGCAGTAGTGGTCGCCCATTTGCTTTGCCCTCAGGGAAAGATTCCACATACTCCATCTTGCCGGTCGCTGTTCATCTCGCTAATGCTGATCAAATATCAGTGTCAGTGTACATTGAACAAGATTGCTATTAATAACGAGGATAATTCTTTATTTCTCTTTATATCACACTCAAGGTCACTCACCCTTGACCTGAAGAAAAATGGTTATTGTTATTTTTTCACTGAACAATTAGCAGCCAGGCCAATTGATCACAATTTGGCGGGGTCTCGCTACTCTATATTCAGCCATGTATGAGCAGTATTTGGCTTAGCCCTGTCCTTGGTGCCTGAAAGCAGAGGCTAACGCAGTGGTTGTCATGGTGACAGAGAGCCAGGCAGGGCTGTGGTAATACTGTAATGATAAAGCTCTTCTGGATGGTGCCGCAGTAAACACAGCGCCACTAGGGTCCCGTTAAAGAAGAGCGCAGCGCGCTGCCGTGCATGCAGAAATGCCTGTAGGGCTAATATCGGCTCTGACAATCTCTCGTTGGTTATATCACTTACATTCAAGCACCCCTCCGCCCCCCCACTCCCTTCCCTCTTTCTTTCTTTCTTTCCTGTTCTCTCTGCCTCTATTGCCTCCTTCTCTCTCTCTCTCTCCCCTTGATTGGCGAAACTCAAGTCATTGTCTTCTCTCCTCCACTCATCTTTTCATCTCCTTTCCCTCCGTCCCCCATTCCTTCCTTCACCTCTTTAATTCATTCATCCATCCAAACACAATCAACGCCCTCAATCATCAACTTCCTTTCACAGTTCCTCTCTCTCATATGCCCTTTCTCATTTGCCTTTCTCTGCCTCTCTCTCTCTCTCTATCTGACTCCCTCTCTTTTAAATTTATGTTGATGATCTTTCCAAATCTAATTTCAGAGCCCAGAGAGCTAGCGAGACTCTATTGGGCCTTGAAGGTCATTGGGCCACAGGTATCATGCATGGCAGCTTTACTATAGGAATTTGTGTAGTATACACACTAATATTAAAGTGCTCTTCCAAATTGTATGTTCATAGCATGGACACCAGAAACACACAATGTACATGCACACACACCAGTATCACTGCGTTGTGCAGTTAGAAGAGGGATGGGGGGACACAACAGAGACAAAAGTGCCTTAGGAGATAAATAAGTGTGAAGTGACAGAGTGCTACTCCTCCTTTTATGATCCTCCTCCTCTTTCTCTCTCTCTGTGTGTCTCCTCTCTCTGCCCATCCTTCACCATCGCCTCAGTGCACTGTTCATGTAGCTACCGCTCACTATCTGTGATCGGCAAGTGTGCACACACCTCCCGTGCCCAAAGGCTGTTTATCTCACTCCCCTTGTGAGTCATGTCCACACACACGTGCGCCAGGTATTTATTAACACACGTACAGAATACACACACACACACACACACACACACACACACACACACACACACACACACACACACACACACACACACACACACACACACACATCCACACCTGCGTGCTGCATACATGCAGACTTGATGAATAGCTTGAAGTACATTTCATTAATGGTCAAGCAGTGGGAATACTTCGGTATCTCTCACCCAATACATCTCTGCTTGACATGTTACTGTATATTTACAAATGATTGGCTGATATGATGGATTAATCTGTATTGATTTGGTGTGCAGATATATAGTTTTATCCATTGTGCTCTGCCCTCTTGAATTACTGTTTCATTCAATTACTGAAAACATCATGGTCAATAGTAGAGGCTATCTAATGGTTCCTCAACTGTTGTCTTTCGTACAGTTTTTGCCTTCAGCTATTTCTAAGTAACATACACTCTAGACACACAGAGCTTTCTTGTTTGAATTTCAAAGACTTCAAAACCGAGAAATCTTGTAATGTGAAAAACCTAAACTGTGCACACCTCATACCTAAATTTCTTCTTCTTAGTGGCGGTAGGGGATGGAGGTGGTGAACTGTTTCCTAAATTCAAGGCCTTAAATTGTCTTTTTTGTTGTTGTAAAGTCTTAAATATAATTTCCTAAAAATGTGATTGGTGATGTCAACTAAGTTACTGTAGTATGTTGCCTTTGATGCAAAATGTATAGTGGTTTTTGTCACTTAAATGGTTGAATGAACGGATTTGTTTTTTGGCAGTAGAGCGAAACCACACTTGCAACTTTCCTTTGCCGATTTGAGTTTGCTTTACCTCAGCCAGAGCCTGTTTAGCTAGCTGCTTTAGCCCCTCTGCCTTTCCTAATCAGACACAGTCCTTTCAAAAAAGCGGTTTATGCCACAATCCAGTCGGAAGTCGATTGTTCCGAGTTGATCTTTCTGACTTCCAATCTAAATGTGTTCCAGTGCATGTGCTCGGGAAAACATGGACTCCCGCAGCGAACTCATCTTTGTATGGCAAGTCTCTGAATTTCAAGAGCATCTAAAGAGGACCGACATCAACTACTACAGGCGCATATCAGTGAACTAGTAACATTAACGTTAGTAGGCTAGTACCGCACGCTAGTAAAGACTTCTATCATATCAGTGAACTAGTAACGTTAATGTTAGTAGGCTAGTACCGCATGCTAGTAAAGACATCTATCATATCAGTGAACTAGTAACGTTCACGTTAGTAGGCTAGTACCGCACGCTAGTACCACACGCTAGTAAAGACATCTATCTCGTAACATTGAGCACAAATCAACTGAATTTCGTTACAAATGTCACCCACAAAGTTGTTTCAATATGTTTTCATAACAAAAACGATATATGGAGTAAAAATTGATGCAAAGGTTTCACGGTGTGCGCTGCTATATTGCTGTGAGGTCAGATGTGTTTATATCGGCGAACTCAGACCAGTTGGATCTTGCCCAAGTTTCCGACTGGGAATTCCAACTTGAATGACTGTTCTATTGCACTTTTCCGTGTCGGAGGTCATATTTTTCAAGTTCCTAGTACAATGGAATATGTTGTACCACAATAATGGTGCAATTCATTGTACCACCATAATGGCGCAATTCATCGTACCAATGTGAATCATTTCTTTATGGTCTCTGCCACGGCCAACTATTTTGGGGAAGTGCAAATTTAGCCACAGATGGGTGGATAACAGGAAGTTTGCTACTTGGTTGAAGCCAGTGGAGTCAAATGAGCACAAAGCCCGCTGTTTCAATTTAACCTTACAATTAGGCACAATGGGAATCAAAGCTTTGGAATCGCATATGCAGAGTGAAAAACATAAAAAGCTGTCAAATACTACTGTTTGGGGTTTTTTGCATTCATTTTTGTCACAAAATTGGTCTTAAATTGCATTCTTAGTGGCATTAAAAAGGTCTTAAAAAGTCTTTAACGTGCTGAAACCTGCAGAAAACCTGCAGAAAACCTGGTTGCAGACTTTGTGATTCAGGCTCATAAGACAGATGCACTAATACATCAAAATCTTGCCTAGTGCAGCTTTAAGCCACAGACGTTTTATTTTCATGCACTTAACGCTAGTAAAGACTTCTATCATATCAGTGACCTAGTAACGTTAACGTTAGTAGGCTAGTACCGCACGCTAGTAAAGACATCTATCATATCAATGACCTAGTAACGTTAATGTTAGTAGGCTAGTACCACACGCTAGTAAAGACATCTATCATATCAGTGAACTAGTAACGTTAACGTTAGTAAGCTAGTACCGCACGCTAGTAAAGACATTTATCATATCAGTGAACTAGTAACGTTAACGTTAGTAGGCTAGTACCGCATGCTAGTACCACACGCTAGTACCACACGCTAGTACCACACGCTAGTACCACACGCTAGTAAAGACATCTATCTCGTAACATTGAGCACAAATCAACTGAATTTCGTTACAAATGTCACCCACAAAGTTGTTTCAATATGTTTTCATAACAAAAACGATATATGGAGTAAAAATTGATGCAAAGGTTTCACGGTGTGCGCTGCTATATTGCTGTGAGGTCAGATGTGTTTATATCGGCGAACTCAGACCAGTTGGATCTTGCCCAAGTTTCCGACTGGGAATTCCAACTTGAATGACTGTTCTATTGCACTTTTCCGTGTCGGAGGTCATATTTTTCAAGTTCCTAGTACAATGGATTATGTTGTACCACAATAATGGTGCAATTCATTGTACCACCATAATGGCGCAATTCATCGTATCAATGTGAATCATTTCTTTATGGTCTCTGCCACGGCCAACTATTTTGGGGAAGTGCAAATTTAGCCACAGATGGGTGGACAACAGGAAGTTTGCTACTTGGTTGAAGCCAGTGGAGTCAAATGAGCACAAAGCCCGCTGTTTCAATTTAACCTTACAATTAGGCACAATGGGAATCAAAGCTTTGGAATCGCATATGCAGAGTGAAAAACATAAAAAGCTGTCAAATACTACTGTTTGGGATTTTTTGCATTCATTTTTGTCACAAAATTGGTCTTAAATTGCATTCTTAGTGGCATTAAAAAGGTCTTAAAAAGTCTTTAACTTGCTGAAACCTGCAGAAAACCTGGTTGCAGACTTTGTGATTTAGGCTCATAAGACAGATGCACTAATACATCAAAATCTTGCCTAGTGCAGCTTTAAGCCACAGACTTTTTATTTTCATGCACTTAACGCTAGTAAAGACTTCTATCATATCAGTGACCTAGTAACGTTAACGTTAGTAGGCTAGTACCG
The DNA here is from genome assembly GCA_034670385.1 of Hoplostethus mediterraneus. Classification (NCBI taxonomy): domain Eukaryota; kingdom Metazoa; phylum Chordata; class Actinopteri; order Trachichthyiformes; family Trachichthyidae; genus Hoplostethus; species Hoplostethus mediterraneus. The sequence continues at coordinate 1,622,567 of JAXDDW010000067.1, read as the reverse complement.
CACGCTAGTAAAGACATCTATCATATCAATGACCTAGTAACGTTAACGTTAGTAGGCTAGTACCGCATGCTAGTAAAGACATCTATCATATCAGTGAACTAGTAACGTTCACGTTAGTAGGCTAGTACCGCACGCTAGTAAAGACATCTATCTCGTAACATTGATCACAAATCTACTGAATTACGTTACAAATGTCACCCACAAAGTTGTTTCAATGTTTTCATAACAAAAACGATATATGAAATAAAAATTGATGCAAAGGTTTCACGGTGTGCGCCGCTATATTGCTGTGAGGTCAGATGTGTTGATATCAGCGAACTTGGACCAGTTGGATCTTGCCCAAGTTTCCGACTGGGAATTCCAACTTGAATGACTGTTCTATTGCACGTTTCCGTGTTGGAGGTCATATTTTTCAAGTTTCTAGTACAATGGATTGTGTTGTACCACCATAATGGTGCAATTCATTGTACCACCATAATAGCGCAATTCATCGTACCAATGTGAATCATTTCTTTATGGTCTCTGCCACGGCCAATACTATGGGGAAGTGCAAATTTAGCCACAGATGGGTGGACAACAGGAAGTTTGCTACTTGGTTGAAGCCAGTGGAGTCAAATGAGCACAAAGCCCGCTGTTTCAATTTAACCTTACAATTAGGCACAATGGGAATCAAAGCTTTGGAATCACATATTCAGAGTGAAAAGCATAAAAAGCTGTCAAATACTGTTTGGTCTTAAATTGCATTCTTAGTGGCATTAAAAAGGTCTTAAAAAGTCTTTAACTTGCTGAAACCTGCAGAAAACCTGGTTGCAGACTTTGTGATTTAGGCTCATAAGACAGATGCACTAATACATCAAAATCCTGCCTTGTGCAGCTTTAAGCCACAGACTTTTCATTTTGATGAACCCCCAAAAATTCTAACAGTTGTAACATACAGGACATGCATTTACATAAGACTGTGGGGAAAAAGACTCAATTAAGATCTCATTCACTCCTCCCGGGTGATGGAAGTTGTTTTTACTGCTATAGCCCATCAGTTATCATTAGCCTTCAATCATCTGATAACTTTCCCTTCTCTCTCTTTTTCCTCCCTCCCTCTCTTTATCATTCCCCCAGTCCTCTCCCTTCTCTTTCTCATCTTTTTGAATGCCCTCTTTGCTTGACACAGTCAGGTCACTTCAGCGTGATCAGACTGATGAGCTAGCTTAGCTTAGCATAGCCTGGCTCAGGATGAGATACTTTCCTATCCCACTAATCAAATACTAAATGTTTGGATTGTCCTGTCTAGTCCGTTTTGGTCCATTTTCCTCCTCCCTCCCTCTCACTTTTGTCACGCTCTATCCTTTCTTCTGCTCCGCTTTAATGTTTTCTCTTGTCTTTTTTTACACATGCGTCCACATTGGCTCGTCTCCCTCCTGGTTCTGTCTCTCTCCCATCTGTCTGTCCCCTACAGTGTCTCCACCTGTGTAGCCTACATAGAAGATATAATGTGACTGCAGTTTTTCCACTATTTTGTATTTGTGCATGCACATATGTGTGTGTGCGTATATATACATGTTTTTGTGTGTACATATTTAGTGAGGCAATCCATCAGGCCTTTAAGCAATGCAACATGAAAACCTCACTGCCTCACCCCTGAGACAGCTCTTGCACTCATAACCACCCTCAACCCTCAAGCCTTCATTATTTCATTATCCTGACCACCACTACCATCCTTCTTCTCCTCCTCATTATCGTTGTTATTATATTATTTACATCATTAACGTCATTAACGTCAGGAACAACAGCAGGAATAACAGTATAACACTCTCGGGCAAAACTCTCCTCCTTGCCCTGATTTGTATATATAAAGGGTTTCTGGTGCTCAACCAATGAGGGAACGTCCTGAGCAGGTCCCGCTGGTACTATCCTGCTTCCCTGGGACAGGGGAGCTGGTTGGGGTGGGGGTGTAGGGGTGGGAGGGTGATTGAGAACCTCAATGTGTGTGTGTGTGTGTGTGTGTGTGTGTGTGTGTGTGCATGTGCGTGCGCATGTGTGCGTGCGTGCATGTGAGTGTTTTCACGATACAGAGGGGGAGAGCACTGCAGCAATCTGAGAAAGTAGGTCAGACACCGACTAGCGAGAAACATGGCAGAGGAGAAAAGAGGTAGGGAAAGAGAGATGGAAAGGCAAGGGGAAGAGGAGAAGGGGGGAGAAAAAGAAGGCCAGAGAAAGTGGGGGTGGCGGTGGGTGTTGGGCTGAGGGTTTTGAGACCAGAAAACCTGGAACAGATATGGCATTCACTATAAATCATCAAACAATTTCGGGGTGCAAAGAGTTACTCCTCCAAAAATGCTATAATTGCAATGTCCTGATTTACTTGAATTGATGCTCCATGTTACCCATTCTACTGGGTTCTCACACACGTCCTGTGAAGGACTTAACTCAGCAACATACTGTAACTTTAGCATTAAAATTGGTTAATTTAACAACATATGGTTGCCTATGGTAACCCAATATTCCAGCTGCCCCAGTTCAGTCCAGTGTTTGTAACATTGCCTTATACTTAATGGCTGACTTAACCAGAAGGTCATTTCTATGGCTAAATGCTTTTTAGTTAATCTCCAGTATAAATACAGTGGCTACAGTGGAGTCTTAAGTCTTCTACTAATTTGTTTTTGTTGTGAAGACACTTGTGTGTAGGCTCTCATGCAATTTTGATTTCAAATAAAAGGCTGAGATTGGAGAAAGATCTAAGACCTTTCAAGAAAAATCACTAACACTGGTCCCTTCCCTTTGTTCGTAGTTATAAAGCTTCCTCTTATGTTGCACTTGGTATTACATAAATACGCAACATTGAAAATACACAGTGACACGCACAATACACTGAGGGCACTCAGGCTTCTTATATATATGGGCTCCACTCAAGTATGAATTACCTCTCTCTTTTTCTCCTCTGGCTATGTCTGTGTTTTATTATTTATTTGATAAAGCACAAAGTATACTGCATCTATAAATACACTGCAGGGCATGTAGGAATGGACTGTAACAGGAAAAGACTGTGCAGTAGCCACGCACACATTGTTGTTATCACGCTACTGTAATTGATTCAGGGAAAATTAAATGGGCCAGCGTTATGAGCTTGGGTACATATAGAAAGTAAGCTTGTAGACTGCACAGACAGCAAACGCAAGGAAAACCAATCGCCTTGGTGAGTGGCGAAAAAAGCAACCATGCCTAAAAGATGAACAGGAAAGAGGAAGAACAAAAGGCTATTTGCCTTTAAACTGAATCACCCATCTCAATAAGGAAACCGCAGAGGCAGAGTGCAAATCTCTGGGTCAAGACACTGTTACAGCTTGGATCTTTTTTTGCTTCCTGTCCAAGAAATTTACCCTGAGGAGAAAGTTTTGGAAGTGAATGAGCAAGCTTGGAGCTGCCAGACATTGCCAGAAATGATGCCGCTAGTAAACGGGGCAATAATACAATACTCTCAAGGGGTGGAAGAAGGAGGCTGGAGGCATCGTCCAAAATGGCAACAGAAATCTGACGCTGTGCTTTTAATATTTGTCATTTCCTTTTTGGCTGTAGATTCTACCATGGAAATTCATCAAAATGATTTTGACCCTTTCAGTTACCAACTCATTTGATGAGTAAACCTACCTAGGCCACTTCATCATCAAGACTAATAACATCTTTGAAACAAAATTATGAATACAATTATTCCCTCAGTACATGTAGGGCAACATGCTGAATAATGCATTTGTGGCATTAGTCCAAACTTTAGATATTGAACAGAAACCTGAAGGCAAAGTTTGTGTAACTGCCGCCATTTAAATAGTATGGGGGCAGATAGGTGTCTTGCGTTTGTGCAATTGAGCGTTGTAACCTTATGGATCAAACCATGTTGGCTACAAGTATAAAAACTTCAACTTCAAGAACCATGGGCAGTGGAAAATCAACTATAGGTTGACAATGGCACAAAAGTCATGTTTATAACACGCTGTGAGCAGTGGATTTTGAGGACATGCAACACCCTTTCTTAGTCATTCACTGCACTATGGCATACACACTATCAATAATTCATTTGTATTATCCTTACACTCCCTTTTATTTTCCTTTCCATTCATTCATCCTGCCCTGTGACTTTGCCTTTTTGTTCTCCAGCAGTATGCCGCCAATATGGTGGCCAGTTGCCTCAGTTGACACCTGCCTTCTGATTTTACTTTCCTTGGCCTGTCATGTAGATGATTAGTTTCCCATACTATAGCACATAGGCCACTTTGACTCAGTGGTTTAGCCTGAAGGTCAACATTTATAGCACTTCCGTGTGTAGTCAGGCTTCACGTAATACAGGGTTATTATCTCATCCCACTCAGAAATGCCCCACAGTGACCTGGGGGGGTTAACACACATTGTTGAACACACCAGCGGTTTGTCTTTGGTGTTGATACAGAGCTCCACAAATTCTGCACTTTCTCTTTATACACCTTCTCTGCCTGACTGTATTTTCTTAATTTGTAACTGACTTTCCCATCTCTTTCTCTCTCTCCCTTGTCTTCCCACCCTCTCTCTTTTTTTGCTGGTTTCTTCCCTCCAGTATGTGGCATTTGGCTCCCTACTCTTCATCCTCATCTCCATCTCCACTTTCTGCATGGAGACGCATGAGGCCTTCAACACCATCTACAACAAGACGGAGAACGTCACGGTGGGCAACGTGACCCGCGAGGAGATCGTATACGAGGTGGTGACCGACAGCTGGTTAACGTATGTGGAAGGCATGTGCGTCATTTGGTTCACTATTGAGGTCCTGCTGCGTGTCACCTTCTGCCCGGACAAGGCTGAGTTCTTCAAAAGCACCCTCAACATCATCGACTTTGTGGCCATCCTACCCTTCTATCTAGAAGTGGGCTTGAGTGGTCTCTCCTCCAAAGCTGCCAAGGATGTCCTGGGGTTCCTCCGCGTTGTCCGATTTGTCCGTATTCTCCGAATCTTCAAACTGACCCGCCACTTTGTGGGTCTTCGTGTGCTGGGCCACACACTCCGTGCCAGCACCAACGAATTCCTCCTGCTCATCATCTTCTTAGCCCTTGGTGTCCTCATCTTTGCCACTATGATCTACTATGCTGAGCGAATTGGCGCTGACCCAGATGACCCCACTGCCAGTGCCCACACCAACTTCAAGAACATCCCCATTGGATTCTGGTGGGCCGTTGTGACCATGACCACGTTGGGCTACGGAGACATGTACCCAGAAACATGGTCAGGGATGCTGGTTGGCGCGCTGTGTGCCTTGGCTGGTGTGCTGACCATTGCTATGCCTGTACCTGTCATTGTCAACAACTTTGGCATGTACTACTCTCTGGCCATGGCCAAACAAAAGCTGCCCAAGAAGAAGAACAAACATATCCCGCGAGCTCCCCAACCAGGATCCCCCAACTACTGCAAGCCAGATGCCCTGGCAATGGCTACTGCATCACCCCAAAGGATCCTGGGAAATGTCCTAGGTGGGGTGATGGGGTCCGGAGGCATAGGGGGTGACTGTCCTCTCGCCCAAGAGGAAATCATAGAGATCAACAGAGGTGAGATATTTCAATTTTGATCTTAAGTCAATTTTTCAGGAGAAATAGCAAGTGTGTTTACTCAATAAGCAGCTTTACTGAGCATCTCTTTGTGCAACCTTCCTAAACTGAACACATATTACCCAGTCAGACTTACCTATTTGTGGAGAAAAGAATGTCAAAGTCATGCTGTTATCCAGTCAGATCGAAGTGGGTGAACTGGCTGGAATCAGGTTTACTAATGACAGATTGAGGCATGCACAGTAAGGATGCGAGGGGTCGGGTGGAGGGCTAGAGTGCCAAAGTCTCAAGAGGCAGAAGTGATAGTGCTATCAAAAAGTGATGCATAGCTGATTTTGGATCCACCCTGGAGAAATTGTTGGCCCATCAGAATTCATGTGTAATTTATGATCAACTGGTGGGTCCAGAGTTGCCTTAAGGCACCCATCTGTCAGTGAGGAGCAAACACTGTGGAAGGAAAATTAACTCAATTATCTGTTAAAACAACCTAATGCATCTCAGTTTGGGTCAACTTCACATATTTCCGCTCTGGCATTACCAGTGAAATCAGAAAGATAATCTGGCTCTTTGTTTGCGTTTTCCATACCATAGCATCAGGCTTCACATACAACAATAACACACATTTACTTTCCTGCCTTAAGGCATCAGTGAGACAGTAAATAGAGGATTTATCAGTGCTTCTGTTACATCTCCTCTGCTTGGCTTTCTTACACATCCTCTTCTTAAATGTTTCTTGTAGGTTGTGTCAGTAGATTGTTAAGGTGAACTTGTGTGAGATGCTGCAGCATTGACTTCCCCAAACTTGCTTGATGTACCCAGTTCATGCTGTGATCTTTGCAATAGTTATCTCCGGTCATTTCTAAACATTAGTTGCCATTGTATCAATGTGTTTTAGAGAAGAAGACGTTTCATAAAGTGGTGCTCTGACTTCTGTGTTTTCTTGAGCTTCAGGCTTGTAGCTTAACTTTAAGAAAGAATAAGCCAAGCTAAGCATATTATCAAAGTGGCTATCAGCTGCTAAATTAATTTAGGTTGGTAGTTAACTTGTGAAGCAGCCAAGTGTTTGCGAAAGGACACACAATGCACTTCCTGATTTGCCGATTTCTGTCTTCCATCCGTCCCGTTTGCTTTCCCCCCGTCTCGCCCCCAGACTCCAAGCAGAATGGTGACGCAGCCTCGGCGGCCCTGGCTAACGAGGACTGCCCCACCATTGACCAGGTGCTGAGTCCAGACGAGAGGAGCCCCGTTGGGCGAGGCGGCGCCGGTGTTACCCGGGAACGCTACCAGCAGGACCGCGCCTGCTTCCTGCTCAACACCAGGGAATTCCGCGCCACAGATGGGAATGTGAGGAAAGGTATGTTTCACCCCAGGGGACGGATACATAAACATGCACGAGTTACATAAACAGATCCACACAGTAAGATGCCAAGCACACGGGCCCATACTGATCCCATACTGATCCTCCCCGTTTATGTATCGCACATGCCAAGTGGGCAGTTGGAGCCGGGGCAGATAAGTACACATGGATTATACATACATGGTCAGATACAAACATCTGGGAATGAATAGGTTAGAAGTGAAAGCATACAGATATATATTGATTTTGGGAGCCGCAACTGCGTTGATGACATAGATGGCTCCAATCACAGCTAGCAGTGAAACACACACACACACAAACACATATGGACACACACCCACACACACATAGGTTTTCTGCTTTGCTCTATTTGTTCCCACCTCTTCACATTCATGTTGTCTGTGTCTCCATCACTGCTTGGTATCATAATTTATTTCTTCTGTCAGAGATTTTCTGTCCCTCTACCTCTCTCTCTCTCTCTCTCTCTCTCTCTCTCTCTCTCTCTCTCTCTCTCTCTCTTCTTTTCTTTCTCTTCTCACTGCCTCAAACTTGTTGTCTTCCATTTCTCCATGATGTCTTTGAATTTTTTCTGTGTCACATTCATTCATGCTCATAGATGATCTCTGTCTTTCTCTGTCTTCTGGACTCAGACAGTTGACCATGCATTAATTTATTTCTCGTCACTTCTGTTTCTTTCTCTCCCTCCCCCCCCCCCCCCCCCCCTCTCTCTCTCTCTCTCTCGCTCTCTCCTAACTCCCAACTTCCTCTCTATTATGGCTTGCACCTCTCCCCTTGTGATGCCCTTTCCCACCCTAACCTGCCCCACATTTCCCCTCCCTGCTCCCTTTCTCCTCCTGCCCCATATTTGAATCCATATTCTCATTTGTTTTCTCCTCGTTTCCTTTGTGGTGCACCTTAACCCTGTTTTCACCCCATGTGTGCTCCGTGCTCATTCTGAAAACCTGACACCTTGATTCATTTATCTACTGTTTGCAATCCAACTACTACCACCACCACTGCCGCCAACCTGCACTAAAACACTCCCTCACACTCCTCCCAAACTCTTGACACCCCCTGTTGACAACAAACTAGAGGCAGCAGCCCTGGCACCCAGCCCAGACTCCCCTCTGACTGAGGATTGGTATAAGATGGAAGGGTCTCTGTTACAGCAGGACCTCAATGCAAACTCCACCTCCTCCTGGATCAAACCATAGGCCAACAGAGGTAAAAAATAATCACGAGGAACCGAGGCAAAATGGAGCCCTTAGCCTAGTGAAGTCTTGACTGAAACCTTTCCGGAAAATTTGATAGGCTCTCCATGACGTAGCATGTCTTCCAGTTGCACAATGAAAGTACACCGATACAGTACGCACTTTAACACAGAGTTACACTTATACGCACATTTGCACAGACTATGCATGACCTCACATATATACACCACCGTGTCCACACCTGTGTTGTGTCCACATGTTCAATGGAGTTTAAAGTATCACCACTGACGAGTCTTCTCTGTGACTGAAAGTGTGTTGTGAATTTAACTTACGGTAGGAGACAAATGAAACTGTTGAGCTAAGGTTGGGTAGCACTTCAATTTGACAGTCAATATAATGGTTCAGTTTTCAATTGCATTGTGAGTATCATCATCATCTAATTAGAGAGGTCTTTCATCCAATGAAACCTAACCTCAGCCCAATATCCTACATAATTGTGTTTCATAACGATTTTGTGAACTCAACGACAATCTTGCAATGAACTGATCATCCATACCGTATCTGACACTTGCTCATACACAATGTACAAGATGTAAAAGAAAAAAAAAATGGGATGACTATGAGTCCAACATGGCTGGTGCGCGCATGTGTTTGTGTGTGCTTGTGTGAGTGCGTGTGTCTTACGCACACACAGTCGTGAATGCAAGAGTCTCCCTCTCTTTTGTCACGTCGAGTGCGACAGCAGTGAGAGTAACCCAGTTGTCGTGTCCTGTGTTTAATAACTAATAAAACCAACACTGAAGAGTGAACGGGAACAGTGGGTCACCTTGTTGTCTGATGTGCCTCTGTGTTGTTGTTGTCTCTCTCTTCAGGTTGTGTCATATCACGCGTTTGTATGTGGGCTTATTCATTCTTACGTGTTATACACTGTGTCCCTGTCTTCTCAATGCCGTCTTAGTGTTGTGTTTGTGTTGTCGTGTGTGGCTTATTTGATTTATCTTTCGTTTTTTTACTGTGTTACTTCTTCGTGTTACTCCCTACCCCATTGACCTCCACCTTGGCAGACATCAAAAGACTCTTTGCTGTTTAGAAACTTTTCCCTTGAAAAAATATTTAGCTATATTTTACATTAATTGATATGATATGTACATATACATGTAGTCATGCACAGGTTACACATCCTACACTGACTAGGCATCAATTGAATAATACTGACAGTAGAAATTGTAGACTTGTTCTTCATACAATAGAATACATCTTCAAAGACATGCTTACTACATGTACATATCATGTGTTTTCTGTAAATCAATTGGCCAGCCTTGATAGCTTGTCACAGTTGTGATGCAGTGTTTCACAAGGGCTTTTCATGGTCCAAGGTCACTGGGGTCAGCGGAGCCAAAGAGGTCAAGGGATAGTACCTCTCGAACCATGCCACGCTGAAAACAAGAAAACCAACAAGAAACCGGCTTTTCAAACAGAGCCAGTTTAATTGCATCAGTTATTACAAAGCTGATTTTCAAAATGTTGTGTTGTGAGCGTGTTATGGGTCTGAAATACTATTCCCTAGACTGTGTAACTGTGCTTTCAGTGCCTAGTGTAGTCCAAAGACCAGGGCCGAATGTATTTGTACTGTCAAGACCTGGATAGAAGTCTAAAGCATTATGTACAGTAAGCTGCACTTGGTGTCTGAAACACACTGACTGACAGACAGACACTCAATGACAGATTTGATTGAAAACCGGCTACATGCTGTCTAAGGTAAGCGAGCCTTGAGCTGTCCAAGCCCTTCACTTAGAGGTCTCTGACATGGCTTTGGTTTCAATGGTTCTTTTGTATAAACCGCAACTTAAGTGCCACAAAATCCCTCTTTAAAGCAAATCAGGAGTCCATTGTAGAAAAGAAACGCCGGGTTCACCAGGGTGACATTCAGAGACTCTGAGGGAGAATCCCCCACCACTTAATCAGTGTTTTTTTAAAGTTTTTTTTTAAATGATGCACACTATAGCTCTGCAGAGTCTTGTGTGTTGGAGAGAGGGATTGTACTTGGTGCTTACAGTAAATACCAAAGAAATTGGATCTGTCTCTCTTCCTCTCTGGAACCTTGGTCTCTAACATTTGATAGTGAGGTTATGTGTACGTGTCTATATTACACTGATTATATTACACCAAATATAGACCAACAAGGTCATTCTTACATGATTGACAATCAGTGTTAAAACTGCCTACATTCAGTGACATACATTCAGTGAGGGCAGTGAGAAAAATGCACCTGTTCCCTGCTGAAAGAATCAAACTCCTTGTTTTTAAAGAGGGATTCTCACGCTCTCTAAAACTGATTCTTGTGTGCTTTGGTCGTTTCTTTAGTAGATACATGCATAAGAAGTCTTTTCCAACTTATTTTGTTAGCAAATTTTGAGTTTCTTCTCTCTGATTCTTGGCCATTTGACCTCCTATGCACCAAGTGCAATATGCATGGCTCACTAAGGTCAAACGGTCAATCACCCCAACCACTCCCAGTCGTTCCTCCTGACCTTCCTCAATAAGCTCTTTTTGTTGTTGGGCTCTCTCTCTCTCTCTCTCTCTCTCTCTCTCTTTCTCTCTCTCTCTCTCTCTCTCTCTCTCTCTCTCTCTCTCTTTCTTTCCCTTCCACGTTCTCTCTCTCTCAGTCTTCATCTTCCTCTTTCTCACTCTGCTCACTTCTTCTCTGTGTATGAGTGCTTATCTTTCTCTTCTCTTTATTTTATTCCTCGGACGTTTTTGTCGATGTCTGTTGTGTGTTTCTGACATGCCGTCTTCTTCTTTTGTTAAGTGCTGTCTCAACGTGATGTTGTTTATGTTCGTGTTGTTTATGTGTGTGTGGTTTGCGTGAATGTATCTTTCCGATGTCCATCTGTGTAGGACTGAGTGAAAGTTATTTTCGGTATCATATGTTTTTGCTGTTGTCTTGGTACTGTCGTTGTTGTTACTGTCTTGTTTCTTCTGCGTCTTGATGTCTTTGAGTTCTGTGTTCTGTACCTTCTTTTTTCCTTTTTCTCCTTCGACTTTTACCATCATCTACTATCCTTGTTTGGTGAACTGGAATGATAAACTTTGAAAGGAAATTATCATCAAAACAAGTGAAAGTGATTGACAGGAAAAACACCACAAATCTCACTGGTTCAGGACGTTCTTAATTCATTATTTGACAAAAAAAATGACCAAATTCATTCCATTTGTCTCAAGAAGAGGAATATTATTTAGATTATTTTATTGAATTACGCCCACCACTCTTAAACCAGTAGACTCTCTGCTTTGCCATCTAAAACAATTTTAAGGTTTAACAAAAAATTTGCACAGAATAAAGATAAAAATAGATTAAAAAACAAATCCTGATAGGTCAGTAGCACACATTTGCTCTCCATCCCCATCTCGCCCCCTTTTTAAATGTTTATTTCTCTGCATGTTTACGTTAGGATAGAATTATTTTTATACAGTTAAACGTTTTGATAGTAGAGAATTCACATACTGGTCACCACTTCCCATGTTTTCTTTCTGTCTGCGCTGATGCAAAGAGATTATATAGAAGATTATATATATTTGTTAAGTATAAAGATAGCAGGCGCGGCACCACAGGTTACATTTTACCTGTTAAAACACTTGTCAGCGTCATCCTGTATCTCATTGCGCTCTCTTAGTGGTCTCTGATTTTTATCCAGATTGTAATGTGTGTTCTACATTTCCATGCATGTTCTTTTCTAACAACACCACTGTGTTTCTCACAATGTCGTTCCACCACAACACTGCAAATATTTAAATCTGGGCCAGATTACTTACCTTATTTTCAATAGAAATAATACATTATATATATATGAATTATTCAATATTCAATGGCTTTACTGAAAAGATGATAGCTGATGCACATGCTATATGACCTAGATATGGATAACAAGAAGACGCAGGATAGCATATTGTGTCGTTTCACTAAAAGACATCCCAGGCATGTACTGGACATGTTGTGGCTTCTGTTATGGTCAAGAAGAGATCAATACATCTAATTATGTGTAACAGGAGCTCACACCATTTTGAGCAAGTCATTGATCTCATGTAAGAATATGATACAGTATGTGCTCATGCCTTTTGGGCTCACGAATAGCATCTGACCAGAGTCAGCAATTCCTGTACTGAAGCCTTTTATAATGCTACCTAAAGCAAGCACAGACCCATACATTTATAATGCTTTTGTGAATTCTCACATAAATTCTGAGCATATATGCAACCAAAAATACTCAAAGTAACAGAGGTGGCCCACTAGCTATTTACCTTCTACATACATGCCATAACAGAGGCTATACAAGTACTCAGATTCTATCCTGTATTTCGATCACACCTATAAAAATCCCAGATTTATTTTTTGGGTAAAGTCTGGTCAAAATATTTGCTTTTTACTCTCTCTCTCTCTCTCTCTCTCTCTCTCTCTCTGTTCCTCTGTGTCTCCCTCCCATAACCTTCTCCCTCTGTGATTAACACTCATTCTCCATCCCATTCCCAGGCCGTCACTGCAGTGCAAGTGTAACTAAAGTCTGACTGTAGGTAGGTATGTGCTCTCTCCGTAGTGTAAATTAAGTGTGACTTGGGCTAGGAATTATGTCATCGTTGAATACGGTGGTAGGAAGACTCACTTCCCTTGATGGAGAATCCCAGAGCACACACTCAACACTGTGTTGATGGTGTTGTAGAGAGACCCCGCTGTGAAGGAGCGGATAGTAGACTCACTGCAGTGGCTGAGACAAAATGAACTCCATTAGTGTTTTTATTGTCATTGCTGCAAACTCTCTTATTAAGAAACATCTTGAAGTTAACCCAGCAACACTTCTACACCTTACACACTAAAGGCAAATAATGTGTGAATTAGCTTTGGGCTGAGTGTTTTTACATCACCATAACCACCACGTTACTGCCCGCTCTACATCATTCTTCATCAGGTTGACCTTTGATCTAATCAATAGATGGGATAAACTCTTCTCATGCCATCCATGTTTTTCTCATATCACACCTGACAAGCGTTACAAATAACTCTGATTGCAGATTATTTCACAAAATGCCAAATAGAGGACATTTATTATTTATAAGTGATAACCTAAGCAAGAATTTTAGTTAGAAGTTTAGTTTGGTTGGATTTCATATGTGGAACAAAGTGCATCATGGTGCTTTTAGATGTTTTATCACGTGAGCAGTGTGTATGCGTCTTCTTTCTCTCTTTCTTTCTTCCTCTCTCCATTTTGCATGCTGCATGCCGATTTCTGCGTAGCACCAGAAGAAGATCCAAAGGAATGTCTGGGTAGTATAAAAAGCCTTTGTTGTAGCTTGATATACGGGTTCCCCAGTACTATTTTTGTGAACTCCAGTGTTTGATGCGTACCTCAAATCCAAGGGGCATTCGTCACGATTAATCAAAGGTGGCGCATCAAATGCTCCAAAGCCTTAGTATTGAAAGGAACTACAAGTTGATTAATAGCATTGGTAACATTTAATGCCATAGAACTTTTCATCGGCTGCCTTAAAAACTCTCAAATGAGCTTCAGGGATGTTAGAGTAACTAAGTATTGAATTATTTGAATGTTTTGGCACATCTCAGTTCTGGAGAGCTACTAGAGCGTGAAGCTACCTGACTCGCCTCATTAAAGCTCCAGCACCCCTGAAACTATTGAAAACTTAAATATTGCCATTTTGTTTCACACCAGTTGAACACCCCGATGAAAGTGGAGCTAGAGAAGAGAGTTATTCAGCGTAGGATAGTTTTATATAGTAGATAGTAGATAGTAGGATGGAAAGATTTGTGGTGGCCATCTGGAGTTTTGTGCTTCAAGATAATTTTTTTTAACTGTATCATCTACAGAGCATTGCTTTTGTAGTGTGATAAGATCAGATTAGGTTGTTTCTTTATCTTACAAGTCCCTTCTCTTATTGTTGCCCCTGAACACTGATACAGCAAACCTCACAAATGTGGCTAGCATTTGCTGCAACCTGAACATCCTGAACATTTCAATCGCTTCATAAGGTCTACATTTTATAGATACATAGTGATATTCAGGTTTGCCTGAGAGGTTATATGGACAAACTGATACTGAAACTGAACTTAAGCAAGGAACAGCAACTCAGATTGGCCAGACAGCGCTTTCGAAATGTTTGTGTGACGCGCAGCAGAAGAAACCCGTTGAAAATGCATCATCAATATTTTACCGAGTTGCCTTCCAACTAATGTGCCTGAGCTAGTCAGAATAAAAAAAGAGGACTCGAGTGATGCTTTGTGTAGAGTGGTTGAGTTGGCCACCGTGCATCGCAACGTTGCCACAGTAAAGTTTTTATTTTTCCATTTCAGCAGGGAGGCACAAAGGGTATCATACTGTACCAATGGGTGTTGTTCTTTGTTGTCTGTTTGTGTTCGTGGGCCTCATGATGGTTGGAGTTTGGCATCAATACATTGGTGATTTGGTGCCACAAGTTAGCATTACAGTTTTTCATACGACAACAATTCATACGATTAACTTTCAGCCAATATAACACATTCCTAACAAAGACCGTACAACTCCACCCATTATTGGTCAGTTAGCCATTGTTAGGGCAGCAAACTACTACCTACCAATGGTGCTTTCCACTTCACTTGATCCAACAGCACTTCGTCAGCACAGCAATATTCTCTCCTTAGTTGCTCCCTGCAGGGGGAGTTTAATGTCTGCATGTCTTGCCCTGTGTTACACACCAAAATACAGAGGGAAAGGACACATAGGCTGATGTGTTATAAGTTAAAGGCAATTGGTTAGCGTATACATCCTTTCAGCTGTGCAGGTGCCATGCATTTTATTTCAAAGTCACTTGCACAGCTGGATTTTTTTCAGTAAATCGCTCTGTCTTTCCATGTGTCGTTTCCCACTGTACACAAAACGTGAACTGATCTCCATTACAGGATGTGATTACCAGGGAACAGGAACTGATTTTGAATGTGACAGGGAGTGTGTTGGCCATGTGAAGTTGTCAGGAACCAAAAGCAGAAGCCAACTAGACAATTTGAAAATGTGGCAATAAAGGATAATACACAATTTTGTTAGTGGTATTGATTCAACTTCATTTGGTCAACACCTATGTCAGTGATATCCAAGCATTGTGTATTTGTGTTTGTCTAAAACTGTATGGTTTTGGCCAACTAGTTGTCTAAAACACCTTAACATAGAGCTCTGAATTTCACGTGATAAAATGTTGGGTGCTTTATTCAACAGGCCTCAGTGTTCAAAGTCTTAATATCTAAGAAACTTTTGCTTTTCTATTTTTGAAAAAAAATGAATGACATAAATCATAACTCGCATTTTCTTGTTTTGTCCTGTCTTGTCTTGTCTCTGTGTCTGTCCTCGTCTGTCCTTTATATGTCTTTAACATTTTATGATTTCATAACATTTCTAATCTTTTATCCTCAATTTATTCTTTTCACTAATGTGCTCCTTTTCATTTGATTTCATCTGATAACATCCTAAACCTCATGTTCATGTTTCAATACTATGTAATCTTCATGTAACACTCAATCAACCTCAATATGGGAATTTTGTCATTACATGTCAACACATCAACATTTATTTGGACATGATATAAAACAATAACCTCTAATAAAATCAAATAAAAATCGTGAATCAATGGTCAACGTTCTCTCCTTAAAGCAACTGGCTATGAGAAATCTCGCAGTCTAAACAACATATCGGGAATGGCTGGGTCATCCTTGCGCCTCGCTCCTATCACTAGCACCCCTTTTGAAACCTATGAGGCCCCAGGACCGCTGCGTCGCTGCCGCTCCCCCATCCCCTCCATTTTGTAGCAGAAAGGATGTTCACTTATTGGATGATGAAAGATGCACAGATGGACAGAGCGCATCGATGCCTCCGTTAGGATTGTGCACAGCGCAAAAACAATAGCAATAACATAAAATGATCTTGAATGTAGAGAGAATGACCTCTTGTCTTGTGAATACAATGGTTTATGATGCATGCATCAGGTTAGCTGATGGGGTCAAATACAAAGTTTAGCTTTAAAGACACTATTTTGAATTATTATAAGAAATGTGAAAACATGGATTGGTTAATAAATTAAATGGCATATTATTAAAGGTTAAAAAACATTCTGAAAACACAGTTAGGTTTTACAACTTAGAACTAAGTGTTAGATGGATATCTGTTTTTGTGCTTTCTGGACCAAACTACCCTGAGTTCACAATACTGTCCAGAGATAGGACCATGAAACAAGACACCTAAATTCATTTAGCCAAAGAAAAAAAAGACATTTATAGATTAGATGGATGTTGAATAGGTTTCTACTTTATTTGTCACCTGTAAATATTAATGTATGTATACAGTGTAGACACCATTTTGGTATTCCTCTCAAGCTCTTAGGAAAAAGAACAGACACTGAGTCTCTAGACGTTTCAGTGTTAAGAACTAACATATGTTCAATGCTTCATTTTGAATCACTTTCAGTGTGACGTCATTGGACACTTTGTGTTATGGCAACACAGCAAAGCGATGTCAAAAGTAAAGAAAAAAAAAAGCCTTATGTCAAAAACATACTAATACCATAAGAGCTATATCAGTTGCAAAGCATCCCATGACATTAAAACAGTTTTGTTTGTCACATTATATGATCCCATGTGTGCAGTTGTCCATATGGCAATTATCTCACAGTGTAGAGTTAATCAGTTGCTACTGAGGACAACCGTGTAAATGAAAGATAGTTACCTGGTGAACTGTGGAAATGAAAATGTTAGATGCTTAGATAGCCTCTTAAAAATTTACCACAGTAATTTAGACAATTTTTACAAGTACAATAAATGTACTTATGAAGTCTTATATAAATTAATACAGATTAAATTATATACTGTATTAGCTTTCACAAATACAAGCACTTTACTAACAGTTAATGTTACTTTACTAACCTTTAAGAAATGAACTTGCATGTGTGCATTCTACATAAGACATATTACAACTCATAAAGATCAAGCGTTATCGTTATAAAAAACCTGAACATGTGATCCCACCCCATAGCGGGCTGAGCCATCATCAAAAATATTTCTAACAAAGGATGTTTAGTTTTTCTAAATATCTGTTTTGCTTCTTTTTTTACTTTTTCTTTTTTGTTTTTTTAACTTTTTCATTGTTATTTTTTGCTCTTCGATTTAAATTGTTTTAAATAATATTAATAAATAAATAAAAAATGATTAAACATGTTCAACAAAAATACTCAAAATATGACAATGGTTACAATATGATGCAAACAGAAAAATATGTCAGTCAACAATAAACAGTATCTTTTTCTTATCTCCATAAAGCAATTTATAGCTTTTATTATTTCTAAAAACGTCCACTGAGGTCTTCCCTCAGATTGCCATCCTCATATTAAAATAGATATGATTATCTCATGAAATGAAGCAAAAAATATGAAAAATTAATTACACATATTCACATATGCAATATACATGCAATATTACATTAATGCTGGAAACATGCTGTGCACCTACATATGTAAATATGCAGATCTATTTTTAATCGTGAAAATGCACAGACTAGGCAGTCTACGTATTATTTTTGATTTAAATGTTCATGATCTAAATGTATTGACAGTATTACAATGACATGAGCCATTTGTCTTGTTTTAATTCAAGTCGGTCTTGTCTTACTGGCCATATAGACTTTTTGATGTTGTAGCTGCCATTTTTTAGTTTTATGACAGTAATAATTTTAGTTTTGTAATAGTTTTATATTTACTTCACTTGTATTGGTAATGTGTATTTCATTGTAAGGAATGCATTTTCTGTACCACTGAGTATCTAGAGAAATAATATTTGTCAACAAACGAATAATGTTCTATTTCACTGTCATTAAGTTCTTTAGCAAACAGAGCAGTAGTTTGACTTCTCAAATCATGAGGACAAATTTCAAGTGCTTTAGAACTAACAAATAATTCTTTGCAGGTGTAAATGCATCGTACTTCCATACTTCTTTAGAGTCATACATATCGGCTCCTGATTCCGCTATCCTTCCACTATCCTTACTGTAGCACTCAATGTTTCTACTTTCAGAAAAGTGTTTTCCATTTTTTGGGGAAAACCTCTGTGCTTCCAGACGCCTAAACCTCCAGAATTTAGATATGCAGTATTATGATTTAAGATAAAAGCTAGAACATGACTTGAATGTTTGCTTGAATCTGCTGTTGACACATGTGATGTTTGTGAAAGTTGAAGTTATAGTTAAGTATCTCTTCGAAGATGGGTACTTACACTGCAAGAAGTAATGCTCGCTAGGGTTCGACCGATATGGGTTTTCTAAGGCCAATACCAGTACTGATATTTTTAGATTGAAGTTGCTGATATTTTGTGCTGATACTTTATATCTTTAAATTTGATCATTTTCATGCCAACAAATTACAAGGATTCAGTGTTTCCCCCAGAATTATATTCTTGGTAGAGTGGAAAACTCTTTAACACTGAACACTAAAACTCTCCACTGAAAATAAGAAAATATTTTTTTAAGGTGGGTTACCTTATAAGGCAGGGTGACCCACTGCACCTATTCAATTGTAGGGGAAACTCTAAATGATTTATTTTATAAAAATATTATTGAACAATTAAATTAATGAATACAATGTCAGAAGAAAATTAAATTTCATTGCAAGTTTTACAGACAGTTTTTATGTTGAGGTGGTCAGGGAGGAATCCTAATCATATCTGAAGTGAACAGAATTGATTGACAACACATATATCGGTCTGACCCTAATGATAATAACAACACTGCAATTGTTGATTGTTAACAACTTAAATGGATCCACCATTATATATATTTTCCCATTATTCCATAATAATGGGAAAATATAGGAATTAGATATTTTGTGCTTCATAAGACAATGGCAAAACATATCATACTGTATAGAACATAAACAATATTGGGTTTGCTTGAACAGCTGCTCCAAATTGTTGCCTCAATTTAGCATAACGTTAGCATTTTCGCTAGCATCACTTCCCTCGGTGCACAAAACCTCATTAAACCTTTTGAACGCACATGCATACCGTATGATCTTATGTACAAATAACTCTTGAATGTGGATGTTACAGTATGTAGATTGTTTGAATGCTATTGGTATGCCACTTTATTTTGAATGTATATTTTCTTTTTAAGTCAAGGAAAATGTCCATCCATATTTCTGCAATGGAATGCTTTTCTTTAATGTAACAGTTGATTGTCAATGGGTTATATAATCGTTAATGGTTAGATGAATCACATCATCTCACACACCGCCATTTAATTTGAACATATGTGATCATAAAAGTACTGTATTTGTTCATATTAGCAATGTAATGTATCAAAAGGGATCAGAACAATGTCTAAACTTTGTTTTTGTAGAGACTGAAAAGTCATATCACATTGTTGTGCCCAATGCAAATCACCTAGGACACATTGTTTAAATAAACAAAACAGGCAGATGTTGAAAGTGCCTCTATGAGGCCCCTGTAGGCTCTGATGTCAATTTAGGAGTTCATGCAAACTAGCTAGATTTAACTAGCTACACCTTCAAAGCAATGCTTGATAGGTCATTGGTTAAAACTGAAAATGTACATATCTGTATCTACACATGTGAATACATTAAAATCATATGAAATGCATATTTCTATGTATACTTTGTTAGTGGGGAACAGGAAGTTTCATGGCAACTGATTCTAAGACTCAACTTGTAAGTCATTGGAAAAGCTTCTCCTCCTATCCTGTGCATGGATAAATCAGTTTGGTTGAATATGTTCCAAACTAACTGCAACATGTGCGTTGAAAGAACCTGGTTTAGTGGTTATGCGTATATAGGTATGGTGCCAGCATTTTCAAAAACAATATTCCTAACTTATACTGTACCATTTCTATGTCATATGGTGGATTTGCGTGTCTGATTTCAAAGGCATAACATTATTAATTCAACTGTAATGACAACTTATTTTATTCCATATCAGTTCATGGTTTTGACTTGGACAAGAATTGGCCCTATATGAAGTAAATGCACTGTATTTATTTTTAAATATGAATGTAAATATGAATATAGGAATGGATGTGGTTAATCTCATAAAAATCAGATGCTTTGGTTTGATTTACTCTGACATTGTTAACTGAGCATACCCATATAGTAAATGCAGCAGTACATAAATTCAACAGAATCTTCAAGCGGTGCAGATGTACTGCAAGTGAAGGCTGTGAGGTCATGGGAGGCTGTGGTTTCAGTGTGGCTTATTCTGTTATTAAAGGTATACAGTAACTTTTTTGCAAAAGGTTGATCAACTTGTAATTGTGTGATGAGAAGATTGGTAGCATTTAAACTGTGTGTTATAGTGCATATGCTATCCCTTTAAGATGATGCTAAGCTAGCTTGTGATTATTAGCATGGACTATAGCAAACTCATTTAATGATGGACACACAAAGCTGAAACTACCAGTTTTCATGTTGCACAATGACAAGTTGATCAAAGAGCTTTGCTGAATAGTAGATGCATTCCTTTAATCTAATCTACTTTAACACCAGAAGTAGCATAGTAGACCCCATTCTCTCTTTAACAGTCACAGAAACTGTTGGATACAACTTAGCATGAGAAGTATGTATATATTAGTATATATTGCAAAATAGCCACACAGCCTCATATACTCATATACATTTTTATTCCTTAAACATCAGCCTTTAAAAAAAAATAGGTGGGATTTAGGAAAATATCTGCACTGTACAGAATATGAGTGGTGATTACAAACAGCTTTTCTCTGCAGAAGCTATTATACAATGTAAATAAACAGAAGAAGAGGGACATGAAACGAAGAGCAGATGAGAAGAGCTACAGGATAATGTTTATGCTGTGGGTGGTGTGTGTTCCATACTGTTGAGACTGCTATAGAAGTGTTTAACCTCCCCATAAATAATGCATGGTGTCAGCGATATGTGATATAAAATTGTTTGCCGTAATTGTAGGCGAGGAATTGAAACTACTCAAAACAACCTACTGTTGTTGACAAGCATTTTGTTGAATGGACACTTGTGTAGAAATGATGTGTGGCTAATGGGGGCGGGGGGTTTACTCCTGAAACGGAGAATAAACTTCCCCCCATAAGCCATGCAGTACAATGTGTTGAGATGTGTTGAGGTGTGCAAACTTCCATCAATACCATATGTGTATTTGTGTCTGTCAGAAACGTGATGTCCCATATACTATTCAGACAACGACACACACACACGCACACACACACATATATGAAGAATTGTTCATCTACTTCTCTTTGATTATTATTTATTTATTTGGCCAAGACTGTTCACTTCAGAACAGTTAGATCCATTCCTGTAAAGAAGAAGGGTGTATTCCCCTTGACTGCTGAGAGAGTGGAGAGTGTGGTGCTGGTCAGCTGGATGAGGGCTTGTTGGACAGTTGGACTAATGTTTGACTTTAAAAGTGTCAGTCACCGATTTTATGTTTATTTTTTGTCATTTTACGATAATTCATGTGTTACTGTAGTTGTACTAGAGTTGTCATTGCAGTTCAAATTTTTGCATTTCATTCTCACATGCACAGTTAACCAGCAGTGTACAGGTAATGGTAATCCCTGATTATTTCCCTATTGTCCATAATGCTGGTAACATTATGTAACATTAAATTAAAAAAAAAAAGAATTAAATAATTTCATGGACATTCATGTAATTGGCAAATTTCAATTCTGAAAAAGTAATACCGTCAAAAGATTGGTTTATATTAGTTTAAGGCTATAAATGAATCTAAATATGAATGCTAACTGTTGATATTACAAGTGTAGATATACTCAAAATGACAAAACATCTTCTAGTCACACTGAGTTCAAATGCCCTGTGAATTGAATAGTAATGGCTTTTTGTTCTTGTCTTCACAGTGTTAAGTTTCTAGCATTCGCCTTCTCTCTAAAGAAGAGTCAGTTACCGGTAATCACAAATTTGCGGCGGGAGCCACATAAGCGACAGGTGTGACACGGATGGACAATTTAAAGGAGATCTTTGGCGTGACAAGAGAGCGACCAGAGGGTAATCGTGAAAAAAAAAAAAAAACGTGGTCTGCTCCGCACGTTGTTACCAAAGCAGCCTCTCGGAACGCCGACCACACTTTTGACAACCTTTTTTTTCCGGCAAACTTGACTGAGCATTGCACTGACACACTTTGGGAGAGAAAGGGACTCCTGGTTACACATTCCAGATGACATCACTTTGACAACATTATATTCGACATCTTGTATGATGACCAACTACAGTACCATCTACAGTGCTGATCAACTGAGCAACTTAAGAAGTTTCCGAATAACTCGTCTTCAACAAAGGACTGAATGAACAATGTAGCATCTCTGCTAACATACTGTAGCATTTGTTGGCTGGGAAATAACTTGACTTAATCCATCGGCAGTTTGAAGAGGAGGAATTTATGCATTGAAGGGATCTTTTAGATGTCATTTTCCTCTTGGGTTCCTTACCACTAAAAGAAAAGTATAGGCTACATGAGAGATAAAAGGTCAGTCTTTCTCAGTAAAGCACTCGACATTCCATAAGAAGTGTTGGATTCTGTGAAAAATACAAACGGTAAAAATGAAATCAATCGATGATATACGAAACATAAAATAAGACCCATACAATAACACCCCTCATTCAAGTTTATAACTTGTAGACTTATAGAGCAGGTAAACCTATGTCTTCCATTCACTTCCACCAGATTTAAAGACACTGCCCTCCCCACACACACTGACATCATCAAAAGCCACAACAATAATTCTGTAGATGAACAAATGAAGCACATGTAGCTCATCTACTCAAACAGGTCTTGTAAGGCATTTTTAGTAGGATTCACACGAAACATTCACGACAACGAAACTGGTGGGGAAAGACTCGTTCTCTTTATCTCTCATGTAGTGACTCTCCCCAAAATCCATGTGGGACACCACAGTTCCTGTGGCATGCACTTGCTGAATGACCTTCTGTAATGTATTGTAGATTAGGACAAATATTCCATTCAGGGCGAAACTTTAACTCGCCCCGATACCTGCCATTGCCTCCTGTCTGGTACAAAGTAGAAAATGTCATTCCTCTAAAAGAACTGAATACTGAGCTCTTTAACTGCCTCTAGTAACCCCCCCCCCCCTTATGCACATGTGAAAAAACACAACTATTTGCCACATGTTTGACTGACATACTGCTCACATCAATCATGAGCAGTGCACAGACTGACTGAAGTCCTAGAGACCGTTGTCACTCTTTGGTCAATAAGAGAAAAAGGGGCTACCTAAATTGCAAAGCAAAGGATGCCTCTACCACTTTTTATGTCACACGAAAGTGTCCATTAGCTGGCAATTCTGTGTTACGATTTTTAAAAAGGGACCAATCAGACAAACGTTCCCCCTTACACAAAGGCCTACACTGCCAATCAGGCACAAGTATCCCCAGATGCATACTGCCCCATCTCTCTCTTGTCCCACTTGCTGCCAACCACTGCTTCAAGGGCAAGTCGACATCAAGATGAGGATGGCTCACCAGGGGAGCCCCCCCGAGCAAAGGGGAGCTGAGAAGAAATGGACCAAGAGAAGTAAAAGCAAGCGAGGAAGTGTACAAAGAGAACAAATCTATATTTTGATAAACAAATCAACTATCCATGGCTTCAGAGGAAGTTCGTGAGCAGAAAAGGGGGCCAGAATGTAAGAAGAAAAAAAAAATTTGGTGCAAATGTGAATAGCAAATTTGGCATCATGAAATGGAGTCAAAGTCCTGAGAAAAGACGGGAAGAGAATTTGTTGTCATGAGGGGTGGGTGGAGAGTCGCTTTCCCCACGAGCACCGGAAAAGTGTTTTCTGAAACACAACGAGCGATGACAGACTCTTGACTGTAAAAGGATGGACGCTGAGATAAACAAATGAAAAAAAAGATAATGCATTTTTGTAACTTTGTTTACCAGCATGACTACTCTGCATGACTGTCTTTTCTGCAAGCCCTTAGTTGAAGACAAGGGTGCTAGAGATACAAAAAATATATATAAAATGAATTTAAAAAAATGTTATATGCAATTAATGTTTTAAAAAAAGATTATAATGAAAGAGAAGAGCTATATTTTGTTTTGAAAAGTAAAAAAATGTGAATATTGAAACATGTATGTTTGCAAAGTACACCCTGAACTATGTTTTGTTTGATGAAATCTCTCTGCTACTACTGCCCCACGTTCCTCATCCAATGTTTTGGACCGCTGCCATTGTTGTCATTTGTAATGCATCCAGCAGTATATTTTGAATACCATTCAATCAAAAGCGATCATTCAAGACTTCACCAAACTATTGTGCAAGGGAAGTTACCCTTTGTTATCACTCACAAGCTCCATGTTTTCCTCCCCTGAATCATTTGCACAACTATCGTAGCAGCAGCAGTTCTAAAACAACCGCTCTCCATACTGCAAGTTTGACTGGTTGATAATATACAAAGTTTGCTTTTTTCCTTTGGCAATAATATACAAGAGTTGTCATATGATTGTAGCAGGGCAAATGGAGATCCTCATGGATGTCTTCAATGCCTCATTGTTTAGAGATTTTTAAGGGTCTTGGATGTCCCATGGCAGGATTTTGCTGGGATAGGCAGTCCTCTTCCACTAGTCCTCAGGAGAAAGATGGGAGTAAAAGTTATCTAATAAAGTTATCAAATAAAGACCTGTGACTGGTTACGAGAGATACTGTACTGGCCAATAGTCAAGAGAGATTTCAGGTTTGCATGGAACCAACTGCCATTCCAAAGTTTGTGTGTTTTCTAAAGGACTCAGGTGTGTTGATGGTGTGTGTGGATCTAGGTGGTTTGCTATTTTATTTCTTACATAATAAATTCTAGTATATAGATAACGATAATGTGAACACCTCACAGTGATGTGTAAAAAAACGCATGCATTATGACTTGATTGTCAATCTCTCGAGGGGGAACACAGTCTCGACATATCCCCTTAACCTCTTTTCGTTGTTTGTCATGAATCCAGTCCTGATAACTATGAACACTGTGCCGTGTCGTAGAGCAGCAACGTCTTCCTTCGAGAGACAACTGAACACTACTCACACTCGCAGTGTCAGCATGAGTGTGTAGAGGTAGCTCGTCTTCGTTATTAGGTGGTCAGGTCTTGCATCCGTCATTACACATGGCATTACCATCATCCAGCTGGCTAGTTGGCAGCTCACCACAGCTCACAGCGCACAACACAGTCATGCAAGCACCCATCAAAAAGACCCAGAGCTTCCAAACTGATGTCATTGAAGTACTTAAAATGTTGAGAGAAAGAAAGAGGGTGAGAGACACCAGTGGCCACCGAGGGGAGGTTGATGTTGAAATGTGTGTTGTGCAAAAACTTCTCATTGTTGAGCAGGCTAGGTCAAATGTGGGCTCTCCAAGCACCTCATCCTTGGTTGGTATTCCAAGTAAGGGTTAAGGCCCTGGCTGGACCAGGGCTCAGCTCAGGCAGCTGAACAATGGAGCTCTGTCGATCCCTAGTACATTACAATTGGAGGCTCGCCAGTAGATAAGACTTGTGATGTAGACTGGAGAGGCTATTTGAGGATTCTGATGGGTCTACACTGGTTTTACAGGGTCTATAACTTTTGTCTACTTCCGAAAATGGTCCATGGGATTTTTTTTTGTTCTCTTTTCCCTTTAAAACTCTGATTTCAGTTCCCATTTTAGAAAGCATTAAGCAACTATGGATTTGGGTGTTGCAAAGTGAGACTTTTATGAATATTTCAGAGGTAAACTTCCAGCAATGGTGTGCACACTTGCAAAAACTCTGTGCTTCACCCAGCAGCTTGCATTGGGTGTAGCAAAGTATTGTCATTTTGTTTTCTTTAGTTTGCCATTGCTTCATTCTCTACATTGTGACTGCCCTGCCCATGTCAGGCTGAAAAAGATGTCTTTCCTTTTCTATTGCATAATACTGCCATTTGATTTAGTCATGTTGAATAGAATGAGTTACAATGTCAGAGTGCTAAGTCTGTTTTATCTTTAAAAGAAAGTTCGCAAGTTTGCCGTTATAAAAATGTCATCAACATGGGCTACATAACACTCAGATAACCAAAAGAACAACAATGCTTTACGTGGTGAGCAGGTGCCACTGTTAACCTAAAGGTTACAATGTTATGACATAACCTCTCCAGCTGTTCAGAAGGTGTTATGTGGTCCTTGTGTGCCATGTTATCCCCCAGCATACCCTATTCCTTTGCTTTGTGTGCCTGTTGTTTGAAAACGAAACATTCATCAATTTATGTTTGATATGATTTTGCTTAAATTGAGGATATGCAATCTGCACCACTAATGCCACTGATCGACACTTACTGTATGCTACCCGAAGCACAGATTTTCTGTCATCAATTCAGATGATTGCAACCACATGCATAGTGGCTCTATGACTTGCCATAGACTGACTTAGCAACACATCATCTTCATCAAATTTGTGAGTTTATCTAATGGTTGGAGTTGTTTGAAAACAAATGTTATCACAGCGGATTTTTTATTAATTGTTTTCTTACTAATACATTATAATACATTATATTATGTTTTAACATATATTTTAATTGATAAACATTCCAAAAGTCATACCAAAACACATACATCTAATATTATTGACGAACATCATGCATTCTTGTATTCTTGTTATCACAGCGGATAGATATAAAAAAATATCTATATATATCTTGAGTATCTTATTAATTTGTATTATTTTTGTATTATTTTTTTTATTACTAATACATTATAATCCATTATATTATGTTTTGACATATCTCAGATTTTAATTGATAAACATTCCAAAAGTCATACCAAAACACATGCATCTAATATTATTGATGAACATCATGCATTCTTGTAAGCATTCCAAAGATGAAAGATGTATGTTCATTTTACACGCCACCCTACTATATAAAACAGACTTAAGTACTATTCCATTGTACTGCGGTCATAGGAGGAGAATAAATGGGGAGAAGAGGTGGTCACTGGAGTATCTGGTTGTGACTTATGCCGGATTTTATTTTTGAAATGTTGGAACACAAAGAACAACTCATCAAGAACTGTATAAAGTATATTTCAATGGAATGTTCATGATCTATCTTTTTATATTTTGAAGAAAAAAATAGAAACATATCAATAAAGTGTCATAATTGAACATATTTCGACTATTGAGACTTAAAATGTATGAATGTCAATGCGATCTAATGTGAACCAATCTCCATAGCAGCTTGAATGAACAACTGATTAACAGTCATGAGATGCTTTTTCAAAGACATTAAAATTGCTTAAAATCATTGAAATGAACTTCAAATAAATGAAAAAGTGATATCAATGATGTGCCAATTTGTGTCCGATTTCTAACTGATAAGCTGTGTGTTCTTGTGCGAATTAGTCTGATACTATACCATACAGTACTGATCATCATAGTTCACTCTTCATTTGCCAGTCATGAACAGGATACCTCAAAACCATGAATATGTGAACTTGTGAATTTAATGTGAAAACACAAATATAATTTGTATAATTTGTGTGTAATTTAAGAAATTGAAAGGGGACATTCAAATTGGTGGCTGAGAGATGAGGACACGGTATATTTTGATGCATGTCAACAAAGCACAAAGTCATATTTTCTAACCTTATTGAGTAAATGATGACAAATCATTACTGTTTATATGAAGATCTAGGGACAAAGGAGGTGGACAAAGTACAGGAGGTGGACAAAATAAATAATGCATGAAAAAGGACTTCAGTTTTGAAGTAACTAAATTACAACTACAAAAGCAGCAACACAAGTAAGTAATATTAACTGTAATTAGCAATGTGTCAGCTCTAAAAGAAGTTGACAATCACCACTTTTACATGAGAGTTTTCAAAGCAACATGAGGCAACGAGCAGACCTTCAAAGAGGCCAATTTTTCAGTGGCTGAATTGCAGGTGCAGTGGTAACCCATATAGTGGGAAAAACCTCTCATGAGTCCTCTTTCACCCTTTTTCCTACATCTGGACAGGTTTACGTTTGGAGAAAGCCAAAGGCTTCCATTAACCCACAATGTCTGTTGCTAACTATTAAACATGGTGGTGGATCAGTAATAGTATCTTGAGTCATCTCAAGGGAGTCATAAGGTTGGATGATTGCTCTGCCTGGTCGTATAATGATTAAGGAATGAAGCCATTTTACAGGACAAGGGTACAATCACTGTGCCCTCAATATAATCCCATACTCCCAAGATGATAATGCCCCCGGCCAAATTGCTAAACAAAACAAGAGTGGTTTCATGAACACCAGGATGTAAACACCTTCCATGGCCTCCCCAATCATAACATCTAGATTATTATATTGTGAAGTGTTTCCATTATTTTGTCCACCCCCTGTATATAACCTTATTTTTTCATTAGCACCATAAAGGCTCAGTTAACTCATCTAACTCAATCAAAATTATATAATTAATTATATCAAATGGCAATGTGTTATGTAGCAGTGGACTGTGTGTTTTTCCTTGAGGATGTGAAGGCAGCCATGAGGAAATGTCGGCAGAGGCCTTTTTCAGCTTTTTCTCCTTTGTACACCAGCTCCCTCTGGTGGTAATACACACACTTGGCAAACGTGGTGGATTCAGATGGATAAAGAACTGCCAATGAATCTGAATGTTTGACAATAACATTGAATCTGAACAATTTAGTCATGGCATTAGATGTTTTATTTTTTATTTACAAAATGCTTTTATTACATGTGTGGTTTATTGATCCATGAGAAATTTCCAGGAATGCTTATCAAATATTTCACCAAAACTGACAAAAATTTGACCTAAAATTTAAGCTTATTATTCTGCCCTTTTCCTCACTTATCTTTGTTTAATAATAAAGGAAAATGTAATCCTACAATTTCGCCACATTGCATTTCTTACAATTGCAGCCATTTCCCCAAACTTGACTGTCCATCAAATTTTCTTTTAATCCTCTTAAACAATGCAATTCAATGGTATCATAGGATTGCATTTTCCTTGATCTTTAGACTAAAGTCAAAACTTTTTTTTGAGAAATTCTTGAGAAAACTTTCCAATCAATATCAAGGTGATCCATATACTTGCAAAATCAGCAATCAAACACTTAATGCTGTTGATCTGCAACACATTTTTATTTTATTTTATTTTAAGATTATCCTGTTATTATTATTATAGATTGACATACTACTGGGCTGCCAATGACCAGTGTGTGTGAGTACCACTATCTACTGTAGTTTGTCCCAGTGTTTTGAATCAGCAACAGAATACAGTAAAAAAATGAAAGTAAAATCAAACACAAATAGATTTGACTTAATGAAGGACAGTGAGGGACCTCTGTCAGCCCTGCAGAGCGCCATGCTTGTTAGAGAGGGTAACACCATGCAGAGCCAGGCAGAGGGGGGTGACATTTGATAGGGAGGATGAGGGTTGTCTTGGCACATAGCGAAAACGGAGGGAAAGGACAGGGAGGGGTTGGAGGGGTCTAGCAGGGATTGAATTTCAACAGGACAGCATTCCCAAAAAATTTCAATACTGATAACGTGCGACAGCGTGGGACGGGACAGGACTGCGGATGTCCCCAGAGCAAACAAGTAGGAGCACAGCTAGTGTACAACCTGGTCGTGGAGGTGAGCTGGAGTGAAGGGGATCTGTGGAGCCAACCGTCAAATGTAGACAGCCAAACAAAGACAGATGGCCACTATGACAGAGAGACATACAGACAACCTGCTGAGCTACAGAAGACAATGTGACTTTTCATCCTGCCGTTAGTCTCTGTCACCGGCTGCTTTGCTCTTAGTGAGTGATTCTTTTCATCTCGCTGTCTGTGTACTATGAGTACCTGTTATGTCTACTACCTTTGGGTATTACTTTGACTAGTCATTGACACGGTTCACCTTTGTTACAGTAACATTTCTATGAAGTGGGTGACGAAGATTTTTCTGGGTGAAGGTCTATATTTCTCTCTGATGAGATCTGTGATGGAAAGTGTTTACTGAACAACCAGACTGCCACAGTTTCTCCCCGTAAGCCATCTGCTTCTGTAATACTTTAATTTTAAGAAGGCTTTAACAGCTGAATACGTATTACTCTTGTAATAAATCCTTCATGGAACTATCACTCTGGTTTCAGACAGGGTTCCTCTTTCAGTCCAGTTGTTCTACACATTCAGAGGAGAGTGAGGTGCAGGACTCCCTGGCCTGCGAAGCTAACAGCAATGGAGAACGCCGACAAAGGGGGAGAAGCAGGAGGAGGTGGAAAGAAAGATAACGACGGAGAGAAAGATAAACAGCTGAAGAACCAGCTCAACAGTGAGGAGAAAGGAGAGAAGGAGATCAAAGTGGGCGAGAAGGAGACGAAGGAGAGACGACGCTCTGGGTCGCTGTGGCGGAGCGGATGGGCGTTGAGTGAAAGGCTGGCCATCAACGTCTCGGGGATGCGGTACGAGACTCAGCTCCGAACCTTAGCCCAGTTCCCTAACTCGATGCTGGGTGACCCCCGACGGCGGTTACGATACTTCGACCCACTGCGGAATGAGCTCTTCCTGGACCGCAACCGAGCCTGCTTCGATGCCATCCTGTACTTCTACCAGTCAGGCGGGAGGCTTCGGAGGCCCACCAACGTACCGCTGGACGTCTTCATGGATGAGCTGGCGTTCTACGAGCTGGGCGAGGACATCGTGAACCGGTTCAAGGAGGATGAAGGTTTTCCCAAAGAGGAGGAGAGGCCGTTGCCCAAAAATGAAATCCAGAAAAAACTGTGGATGCTGTTTGAGCACCCTGAGTCCTCCTCGGGCGCACGCATCATCGCCATCATCAGTGTTATGGTCATTGTGGTGTCCATCCTCATCTTCTGCTTGGAGACACTGCCCGACTTCAGGCCAGAGAAAGAGGTAGGAAACCTGGATGAAGAAGATGAGTATTGCTCTGCATGAGAGATAAAATGAGAGGTGAAGGATGGAGTTTTGAGAGGTTTTCACAATTTCAAAATTTCAGAAAGGTGGATGAAATTGTGAGGAGAGGTGACGGTAAGTATCTTACATTTAAAGAACTTGATTATTTACTTGAGGGTATTTAGGAGGCTAATACCCATCATTTTTACTTCAAAAGTTGTTGGTAAGGAAGCCCAAATCAAACCTGGATATAGCTCATCGTCTTGAATGGGATGTGTGTGACTACATGTGTCAAATGGAAACATGATATCACTAACAGCAGGTGTTTAGGTAAACACACTCCCAGTGAGTACTACAGTGTGTTAAGAGCAAAAAAATATTGACATGGAGACAACCACTGGCCAATATGGCTGGAAGCAGACCAGAGAGGGCCAGAGGAGGGCTTATGGCGTGATTATTTTAGTCGGCTGTTAAATTTGATACACTTGGATTGAGGGAGTGTGAGAGGGTACAGGAAGCAATGGCTGGGGAATGGAATACAAATAAAAGGCGAGAAAAGAGTAAGGAGTAGAGTGTGTGTTCAATAAAGGTCATACAAGTGACTATACGTGGGCCAAGGTGAGCCGAGACCTTCCGGTGGCTTAGACCCAGAGACAGAAAGGTCCCAATGGATACGTAACATACGTTGTGTCATGTTAACACATTCCTCCAGGACTGCTGTGCTAGGCCTCGCTGCCTTTGCACAAGGGAGCTGCCAGGGAACTACTGTAACCTACTCCCGTCCAAGTCAGAAAGCAGCACTCCCACCAAACCGCGTTGGTAATGTTGCACAGCTGCAGCGGAGAGGGAGATGGGATAGCGACGAAGTGTGGTGTAGGGAGGCACTCATGTTTCTCTTCGAAGATCTCAAGGGGCTATATATAGTCTTAGGAGAACCCTCGGCGCACATCAACACATAAATGTTTGTGCCTTTATTAATAAACACTCTCGCTGACCTGCTACTGAAAGTCATTAGCAATAGGTTAGATTTCAGTGAACTACCTTGTTACTTTGATTATTATTTTTATTTCATCTCATTTTCATGCTTTATGACTTGACGTAAAATATGAGACGCTTTCACATTCAATATTCTCCAGTATGATGATATAATTTTACAGTTACAACTTGTAATAGTGCATTCTCATTCTTGTTACTGTGATATTTAGGCTATATTTTACTTTTCTTTTTACCTGTCTGTCCTATCCTGTCCCCTTCAGGCCAAGCACCACGCAAAGAACATATCAGAAACCATGTCCCCCCCCACCCAACATTTTCCAGGACCCCTTCTTCATTGTGGAGACCATATGCATCTGCTGGTTCTCCTTTGAGCTCCTGATGCGCTTCACTTGTTCCCCCAGTAAGACGCACTTCTTCAAGGACGTCATGAACATCATTGATTTCAGTGCCATCCTGCCCTACTTTGTCACGCTGGGAACCGAGCTGGCCAAGGACAATGACGCCACTCCGGCCACATCCTTGGCCATCATCAGGATCATCAGGTTGGTGAGGGTGTTCAGGATCTTCAAGTTGTCACGTCACTCCAAGGGCCTCCAGATCCTGGGTCAGACGCTGAAGGCCAGCATGCGTGAGCTGGGCCTGCTTATCTTCTTCCTCTTCATCGGTGTCATACTCTTCTCCAGCGCCATCTACTTTGCCGAGGCCGACCACAGTAACACGACCTTCGTCAGTATCCCGCACGCCTTCTGGTGGGCAGTGGTCACCATGACCACGGTGGGCTATGGCGACATGTACCCAGAGACGGTGTGGGGGAAGCTGGTGGGCTCCATGTGTGCCATTGCTGGTGTGCTGACCATCTCGCTGCCTGTGCCCGTCATTGTGTCCAACTTCAGCTACTTCTACCATCGCGAGACTGAATGCGAGGACCGAAACGAGTACACCCACGTCCAGACCTCACTGTGGGAGGATGAGGAGCCCGAAGGGGAGGAACCAGAGGAAGGGGATGGGGATCTAGAGGGAGATTATTTTGCCATTGAAGGCATCTGCAACCCTCTGAATGGGACTCTGTTGGGTGGACTGTGCGCAGGGCAGAGCAGAGAGTTCAAAGGGGGAATGTATTTGAGGGAACCATTGGTTACTCAGGTATAACAAGGAGGAGACTGCATTATGCACCCTTGTCCCGAAGACAGAGAAGAAAAACGTGAATGTAAGAGCAGAGGGAAGCATGAGTAGATGAAGAGGAGTTTATAAATCCAAAGATGCTGAAGAAAGACTAGCAAACAGAAGCTTGCGAAGAGTGTGATATTATAATACAATCCTTAATTGCCTTTTCTTGTTCTTATAGTGTTCATCATTTTTACACGGCGAAGCATTTACAAAGTGTTGTCGCTGAAAAGGCAACTTTTGAATGATTTGTACGAAATTACAGTGAGTGACTGTTACTTTCCAAGGTCCTGCTACGAATGAAGCGATGAGCTGTAATTTATTAATCCTATTAGTTTGCGCTTGGAATGAAACCGGCTTTCTGAATTTCTGTGCCTTGAAACTATAATGTCTTAGTATGGTCACTTTGTGCGTTCATGTTTGAAGTGGAAGCAGATAGGATGTTGGCAATGGGGAGATCATGCCTCACCACAGCTCAGCCAAACATAGTAAATCGTTCAACGAGGCAAACAGATTAAAATAACCTGTAAAGCAATCCAACATTCTCAACATTCTTCTGTATGTAATGTACAAAGTGAAGATATCTACAGCTTTTGCATCTGTGCCAGCATTTCCATTGAGCTATTGTCTACTGACATGACCTTTTCAAAAGGAATGTATAAGGCACACACATTGTTTTAACTCCATTGGAGTTAAAAGAGGAAAGGTTTGATTGTGCTAATGCCAAAAGCCTATATTTATCTGCTGGACTGTGTAATGATTGTTTTAATAAAGATTCTATTTTATTAATTTTCTTAAAAGAGGCTATTATTAGTCTTAAATGAGTATAGTGGAAAATGGTGTGAATATCACAGGAACAGTGATCTCATAAGATCCTGCTCAAGAGTACATTTACAGCAATAAAATTGGCCCACAGGGCGCCACCTTTCTTCAATCAGTAGGCAAACTGGTATTGCCAAGTTATTTTAACATATATACAATACACATATACAATACTTAAACTCACATTGACTCACTCAACTTGTTGCCACAGGGGCCTGCCAGATCGAGTCTGTCTTCGACCTTAATACGACCATGCCTGACCTTTTCAACAGCTACAGGAACCATGAGCTTCCAACAGCATAACTCAAGTTCACTGGGACACATAAGCCTTCCCACCATGACAAGGCGATGACCCATGGAACAATATTTGTGCTATTGTAACATTGCTAGTGTAAGCAAGTTGGTTCAATATTTAGTCTTGTTTGTTTTTCTCACTAGCTATTAGTAATAACACACTCAGTGAATGGCAAATGACTCATAATTGTGGTGAAGTTTTTCTTTTGGCTGCTAAAATTGAAATAAACAATTTGTAGGCTGAGCGACATTGAAACCCGATAACCATGAGCAGCTTGACAATCAAAGCACCCCCCCCAAACAGACACACACACACACAAGCACAAAACCTCTCTGGCAAGAACATATGCTGCCTTAATGTGCTTGTGATAAGCTCCCACTTCCGAGATCAGAAGTCAGAAATAAGACTTGTCACATATTCAAGTAGTTCTGGTCAGAAATAATAATAAAATGGACCATAACAAAGGTAGTTCTGTAGGAGAATGATGTTTCATTGTAGGAATTCAGCAGAACTTTGTGCTACGGTGGCAGGGCGAAGAGGAAAAATCTATCACTTTCTATCACACACAGCACATTCAAAACAGTGCCATTGCGTGAATACATTCATGACCAAAAGACTATGTCACGACAGACAGAAAATTCAAATCGTCACAGCGGAGCCCATAAGCCAAGACAACATGTCTTCAGCCTTGGGCATAATGTTTTAAAGGGGCACTAAGTAATATTTGACCTTTATTGACCTCTATTGGCAACCAGTAAGAATTTCAGTCCATAGAAGTTAACTCTCTGGCACATTAGAGAGCAGAGATCCAACAGAAACTACTGGAGAGGTAATAGATCACAACAAAAAAAAAATTGACTGTCTGCTCCCATCCCTCATCGTCTTCATCGACGTCATCCACTGCTATGTTTACCCGGGGTGGCAGTAGCACAGAGATTAGAGTCCTTGGTTCAAATTCTAAAACCAGCTTTGGAAAATGTCCCCTCCCTCAGCAGCTGCCCTTCAAGGTACCCATGAGCAAGGCACTTAACCCAAGACTCTGTGGTAGTAGACGCTTCTGGTTGTACTGGACAACTTCTAGGTGTGAGTGTGAATGTGAAGCAGGGCATTGCTGGAAAAGAGCAAGCACGCTCGAACTTTCCCCAGATCAAAACAGGTTAAATAAAATAATAAATAATGTTTTGCTGGTGAGGCGGCGAGAAATGAGTCATAACTATCTTGGTCTGACTCACCCCACTCCACAAAGTAGCAGACAGCTCTGTTGTGATGAGTGGAGACAGGGAGGGAGGGATGTGGATTGTTGTATGGGTGAGCAGGGGTGGGGGCGTGGGGTCTTGAGCGTTTGAGTACGGGCCGGAAAGTCTATCTTCAAAGCCAGAAATCTCAACAATCTTTGAGTCACTGTTATGGATCAAGAACCCCATCAACGTCCTTGCAGATAAGGAGCAATTAAATGTGTACTTACTGCCCCAGCGCTCATGAAAATCATTCCTTGTTTGTCCACTAGAGAGCACTCCTGCCTTCAAATACAACACCCAGAAGCCTGTTTCTCCTTTCTCCTATTAGAGCCTAATTTCTCCTTTAAACCATTGAATTGAAGTCAAACTATATCATTAATTTTCATTTAATTTATTTTCCTTTCCTCACACAGTATATTTATGAGCTCCTTGGATTGTCCACTCACAACATAACATGACATAACATAACACCATAAACCTCACATACCACAATATCAAAATCATCATGATGTTGCAACAAACATGCTCTCGAAAATAATAAGACAACAACAACAAAAAAATACAATAAATAAGTTACAATAACTTACAATTTTTCTCATGCTGAAGA
The DNA here is from genome assembly GCA_034670385.1 of Hoplostethus mediterraneus. Taxonomy (NCBI): domain Eukaryota; kingdom Metazoa; phylum Chordata; class Actinopteri; order Trachichthyiformes; family Trachichthyidae; genus Hoplostethus; species Hoplostethus mediterraneus. Next base: position 1,586,369 of record JAXDDW010000067.1, on the reverse strand, counting down.
CAAAAATGAACAAAATTCAGTAAAATGTTGCACAATTTAAACTATAAATTAAGTACCATAAATAAATTGCACATCTCAAATCTCATACTTTCGACTAGGACAATGAAAGGAGATTGTATGTAACTGCATACAAACAATTATGCAATCTGTCCAGAGCTTATTTTCTGTGTTTATCTTCGCCATTACTTGTCGATTGAGAACTGAGGACTGACCATAGAATTTAGACCCATTCCTAGGGGGTCATCCGAGTCCATCTTGAAATGTTGTTGAGTTTCTGGTGGGTGTTCAGGGACAGTCTCCTGTGTCAAACTACTCCTAATGGGTAAGAATCGTGTAAATGGGAGGGCATGTCGCTCTGGGGACTGTTTTGATGCCAGCGACACAGAAAGTCCATGGTGTGAGGACAGGAAACGAGTGTATCCATCTGCCAGCAACAGTTCTCTGAAGGTGCAGTCAGCCTCTGTGTACTGGCTCTGAAATTGACAAACATGGGTGATTTGTTTTTTGTTCACTTCCCTGCTGTATCGCTACCTCGTAATCTATGTTTAAAGATTCAAATCAAAATGGATTTCAGCCCTATGACACTGCAAAGATCAGTAGACAACAGGAAGAACAAAGGCTTTAGGATATTGTAGTTCTCTTTGCTCACCTGTCCCCTTAAATGGCCTCTACTGTCCACACAGAGATAGAGGGATGATGACAGTCCCTTGATGACGGTCTGCCCTGATTGAACTGATCTCAGCTCGAGTGCACCTGCAAACACAGAAACCCTATTAAATACATTTACTTCAACAGTTTTTGCTGCATTGAGATGGTCTCCTGACCTCTATTTATTTTAGACTATTCCACAGTTTATGGACATCAAGTTATGATATATATTATATGCGCGTATTAATGAAAAAAGGTTGAATGGGGCCCATGTATGTTGCCTGTCAAACACTCACTGTGAAGGGTCTGGGCAGCAGCTCCTAACACTCTCCCATCTGGGGTCATCTCCAGATACATCCCTCTTCTGTGATTGTCTGCAACAAAAGAAAACATTAAGTATAATAAAGAGGCAAAGATGTTCGAGATATAACATTGTAGTATATTATTTGGATAATATACACAGTCAGTGGCCTGTAACTACTAACTACAATGAAATAGAGTTATGAATACCTGTATAGAGGTGCCTCTCTCTGACTTGATCGTTCAAAGACAAAATTGGGTTGGAGTCAGCGATATAAAATGACAGAGAGAAAGGTAGGAGAGTAATGAGGAGAAAAGCAGAGAAGAAAGCGGAGGAAGTGTGTGTAAACAAAGACATTTAGAAGAAGAGATTGTGCATAGGAAGTGCTGAAAGAAGTTTTTCTCCAAAATAAAAGTAAAATTCCAGAAAATAATAAATAATAAATACAAAATAAATAGCTGATGAATAAATAAACAGGAGATACACAGTTGTCTATGAGAAAGCTGTTTTTGATCAAGTTCTAAACCGAAGCAAGGTTTGGGCCCTTATAAAGGAGAGTGTGGGGGCCACAGAGAAGGAGGTCCTACTTGATGGGAGTAACAAAGAGATGAGTCAGACGGATTCCTAGAAAACGAAACCGTCATTTCATGCAAGCCGGGAAAACTTTGTGCTGACACTATGTATGGTCTTCTTCCTTGTCTATTTAATTACAGACGTTGCTCTCAAAGTGGGGTCTTTGGACTCCCAGAGGTCCATGAGGGCATCAAGTAGTCTTCAGAAAAATGAAAAGTAACCAATTGGTACAAGGAAAGAAATACACACAAGTATTCCCATTGTTTCCACTATTTACAAACTTACGGGTGTATGTATGTGCAGGTTTTGTGCACAGATTTTCCTGTTTGACTGCAAAGAATCATTGAATTTTGAGTGGATCTCAATGGCTGTAAACATTTCCCGATACAAGCAGTATAAATTCAACACATTTGTTCTGAGTTGAAGAGTAAAAATAATTGTATTTTTGGCCATAAAGGCAGATTTCCAATGAAACCAAACTTTCCATCGCTTAACGTAACTACCATGTAATTTAACACTGCACTGTCAATTCATGTTTTCACTAATGGTAAAAGTGCTTACTCATATTCACACCAAACAACTTACAGTAACTGAGTGCATTTCTTCATTTCCTCCACATTTCACAATTTCAAAAACATCCAAGTACAAACATTCTTTCAACGTCATCCTCTGAGGAAAAGGAATAAATAGTTTGTCACGTCCGCCGAAGAGTACAATTTTGTTTATCTTATTTTTACTTGTGTGTGTTTGAGAGAGAGAGAGAAAGACACACGGTACTTAACTTGATTTAGAAGCATCAGAGAAATGTTTACTTGACTGCAGCTGTGCAGACACCAGAGAAGCTCAGATGTGGTACGTCACCTGCACCACCTCGGGGGTGGGGGACCGTGCAAGAGTCACATCTTCTTTCTCACGTAAAGCCCACTCTTGCTTCTACGTCTCCACAACAGCTTCGAGTCTTCCAACCATGTATGACCACTTGAGGCTTGTGAATCCACGTGCACCTTTATGATTCTCTTGGTGAGTTTTGGTTGTGGTCACTAGTGGAAGGAGTATTGATTCACACCTCCACTCACTCCCGAGTGCATACACGTTACACACACACACACACACACACACACACACAGGTACACATGCTCCTAATTTTCTCATACTCATACCTACACCTGTACTATGTATCACCTATTCCTGTTCTTGCTGTTGTTCTTTCAAAGACACTGGGAGCATCTTCAGTTGACCCTTAGTTCAGCCAAAAGATGTATGATGAAGAGGAGCAGGAACACTGTTGACACTTGAAAGATAAACTGAGATTCCCACCATTACATTTTACTGGCACTTCCTTCCGGCCCCCTGTGACCAATGTGAAGGGAAATTCCAAATGAACTCCTTGAGCAGCATTTTACAGGTATCTTTTTTAATTACAGCTTTTACAATCATTATCATTATTGTTATCATATTATATTCAATTATCATCACTACTCTCCATTAATAATATGAATTTAAATCATAACACAATTTTGTTTTTCAAAATGTACACATACAAGTAGCATATCTTAAATGTCCATAATTTAAAACATATTTACTTTTTTCCAACCTAAAATGAAATTACAGTCAGTCTTAACTAAGTATGAAATGAACATACAGTTCAATACATACACACACATACGTACTGTACATACATACATACATACATACATACAATAGCAGTTATCATAAAAAAATGATAAAAATAAAATACACACATTTTACAAATTCCTTACCCAAGCTTTCACATCATTAGATGATTGATATCATGACTTTCACTCTAAAATGGTTTATTTTGGCATGCATATTAACACAAACGCTTAACTTTTTAATTTTTTTTTAGTTTGAACAGGATTTTGTCATAATGCACTTTCCTAATTGTCCCATCGTCCGTCCTATTCACATTTGTGCATCTCATAATGTCTGTTATGGCTTAAGAACATACATTTCATTTTCCCCATGTACACTCGTATGCTCCCTCTCTCTCTATCTGCACTGTACTGAGATCGTACTAGGAAGAGTATGTTCTCTGATATAATATAAATCGTAGTAAGACCGACTTGGGGTGAGTGTGGGGAAATATTCTCTTGATCTGAATAGCAATGCATTTTCCAAATTATAAACTAAGGATTCATTGTGTCAATATTGCCTCCTCACACTCAAAACTGAAGATGAAGTCACAATGGGAAATGGATTCACTTTCTACAGCATCAAACAGCATCATGCCACAATTGTGGATAAAGATGGAGAGACAGAGAGAGAGAGAGAGAGAGAGAGAGAGAGAGAGAGAGAGAGAGAAACACAGATGGACAAACAGACATTCACTCACTCTATTTTATCATCTTTTCAGAAATCATTCATTCAGTGTCTTTGATTCTTCGAGACATCTGGCTCGAATGTTGTTGGTCATCTTCTGGTGTCCATTTTGATGTGGAGCCTCTTTTTTTCTTCAAAAATGAGTTTTTTTCCTTGGGTTAGGATGGAGGTGGGGTTCTACAAGATGAAATAAAACACACTTATAGCACCACAAAAGCTCCTGTTGAGATGACGTCATTTGAGAAGTTGGTTTGGGTGTCCACACAAGCTGTTTTTACAGGGTTGCTATACCTTTTTGCTAACCAAATTCCATGACTTTTCCAAGACTATTCCATGACAATTTCTTTTACACTGAATAGCTCACAGCTCTGAATGTCCCAAGTCTTATTTCTGACTACAACTACCACTTAGGATTGATACCATCAGGACATTTCTGATTTGGGTTTGTAATCCTCAAAGGGAAACGGATCAACAAGCAGCCAAGCTTGACATATGCTATGGATTCCACAGGTAAATCCAGGACAAATCAGTCAGTGTGGGCGCTTTTCTCACCTGGTGTGCTTATCTTTTAGCAGGAATATGTTCTCACGGACCCCGATTCACCCCTTGGACCAGAGTTCACTGACAAAGAGGAGAGGGTAACAGGAAATGTAACTCAACATTGAACTATGAGACCAAGAGACCTCAATCAGTGCAGTAGCTGAAACCGAAACAAGCAAAAATGTGGGAAAGTGTTTGGTATGTATGTAGCAGACAAGACAAAGGCTGGATTCACAAAGCCATAAAACATTTGTTTCTTAAAGGCTTCAGCTCCAGTTCAATAGTTGTATTCTTTGCACACCAGTCCCCAGTGCATGAGCGTCTGCACTTGGTCTAAACTAGACTTCAGGAGTCTAACGTGGAAATAAATTCTCCATTCAAACCTGCAATAGACATTTCTTTCCACACCCATCACAGCGAATAGCAGTAATTTTGCCTTAGATTCCAGACTTTTGTTTGAATGTTGTTCTTTAAGTTATCTTTTGATGAAAATGTAAACTTTGTTTTACAATATTGTATTTTATTAATTGGCACTGTCTAACAAACTACAAATTCTGTTGCATATTAGGGCGTCATCATATAGAGCACTTCTATCTCTAGTGTCTCAAGTTCACTTGTTACTCTAAGTGAACTAATGTGTTTTTTAAGGATGAGATGAGGAGGATTCAGAGCACTGAACTATTGTGAAGCTACGTTGGAAACAGCTAGCTGGTTTGATGCTAATTGATTGGTCTACATGTCACATGTCATTGCTCCATAGGATATGTAGTTTTCTGGCCGGTGGCACCAAATAGGTACACACCCATGTACCCTTCATTTTTGTAGACTTTGTTTGTTTACACCCTGGTGGATAAACCAGAAACGATCTGCACCGGTACACTGAACAACACCAGAGTAGCCGTGGACAACATGAATGCTTATGAGGAGTTTCCCTTGGGGATGTACTTCCAGTGGAATGGAGCGATTGTGTCATCTCTCCTCCTCCCTCTATCACATGACACATGAAATGCAGCTCCATTTACTTTTCAAGTCCATTGCAAGAGGTTGCTAGAGGGTGTCTGCACCTTAAAGACCAATCAAACAGCCTCTAAATCCTTATATTCCCTCAGCTTCCATTGTCGCTCTTTCACCACAACCGTTGTTGTTGTTCTTGTCACTGCTATTTCTGGCTTCCCTAGGTTACGGTTCCCTCTTTAATTTTAATGTGCCTCCACTGGCGTGGGGTGTAAATAAACAAACAATATTGAGTGAATATACACAAATTTGTATGCAGCGCTGTGTCAACTGCGATTCTACTAAGTTTGACTGTGTTAGTATTCCGCCTCAAACAGAACTGATGTTCTCAAAGATGTTTAAACAGGGGAAAAACACTTTTTTTCCTGTTTAGATCACTTCTGTACCACAAGGGGTTCAAAATCAGATGGTGGATATTTTTACCCAAAGTATCTTACAGTACCGTGAGTGAATAGGTTTATATTGGTTGGCCCCAGTGGGACAGGAATGCCTATCATACTCATTGGGCTACACAGTACCTACCACATTTTTCTGCTAAATTCAGCCATAGCTGAATAGAGTTCCAACTCCTCACCTTCACTCTGGACTTTCCTCAGGGTGACAGAAGGGGTAGAGATGGCGGAGGCACGGAAGTTGGCAGGTAACGTTTCTGAGGAGTCGGAGGTCACGCCCCGGAGGTCCTTCTCTCGGAACATCTTCCTCCATGAGGGAGAGCGTGTGAAAGTTTTGGTGCCATCCTGTCGAGACATTGCAAAACACACAGTTATACTTAAATGTATGCACAACATGGACATTTCAGGGTCTTTTTCAGTGTGCATTAATGGTATTCAACAAAGTACTACTTGACAAAGCAAGATGTGTTGTGCCAATATACCACAGTTGCACTTTTTTGTTCTACATACTGTAACTGTAAGTAATTAGGTTAGGTTTAAACACAGTTGAACCACTTTGGCATGTCAACAATTTCCCAGCAGTGACACATGCACTTTAAAGACATTTCTTTCTTTTTCTCGTTGAAAACATTTATCATTTCATGACATTTTTACACTTTTTTTTAAGGGCAAAACTGAAAGTTTCAAAGGATCACAGGCCCTATTGTCAAGAAAATGGTCTTAGTCAGGGTTCTAACAGTCCACACACGCTCCTGCCTTCTGGCAGGAGTGATTATCTTGATTGATTTTCTACTGACAGTCTGCTTTGGCTTACCTCATCTGGCCTCCTCTCCGTTCCCATGGAGATGAGGGCATTGTACTCCTTCTCCAGGAGCTGTCTTGCCTGAAACAGATAGACGAAGAGAGCTTTAAGATCATAATTAAGATAATTAAGAGTTGAAGATTAGGATAATCTTGGCATTAGGAAAACAGTAGGTGTGGAAATGTGAATTTCTGAGTTGTGAGATAAGCCCTCTATTAAGATGTTGACTGTCTACATTCAGTGTCTACAAGTGGACAGTAAAGCTGGAGTGTTAAATACATGTGATCTCTGACTGAAGGAGGCTGTGGAGTACCTGTGTGTTCTGATTGGGTATCTGGAGGAGGAGGGCCAGGTCAGTGTAATCGAATGTGTCGTCTAGTGCCAGGAGGGCCCCGTGGACCCCACTTTCTAATAGGTTGTCTGCAAACTCCTTCAGACCAATAGTCTGCACCCAACACATCACTCGCTCATTGGACCATACCATCACATCTGTGGAGGGGGACAGAGAAAGGGAGTTTTCACCAGAATTTGCTTTAGAAAAGTGAATTCAATATGTTGTCTATGAGCAATGTAAGAAATGTAGTTAAAGGTGGATAGCATGTCCATGATGTTCACCACTAGAGCAGGAAGGTTACCTTGGTTCTGATGTTGACTCTCATCCCGCCTCCTCTCCAGCTCCTTCCTGTCATAGTTCAAGCGCTTCAAGCACATGATACCATAATGGAGACTCACCCTGTAAGTGAGAAAGAGAGACAATGCTCTCATTTTTCATACAAGCTGGCAGAGGCCCAAGAAAAACAGTGGTGAAGAGAGTGCAAAGTAGAGGAAGGGGAAATAATAAACAAGAGACAGCCAATTTGAGGCGGCAGGTTGGCCAAGCAGGTAGAGAGGTTGACCCATCACCGGAGGCCAACACTGCCGAAATGCCCTTGAGCAAGGCACTTAACCCCAAAACTGCTCCAGGTGTGCTGCTCTGGCTGCATGTGCATGTGTGTGGGGTGATATATGTGTGTGTGTAGTCTAGTCAGGGGTGTGCGAAAACCACATTTTGTTGTCTCAGTACTTAACTAAACTAAAAGTAACTAAAAGTTGAATCTAATTTGATAACTGGATAAATGAAATAGCCAACAACTGATGAATGAATCTTTCGTTCAGACCTGTGGAAACTGTCCACCATCTTGAGCTGGCCCCTCAGTTCTTTCTTGGTGAGGTGATCAAGCATGCGGGCGTCCACCAGTGACTCCATGAAGTAGGAGCGGTACTGGGGCAGACCCAGGCTGGGCAGCCATTCGTTTCCCACCCACTCATGGTTCATGTCCCCATAGGCTAGGATCTGGAAAAGAGAAAGGACACACACACACACATATATATATAATTTATAAATAAAATAATAAATAATCTAGAGGACTATGGTATGAATGTGAAGGATGACAACTTCTGGTATAATAGATAGCATAGGTATAATAGATTAGCCGTGTTAGTGCACTCTACTCAATAAAAGATATTTCATGTATTATCCATGTAGATCATTTATGATTTCTTTGGGAAAACATTTTCATGTAGTTTAGAATAGAAGTCTATGAGAATTACACCAGACATGATAGTGACTTCAAGTTCTTCGAGGCACTGTGGTTACTGTCCACTGGAAGCTTGTTAGCATTTTGTATCAATGCTAGTGGAAACGAATGGGTTCAGCTAGCCAGTATTTACCGAACCAGATACTAGCTAGCTGTCATATTCTGATAGCAGGTGTCGTCAAAGATCCCCGCTTCAGCATGGGTATGGACGGATTCATTTTCTATTGATAGGGATCTTATTGATTTTAAATAAAGTACAGCCATGGGATTATTAGTTCAGCCAATGAAAAAAACTAATACTAATTTAAAGTTTCTAGTTCGTTGGACCTGCGAGACTTACTTATTGGAAGGTCTGAATTTTAAATCTAAGGAGTAAAACGTATCTTTTTTTCCCGAAAATGCAATTGAGTAAGAGTACAAGTATACAAATTGAATAATACTCGAGTAAAGTACAAATCCCCCAAAATAGTACTTAAGTATAGTAACAAAGTACACCCCTGCCTTTACAAGTGTATAAACTCATTACAAGGGTTTGGTGTCACCAAAATTATTTCCTGTTAGATATCCTGCCTGAATCATGAATCTGTCTTCCTCTTGACCAAAAATCATAATGGTTTAGCCTTTTGGGTAATATTGGAAACTCAAACAATACTGTACTACTGTGTAAATGTTAAGTGATATCATCTGTGTAATGACAGCAACTCACCTGGTCCCAGCTAAACTCCTTCTGCTCCTTGTGGTTCGGGCAAAGAGGAAAAGAGAGAAAAGGGACAGAGAGTTGGAAGAGAGGGAAAGATCGCCAGGGTGAGTGTGTTTTATCGTAAATGGGGGTCAGAGAGGAACGAGAGGAAAGGCAGAAGGAGGAACAGCCTTGTTAGTGAGTGAGAATTAGTTGGAGAAACACTACATCAAAACAGATTTTGAGGGAATAGCAGGGGAAAGATGTAGCCATACATGCCTAATCAGAGACAGAGAGAAAGAAAACAGTTCATCAATGTGAGAACTTTGATAATTTTGTATTAAAATGCCAAAACATAAACAACTGCTTATTTTCCATGATTAAATACACAGGCTAGCAGAGCAAAGACTAATAGAGAATATCAGAACTGTCTGCTAACATTAAATTAAATTTGTTCAACAGCCATAAAAGTTCATAAAGTGAGTCCAGATCTTAAAATAGTGAATTTTCTTTAGATTTGACATAAAAAAAAAACAATATTCAATCTTACTGGCTTGGTGGCAGCAGTGAGGGATTCCATCTCAGCGTGTGTCATCCAAATATTACTGGTCGACTGTAATGACGGGCAAACAAATGCAATATGAGTATGTGATCAAACTGTATGAGATAAAAACTTTTTTGTTTCGTTTTTATGTCGCTGTGCGCGCATGTTTTTTACTGAGTCTTACAGAGCGAGTGCTTGCGGGTGCAGAGGGACTAGTAAGGGAGACCATTTCCTGGATGGCCAGGCGGAGCTTGAGCCTGTGTAGAGGGTTGCTGATGCCAATCTCCCTCTGGATCTCTGTGTCCGACAAGTTTGCCATGATAGCGCCGCTCTTCACGTTGGCACGGCACGCCGCCACATACCACGCCGGCATCCCGACCCACAGCTGGGAAGGAGGAGGAGGAGGAGGAGGACAGGGATATAGAGCACGTTTAATTAACCTGCACTGCACTGACCCTAAACACTGGAAATGAAAAGTGTGCCTGTACTGTACCTCAAGCCATGTGACGACCGTGGGGCCATCCCACGAGGCGAAAGGCAGTCCCTGGCGGCAGGCTTCCTCTAACAGGTCATGCCTGGGAGGGAGAATGGAGAGCGTGAGATGGAGAGAGGAGGACAGAAAGGGTAGTTCCTCACTATCTCTTATACACAGCAAGTAGAGCTGAACAGATGTCATATGGCATCACATTGCTAATTGATGTGCCTTTAGCATGGGTTGCCCCTGTGGGAATCAAAACCCCCATAGAAGGATTCATAAATATCTTAAATACTGTCTGGGAATGTCTGAAAATATGACTCGTCTTACTTCTTCTTGCTGCGTCGGTCTTTTTCCACAGTTCCAGTTCCAAGTTTGGCCAGGCCCAAGGGGTCAGCTGAACCCAGGTCATCAGAGGGTGTGGAGGCTGGAGAGGTCAGAGGTTAACAGTAATAAGAAATACTTCAGTGAATCAGCCCTGTTGTTGATAACAGAACACATTAAAGTGGATAATAGCAAGCACAACATGAATGGATGTTGTGCTGTTGATGTTGTGGATGTTGGATGTTGAATGAAGGATTTTCAGTGTATTCACAAACCCAGAGAGGCAGATTCGCGTCCGGGCCCACCGATCCTTCCCTTTTCCTTTTTGCCAAAGAGACGACCAATAGACGATTTAATGCTTTTCTTCTTGCTGGCTTTGTGGAGGGAATCCTGGCTAGCAGTGATGGCGCCATCAGCAGAGAGACTGAGCAGACAGGAAAAAAAAGAAAAGCAAGATGAACAGGGACAACGAAACAGAAGCTGAGCGAAAATGTCTCACCGGTCGCACCCTTTAAAAGGTCCAGTGGGTCATTTGTGAGCAAGTCAGTTATTAGCTATCATACTTGGGAGTACCTGCGAAATTCGCGGTGGTCATCCAGCCCTGCTCCTGGGTGGGTGTGGGTCATTCGGTCCAGTCGTAGGGCGCGAGGAACAGGGGGAGGGGTGGAGTCAATCAGGGCTAGTGCTCTGCATTCTTCACCATCTTTGCTATTCTGCATTGAGGGAAAAATGAAAGTTGATTTACGCCGCTCACTCCAATCTGACAGCGCTTTGCCTTTTGAGGGGGCTTTTCTAAATCAAGCACATCTGCAGCATCCACTACAATGAATCAAGCCAGCGCTGCACCGTTAACATGTCACAGCTTATCACGCACAACTAGGAAACGAACTAGGAAAAAAGGGCTCGAGAGGGACTGACACAGTACCTGTCTGTCTGTCTCCCTAGCGGGGGAATGTGGCAGGCGGGGGGTGGAATGTCCAGAACTGGGAGGGGACGGGGACGCCAAGGTGGAGGAGGTGATGGAGGGAGTCATGTAGCCCCTCCCCATGCTGTCCCGTCCTCCCAGTGAAGAGGGGGGAAGGGGCGGGGCGTCGAGGGCCACGCTGCTGACCCGGCTCTCGATCTCTTCTGCCCTTAGCTCTGTGCTCTCCTTCTCCTCCTGGATCAGCCTGAGAGGAGAGAGGAGAGAGGAGAGAGGAGAGAGGAGAGAGGAGAGAGGAGAGAGGAGAGAGGAGAGAGGAGAGAGGAGAGAGGATGGGGGCCATTACAGTTGGTTTCCATTCATTGGGATCTCTAGTCTCATAATGTTTCTATTGCCCTTAGGTAGAACTTACTTGATCTCCTTGTTGATGGCCTCCAGTTGCTCCTGCAGCATGATGGCCAAGGTCTGTACATCCGTCTGTCCACTGGGAGAGAGCAGCTCAGATCCAAACAGAGTCTCCCTGTCCTCCTCATCGTCAGAGCAGCCTCCCTCCACACCCCCTTCAAACCCGGGACCCAGCATAGTGCCGCTGTCCCACTCTCCATACTGGAAAGAGGGAATAATGGAAAGAAGGAAGGAACGGAGGGAGGATGGGAGGGAAGGACGGAAAGAAGGATAGAATGAAGGAAGGAACGGAGGATGGAAGGATAGAAGGGGGGAAGGAGGGAAGGAGGGAAGGAAGCCAGGAAAGTCAGGACAATAGTATGAAAGTACAAATAATGAAATAAATGAAAGAATGAATGAAAGAAAAGAAAAAACTCCCATAGTCCATTTACTGATACACAGGATGTGATGTAACAAGCCACTGCTACATGGCCTCATCATCACCATCATCACACCCACATCATCATCATAATCATCATCACAAAAGCATGAGCTCAACACCTTGTTGCTGTCGTCCCTAGGGCCCCCCCACCGGCCGCGGTGTGCCCGCCTGACCACTACCCCACCAGCGGAGTTGCCGTAGCCAGCCGGGAGAGAGCCACTGCCCTGGGGGTACCGCAGCTCCGAGGCGCTCCCTGGAAGAGATCTTCGAAAAAGGGTGGAGGGAAGTGAGCTCACGCTGCCCGCCCTATGGTGAGATCCAGAATTGATTTGTTATCTCACAGTGTTTGAAAATGACAACGTCCCCATTTCCTGCATTGAGTGTGTAAAATAATTATTACAACATTATCATTATCATCTCTCAGCCAACACAACACACTCTATAGACAGTATAAATAATTCCTTATTACATTACAACTGAACACGGGAGCAAACAAAGGTTAGCTAGTGAGGTAGTGCTCAGAAGGAGCAGCGTACATTAAACATCCCTCGGGAGAATTTACAATGTTTATTTGGGCATTCATAGAACGTAGGATATATAAATAAATACCCTTGGAGGTCCATTGTGGCTAACCTGGAATAGGAGGAGCCAGGCCTGCCTCTCAGCTGATCCAGCTCCAGTTGGATTCGCTCCAGCTCGGCTAGGAGCTGGTCCTGGAAATTTAAAACACTGGACCTGAGATTTCACACCGATTTTAGCTAAAGTAATATGTTTTTCAAGGTGTGACTGAAGGCGAGACATTTCTGTTTAAAGGTCGGGTCTTGTACCACAAGCTGAAATTAACGCACATTAAAACCACATTGCATGCCTCCTCACACAGAGAACGCGAGGATGACTGAAAAGGTAAATACCTTGTTAGCTAGAAGATCATCTTGGAGTTTCTTCATGTTGGATAACTCCTCCGAAAGAGCATTCTGTCAGAGCAGAACAATGAATACACCTTTTCTTACTGCTGATCCAGTTATCTTTGACATTATTTCACAATTATTGACAACCAAGTTATATACATATACGCAGGGATGTAGTGGACCCAACCATTTTTTAGGCCAACACATTCAGAAACTTTTATACTCTGGCTATCTTTCTCGTTACCTTCTCCTCAAGGGCAGCCATCCTCTCTTTGAGGTGGAGCTGCAGTCTCTCGTTGGACTCAGATAGAAGCTTGTCCACTGTATCTGAGAGGCGTTTGTTGTGTTCGTCATTCATCTTCTCCCTCTGCCTTGCCTGAAATGAAGCAAGGACAAGGCAGAGGGATTCAAGGTAAAAAAAAAACAACAACAGATAATTAGCTTTAATTTTGCCCAAAATGGGAGAGGTAGCCAAGCGACGTTACCCTCTGTAGCTCTTGGTTCTTTTCTTCGAGTTGGGCCTCCATCTGCCGTAGTCGCTCCTCAAAGTTTCCGTGGCGCTCCTCTGCCTGAATGAGAGAGAGAACATCAAAATCCATGCAGATGCTACTAAAACGCCTGCTGCTCATGCTTAAGAGAAACAGGCACAAACAAAAATCAGAGCTCTCTCAAGAGTACTGAAAGACAGAGGTTAAACTTGCATGGAAGGAGTGGCTGATAACACCCAATACTGCCCCTGAAATAAGGCACCACCCACCATTCTGCAACAAGGACTTGTACTGATAATCAACACCAGTGTAATGTAATGCAGTGTAATGATTTGTCATCGTCTTGAGGACCTTTGGAAGACTAGCTCAACTACGGCCTAAAAGCGATCCTATCAAACAATCAAACAAACACACACACACATTCAGAGTACCTTGTTCAGGGCGGCAACTCTCTGAGCAAGTTGGGCCTCGATCTCAGGCAGCGTCTCAGCCCTCTGTAGGGTCTGCTGGAGCTTCTGCTTGGCATCGTCCAGACGCTCCTGGAGTTGTCTGTTCTTCTCCTCACTCTGGACACACAGACGACAACACACACATGTGGAGACACACCTCAACAGTGACTCTAACACCTATTATGATCACTGAAAGGCATCTCAAGATAATGCCACTCAGGATAGCATATCCATTTTCATATGAATGATGTCCATGCAGCCCTAGACAACAGTATTATAACAACAGTTGTGTACCACAGATTCATTTAGTTATTGCTGACCTGTCTGTGCAGTGACTCCTTGCTGGCCAGCTCATTTTCCAGCTTGTCTTTGATATCATGGAGAGAAGTCGCCTCCCTCTGGGCGCTCAGGTACCTGCATGAGACACCGAGCCACCAGCAAGTGTGAGATTAGCACTGCAGTGCTGGGTCACAATAATATAATACATGTGTTTTTCTGTGATTAATAGAGCTTGTCTTGCACATTAGAAACAAAGGAGCAATCTAAAAAGTGCAATCCCTGTTTTTTCAGCATGGACAAATGAGCACAGTATTTTTAAAGGACTGGTACATTTTGGACCATTTTGGCTTGCTACAGTTCACGGGAAGAGAAAAATGTGGCAATTTGCTGTAGCAAGCTGAACTATGTAAAGGAAAGGACTGACTCATTTCAAATCTCATTTCATATAAGCAGAGTAAGCCGGTAAAGCTTAAAGGTGATCTTTCTGTATTGTAAATATGGTGGGAAACTCAGTCAAGTTACTTTGCAGCTTTCAAGCAAACCGTGTGCCAGTTTTCTGCTCAGAACATTGTATTCATCCAGTAATTAAGCTACAGTGCATCATATTGTTTTGAATTCCCTTCCTCAAACTGTATACAGCAGCTTTATTAATAACAAATATCACTGCAGATGAGACACTATAAAGACGTGTCACCTTTGAAACACATGGCAGTGATGTGGTCCTTTAGCTGTGTGCATTATACTACATGTGCAACACTAGGTGAAATACTTTGTGAGAGAAATCAAAATTAAGAATAGACCTTTCTAATTCTGATATTATTCTAAATGCAAAGATTACCTGCGTTCTAGTGTGGTAATCCTCTCCTCCATATCCTCCCTTTGGCACAGGGCCTGAAGGAGGCAGAAATGTTGCGGTGAAGCAAAACGATAAGCAACATTCATAATATGAGAAAATGCATTCATAACATATTATGTGACAACGAATCGTCATGAATCTAACAGGACATCAAACATATCATGGAAGCTTGTAGATTGTGTGTCTAGTTTCATGTGTGCTGCTTATTTTGCAGCATATTCATTTTAGACTCCAACATCGACATCGGCATCAGGAACCAAAAGTAGGCCTCAAAACATTTTCACTCTTTTCTTATTTCATTTCATCCCCAACATGTATGCATTAGTACTTGTCCAGTAGGTGTACATTATGCTCTGATATACACTGGAGCCCTCTGAGTTGAGGGAGCTCAGTGTCTTGGCCAGGAAAGAACAGATTGGCCCGACAGACCTCTTTCACGTCCCTCTGGAGCTTCTGATTGGCCTCCTCTGACTTCGTCACCTCCCTCCTGGCGGCCGCAAGCTGTTCCTCTATTTCCCCAACCTGACGTGACACCACAAAGGGATACAAGATGACACAGACAGAGCCTTTATGAGTCACTGCTAAATACCATTGCACCAAGTATAACTTGACGTGATAATGATTGATTACGAATGCCTGTCGATTTAAGACTCTTAAAAAGCAGCCCTGCCAGAAATGTAAGATGCTGACTGGAGGGTTTGAGATCTAAAACACCTAAAATAAGAGACAGGATGGCATGCAGGAGCGTGACTTTATTCCTTTGATTGCAGCGCCCTCTGTTTTATCAGTTGTCATCTTCTATTTGCTTTTACCCTGTTACACAATACTATGTTGATGATTAAAATGAAATGGTATCCTATCACAGACAACAGAGTGCACTATCGACGATGAAGGCCTGCCAAAGCAGCTGCAATGCTCCACTTGGCCACAAGAGGGAAGAGGGAGACTGTTTCCAGTAATCCCTCCTCCTTTTCCATTGGAGACTCTATACTTCTGGTCTTAGCGCTACTCGCTCACCTGTCGACACATGAGGGCCAGCCTCTCCTTCAGCTGGGAGAGTTCGGCTCTCTGTCGCTCTATCTCTCCTTCCCTCTGTCTGTCGAGCTCGCCGTCATCCAGGCTGGACGAGGGACCATTTGGTAGACGCTGGTGCGGTGGCAATATTGACAAACGAGAGTGATGGAGAGAAATAATCAATTGAAACCAGTTACGCTGACAGGTGAATGTAAGTGAGATATAGACGAGGTAAACTCTGATGTAAAAATCCACACTGACACACCATGATACCCACACATGTACTGTTCTATTGACTGGATGCTAACACACACACACAAAAACACTGGAACCAACATGCACAAAACCCTCCCTTACATCTTTCCCGGTGTCCAACCCTTGTTGACGTCTTTTAATTTGGTCTTTTAGAGAGATTACCTGGAGGAGAGGGAGACAAAACGGACAACAGAACAATATATTCAATGCTTTTTCTTCACGCCAAGCCAACTGATGTATGTTTGAAATACAGCAATTGTCCCGATCAGACTCTACCTCTTGAGAAGATGCTGCGAGTTGATCCTCTAACATGGACACCCTCTCGAGGGCGACACGGAGCCGCTCTCGAACCTGCAGGGCCCAGAGGAATGAGAAATGATTATGAGAAAAAAAGACATCTTCCTTTCTTTGTACTCTCTCATGAAACTCTCAAATTGAGATTCGGGCTGCATTTGAATCGCCTAAATGGATTTCCCCCCCTTTCTTTCCTAGAGTAACTACTTCAGCTTGACCTTCCTGATAAGCTTGTTAGAAAGATCAAGAAGAAGTCACAAGGAGATAGAGGCTATTAGACAGTTCAAAAGAAGTCAAAGCATCAACACTTGCATTGTCATTCAGTCGATCCTATGCTGCCACGAGCACCCAGCACTGGTTTAATCACCTTATCCTGTACAGGATACTGGATACTGGGTGCACATTGCCCAATGGGATGGGCCAGGAGGTCTGATGAGAATTACGTCAATGCACAAGGCTGACATGATTTACACATATGATCTACTGTAATGCAAGCCTGCAGAATTACATCCATTTCACCCACCTTCTCATCCAGGGCCTTGTGGTGCTCAAACAAGGACTTGAGGGCCTTGAGGACTTCCACCTCACTGGAGACCCCTGCCGGGGACTGGGCTTGTCTTTTCACCACCGTCATCCTCAGACTGCGCTCGTGGCGAGACACCAGACACTCCAGGTGTTCCAGCAACAACTAGGGGAGCAAATGGGATGTAGGGGAAAGAGGTGGAGATGAGGAGAGAATGGAATTGGGGGAATGGAGAGAGAACGAGGGATGGGGACACAGAGGATGAGGAGTGAAGGCGACAGTAAGGAGAGGGAGAGCGATATTGAGAGAGTGAGATGGGGAAGGGAGAGAGAGAGACAGAGAGAGAGAGAGAGAAAACAAGGAAGATGCAGAGAGAGTGAAGAATAACAATAAGATAGAGTTGAGAGGAATTGGGTGGTGAGAAGAGCGCGGGGTGGCAGAAAGGGACAAAGAGTGAGTGGGAGAGATAAGGAAAGTATCTACGGCAAAAAAAGGAGACATGAAGAGAAAAGAGAATTTGGAGGAGAGAAGTAAGAGAGAGAGAGGGAGAGGGCAAGAGAAGGGGGGAAAGGGAACAGTGTCACACCCACACAACCACAATGGGTGAGGAAGATAACGCGGAGGCTGTTGCAGTGCTAATAGGCAAAATGGCCACTAAACATCTTACACGTGTGTTGTTTCTCTCCGCCTTGAGCTCGGCAATCTCCTCCTCCCTCTCCAGAAGCTGCTCCCGGCAAACGTTCAGCTCTTTAGTCAACACAGCAAACTCCTGTGGAACACACAAACTGCATTCAGGGGCAATTAAAACAAACGGTTTGAATCTCTGGGTTTATGTTAGCTTGAGGTTTGTGCAGCTGCTAGAGCAGCACTGGAACTTTTAAAGGGAATGTTCTTGACCAGACCAGACCTGGATCTAGTGACTCTAGAAATATGTTACAATTGGCTGTTACTGTCTGCATACACACCCACGTGCATGCACACACATGCACATACATTCACACCTCACACACACAACACTAAATATACATAGCATCAAATCCCTCCAGAAACATACTTTGTCAAACACCTGAGACCAGGAGTGTTGGAAGATGTACGTGATGTAAAGCTGCATAATAGTCATGTAAATCACTGACACAGTTTTCTCCACCGCTCTCTTTCTCGCTCAGCCTTCTCTGTGAACTTGCATTCATGGATGGATTACATCACACTGTTACACAATTGCACTGCACTGGAATGCACAAGAGAGACCCCAAAAACACAGCGTCGATATGTCGTTTACAACGCTAGTGGGAATACATTGGCAACTAGTGCACCGTGCTGTGCAAACAGGAAAGCTTGTCTTACATAATTTGTTTAAAAAACAACAACCATGCATGGTCAATGATTTCTTTATGCCTACATAAAACACATCCAAGGCTTTAGCTTTGAGGCAATTTCTGTGTTTGACTGCCTGAGAACTACCTGTTTTGTGATTCAAAACAAGGAGGAGAGAGAGAGAGAGAGAGAGAGAGAGAGAGAGAGAGAGAGAGAGAGAGAGAGAGAGAGAGAGATCTATACAGATGGTGACACAGTGGGTCCATTGGCTCTTGGCCTTATGGGATTGTTTCTTGTTTGGATAGGGGTCAGCTTCTCAGTTGGCTTTTCTTGTCCCCTTGTCGTTTCTTTTCTATTTCATCTCACTCTATCTCTCTGGCCTTGGGCTTCCATTCATTTCATTGAATGTGCAGTATCTTTATATGAGAGAAATAAAGACAAATGCATTTCTACAAATATGAAACACAAACTTGACAAATGCTTTCACCTGCTGTCGTCCATCACCTTTTACATTAGAATGATGGTACATGTAACTACCAAATAACATGTGGAAATTGAATAGCTGTCATTTAGGAATAACGACAGTGGAGGCGACTCTGGTGACTCTGCCTGTACATGGGTTTAGAGCCCAACTAACATTGGGCTGTCGATTCGCTCTACCCACTGTCCTGTCTCTCTTAACATCTAGCCCTCAAAGAATACTTGACAAAGATGCACACTCTACTAAAAAATAAGGAAACAAAAGGATACAAGGACTGAGCGACAATGACAACACGTCTCCATGTATACCTTAGCATCAATCAGAATCAGAATTGCTTTTAATTGCCAAATGCAACACGTGCACATGAAATTTTTGACCTGGTTGATTAGTGCATACACATTACAAGACAGCAGGACAAAACAGCAACAGGACCTCATATGTAGTAAAGACACGACAAACTGTGACAGCAAACTAAACATACACACTCTACAAGTATACATGAAGAATTGTCTCAACGTAGCAGAAACACAATACACATTCATGTAATGAGTGTCTAGGCTAAAATCTTCTAATACCAATCAACAATATTTATACGCAATTTCTCCCAGTAAACCAAATAAATCTCCCAGAGAATCAAGTATCCATTAAGTTTAAGCCATTAACAAATAATTGGTCATTGACAGTAACAACTAAAACAACAAAAACTACTGATGCAAGTTGGAGACCAGAAAGACACAAGTGGAAATTGTGGATACAAGAGTAAATTGTGCAATTTACTCTTGTACACAGCACACTGTTACACAGCATCGTTGGTAGAAAAAGATGCAGAGGAGTATTTAACGTTCTTTTCTAGTTGCCGCTCTCCACATGATCTGTCACTGCAAAGGCTTACTGTCTCAC
The DNA here is from genome assembly GCA_034670385.1 of Hoplostethus mediterraneus. Lineage (NCBI taxonomy): Eukaryota > Metazoa > Chordata > Actinopteri > Trachichthyiformes > Trachichthyidae > Hoplostethus > Hoplostethus mediterraneus. The sequence continues at coordinate 1,566,651 of JAXDDW010000067.1, read as the reverse complement.
GAACAAGCTTCGCAACTCAAGCCACACACACACACAAACGCTCACACGCTCATGCGCAACTCGGCTCTCATACCGCACATGATAAACAACCCTAACCCTACCCACCAACTCACGTACTTTCACAACCAAAATATAGCCATTCCTCCAAATAGACACAAACCCACGTACGATACACAGACACACTCGGCAGCTGTACCTGTGGCAGAGCGATGGAGAGCTGCCTCTGAAGCGAGTCCTTTTCGTGGCCGAGCTCGCGGAGGCGGAGTTGGGCCGTGCCCAGGCTCTCCTGGGTCTCCCTCAGGCTCTCCAGCAGCCTCTCCCTCTCTGTCAGCATGTTGACCATCAGGGACTCCAGGTTTCCGGTGCTGCCCCCTTCATCTCCTCCACCTCTGGTCTCCCGGTTGCCGTAGCCTCCTCCTCCCGTCGCGCCCCCAGTGCCCCCGACTCCAGCCCCGGCAGGAGAGGAGGGGCCCCCGCTAGTCCCGCTGCGCCCGTCCTCCGAAATGGTGGGCATCACCTCACACATCATCATGAGACCGCGGTGTATGTGTCAGGTTCAGCAAAGAGAAAAAGTCTAAACGGGGGATTGTGCCTGCAAAATATCTGTCTCCGTGCCTTGGGGCTTTCTTTATTCCAGGGTGTTTGTAAGATTGAGTCTTTGATGAACTCTCTTTCAACTCAGTCAGTTGTTGTCACGCATGTTTCATGTTTTACTAAAAGTGCCTTGTACAAAATATAAATCTTCTTCAGTCTTCCAAAAATATCATTCCTTTGGTCATGTCTACGTTTCTTTCTCCATTTATTGCCTTTGCCCTTTCCTCCAGGCCTCGCTAATACTGTACTTCTTTTCTCACTTGTCTTCCTTCACAGTGTCCCAACCTGGGCAAATGATCAGAATGTTTATGTGCTCTCGTCTTACCAAACAAGAAGAAGAATTTATGGGGGAGCTTGCCTGTGGGTGGCTGGGAAAGGCTGAGGGTGAGGAAGCGGAGGGGGTTGCGGGGAAGGAAGGGATAAAGGAGGGCCGGCGCTCCTAAACTGGGTCCACGGGGCCGAGTTCCTTACAGCACCGGGAGCGATAGCTGAAAAAGAGACCAGACCAAGCATTAGATCCCCTTCAGTAAACATCACTGCACATATAGCAGATGAGAAGAGACACTGCAAGCATGAACCAACAGTCTGAGACAACAATGTCACATAGCAAAGAGTGTCAGTGATACCAATTTATGGTATGCAGTTAGCATGCACTTTTGAAGAAATTGCTAAAAAATGTTTATTAAAGTATGCAATAGTGTGCTGATAATTACATTTCCAATTGTGGATATTAACTAAACCTTTGGAAAAGCACAGGGAGGCTACGTTACAGTGAATACAGTGATGAATAAGATGATGATGAGCTCTACATTAGTTCACATCTTGTTTTTTCTAAAAAGCTGAATGTGATTGGTTGTGATTCCAGGATATCATGCCACTAATCTACCTTTAATCAGGTTTGTTGCTGCAAAGGGTCTGCATGTCCTTCCATCATCGCCTAATTCAGTGGATAAGGTCACTTTCTTACCCTGCAAGTTGTGGGCCACAACAGTATGGATACAGACAGCCAACGTTATTATAGGCTGCGTGTCCCACTCATTCCTACCCTATTCTTCACTGTCTAGTCTACAATACTCAAGGGCTTGCACTGGTCTTTCTACTTTAAAGTGGCTTGGTCTGATTTAGTGGTCCATGCAGGCTCCTTTACGTCAGTAAGCCGGAGCAGTGCAATAAAGAATCTCTTTGTCCAAACAAAACCTCCCATTTTGTAATACAACATATTTAGCACAAATTGGCCTCAATACAGGTGAAAACAAATCTTGCCAACGGTCTCTACAACATACGGATTTCCAGGAGCAAAGTTGGGGGCTGCTATCTAGGAATTGGAGGCCTTGACTAGTTTCAGAGCTGCCTTTCTTTGATGCAGTTCTCAATTAGCTCCTCATGCTGGTAATCTGGCTAGAGCGTTTGGCATCCTTACCGTGTGTCTCAATACAATAAAACTGACTTCCTTCCTGGCTCCACTGACGGATAATCACTGATGCAAGACTGAATTGGCATCAGATATATTCGCTAAAATACAGTGTTTTGTCCTTAAAGAGCTCAAAAGGAAGGAAGTTTAAGAGTCGTTTCAAACTTCTGTGACATAGTGACTGCTGAATCCGATGAACAGTATCATCATCCCGCTGTACAAGTGAGTCTTGAAAAACCGAGGCCACGCTGGCATAGTCACATGTCAAAGGTAATCTTTCAAAACAGGCAGCATGGACATTATAGGGATAACCTGGTCCAGAGTGGCAACAGACCTGTAGGTGTAGAAGCTCATGTGCGAGACATCTAACTGACTGTGATCATGACATATACAACATGTACTGAGCTACAGCAAGTGCCAAGTCCTGTCTGGCACACAAGCTAATAGATGTGTTTGAACTTGCTGAGTCAAGTCATGTTCTTATTCCTTCCTGCATTTCTAAGTCTTAGTTTTCCTAAGACGTCTTAGTTTTCCTAAGACGTACCTTGAACTGGACATAAATTGTTTAGAAATATAATATGAAAGCGTTAGCATCTTTGGTCTTAAGCTATGTGATCATGATGTTTATCATCATGCCTTCTAATGAGAAAGGTTTTACAAAATCATTCCTCCGACAAAATGAAAAGTATGAGAACATTTAATCACTTTCAGGAATCTTTTAGAGGGTAAAAAGATTTTTGTCGAGGGCCCAATTTGGCCTTGGGTGGGTTGCCGAGGTCTACGTGTGTTACTCTCTCCAAACTGCAACCCTATGCTACAGGAGAGTTTGCTTCTTAAACCTACTTCACTTAATCCATCAAACTGTGCCAAGTACCATTGCTTTTTTCTCAAACTGTTCATGCGAGAGTTCTTCTAGGCAAAAGTCCACGTTATAATCCGTGATAAATAACACATTAAGTACAAAGCCACAGCAGCTCCTGTATGAGTTTACAAGTCTAACCCTGTGTGAACCCAAAAAGCCAAAAATGTGACCCAGAATATCCCCGTGAGATCAGAGTGAATTCATTTCCAGTGACGCTTGACTTAGTACAGCAAAGACTGTTTGGATTCCTACTTCTGATACCTTAACATTATACAGCACTGCCATACCGTGGCTTATTATAAAAAAAACTTTTAACTACTCAGCCTGGGATAATCTTGGTATTGTTCATCATCATTTTCAGCAGCTCTTCAGGAACAGGGCACCGGAAACAGGATAATGTAATTACCGCTTGGTATATACTTTAAGAATTATAAAGCCCTTCACAGCTCTTAAAAGCCCTAATGCATTCAACATTACTGTGTACTAAATTATTTTTTACATCACAGTATTCCCTCCCAGATCATCCTTTTCCTCAGATGATGAGATATAACCTAAAATTAGCTTGGTTGAAGAAAGGATTGATTGCTTGGGTCCAGATTCAGTAAGGGCAAAACTTAAAGTCTGCTTTTTTTTTGGACACAAGAGGTAGCTATGAGGTCACTGGGCTTGAGGACCTGTGTGTGTGTGTGTGTGTGTGTGTGTGTGTGAGAGAGAGAGAGAGAGAGAGAGAGAGACTGCTCCATGTCTGGGGCTTTAAAATGATGAATGGCATAGCTATACTGTAGACTAGACTAGAACATTACAACATGCCATAACATCATGCAGTGGCCTTCTGAGCTAAAACAGGCCACAACATTACAGTTGAATTGTGATTGTTGAAGACTTTTTGCCATTCTTAGTGTTATAAAAATGCAAGCAAAAGGGGACTGGAAGAAAGGCAGCGTTAGGAGTAAGGAGGTGGTCACTTGATTCACTGAGTAGGATATAATCCTGCCACCATAATCACTAAAGCTATAATATATGTTTGTGTGTGTGTGTGTGTGTGTGTGTGTGTGTGTGGAGGGGGGGGTCATATCATGATCACCACCATCATCATCCACATCATCAGTGTCACTCCAATAGCACACTGGATGCTATCCTGCTTGTAGCTTACCCTGGAGTGGACAAGCTATCTGGTTGCTACATGACCAATTAGGCCAAGGCCCCAATTAGGCTATGTATCAGATTACTAAAATAGCCGCTGTCGAAGGAAAATATCATAGGTTGTGTGTGTGTGTGTGTGTGAAAGAGAGAGCGAGAGAGAGAGACAGAGAGAGACAGAGTGGAGGGAGGCAAAGCAGCAAAAACAGCGCTCCTCCACCAGACACTGGGGCGGGGAAAGTGGATGCGGGCTCCCACGACTGCCGACAATGAGGATGGATGAAAGAAAGACGGTCTTCACATTTGCTGTGACATTCAGTTTAAGTCTTAAATGGCCAACATGCTCTGTGCGAAATAGTTCATGCATGTCGGCTGAATTCTTGGCATTTCAATAACGCCGTAGCGACTAATAATGAACGCCTTTTTTTTTCCCCCCCAGCTTCTGATACCATGAACATCCCCCCCCCAGGCACGAAACGCATCATTTGAATCAATAAGTGATTGTCGGCAGCGGGGTAGAAGGGATAAAAGCGAAGTAACACGCATTTATCTGGGGTAACTATAGGAAAATGACGAGGCTATTGAGATGACAGGTCGACTGGTCTATGGCTACCTCCATTTCTGAATGCATGGAGGACCGTTCGATAGAAGACGCGCACACACGCACACACACAAACACACACACACACACAGAGAGAGAGAGAGAGCTTCTACATTCTTTTAGTAAAAAGCTTGCCGTAATGTGGTCTTTAAAAATGATAACGGAAGCAAATTGGAGGACGCTAAATCCACTAGTCTAGTCTCAATATGCAAGAGCCTACTCGACTGAGACTGTAGAAAGACGCACGTCAGGAGGATGGCCCAAAAATGCATATCGCACATTTTCAATAATGGGCCTGCTTTCTCTAAGTATTGTGGGATCATAAAAAAGCAACTATGAAGCCACGGTGCACAGCACTCAGATAAACTGGGATGTTTGACTGCTATGCCAATGGCTTAGTTATAGTTAGATGAATCATAAGCAATGCATAGTAGGCCAGTATAGCTTTCCACCCTCCACCCTCTCTCTCTCTCTCTCTCTCTCTCTCTCTCTCTCCCCTCAGGTATCACCTCACCTAACTGTATGCAAACGCAAACGGGAGCGAGCGAGCGCACGCGCCCTAAATAAATCGCCCTGTGTGTTGCCAACGCACCTGTCAATGCCCGACAGTGACATAGGTACCGAGCGTTGCATCGCCTATTTAATATAGCCTATTCGACTCTTTCCACCCCACCCCCCCCCCCCACACACAAATACACACACCCATACCAACATAACGATACTGGTTATCGCACGCACGCACACACACACACACACACACACACACACACACACACACACACACACACACACACACACATACTCACACCCATGCACACTTCCACAAATTCATTTGCACACCGGTACATTAATGCATGCATATTTTTTCCCCTGCGTATTACAAGGATATACATTTCCTTCTCAGTGGAAACTGGGTTGCAATGGGGCGGTGTGAAGTTGCATCCTTACCACAGTCATCGCGGGGAGCCCGTATTGTCCATATTTGATGTTAAATATTCCTTAAGGTCCATCTCCGTGGGTCGTGGCTCGGTGTCTGTGCCCCTCATCAAAACCCGGGTAGCGCTTATGTGTGTTTTTTCCCCCGTCTCTGTTTTCCCACATGTAAACGGCATAAGGGGGAAACGCGCTACAGCACCTTACCACCGACTCCCCCTCTGTCGGATTGGAAGGTAATGGGTCTTAAAGAAACATTCTCTCAGCATTCTCCGCATCTCTGTGATTTACGCGCACACACGCACGCACGCACGCTCACACGGACACACACATACACACACGCGCACGCAGGCCAATCAAACACCTGATTAATTATACAGCATGTGTATGAGAGACAAGTGCACACTGACTGACAGATATTTTATTTTCAACTCACATAGCTCATAGGCTTTTCCACTGCAGTCCAAGCCCCACATTCACTAATAGGCTATTTATTGAGAATATGATGCATTTTTTTTATTGCACAACATAAACCAATCCAATTATCTGCAGTGAACTCCTGCAAAGTAAATCTGGGTCTGTGTGGGGTCATGGGTTTGTAGGCCCAAGTTATGATCACAAGAAACACCTAATAACTGGAACCACAGGCTAGATTGACAATTCTAAGCCAAATGTTAGAAATATATCAGCAATTAAACTATACTCATTTAACTGTTACAATAATTTAATGTAAGGTGTATTTTCCATGAATTATGTTCACTTATTTTAGTGATCCTATTAAGAACACTAGTTTTCCTTTCCACAGTATACTTATGATGATGCATAAGGTATCAATGTGTCAAAAACATAGAGCTGTTTTATTAAATGTAGCTACTGTATGCATTTGGAATATATTTCTATATATAGCCTGTGCTATGTGGGGAAAGCATGGCAGCAATGATATATAATAATATATAATCATGGTGTAAGCATGCATATTTCATGTTTGTGTCATTACATCTAATTAGCAACTTGTAGCTTATAATGCATTTAGAGAATTGACCACATCTGTGGGTGTTGCCCTGCATGCTGATTACATTCACTGAGTATTAATTTACTCAACCCATGCATGTGTTTTAATTTCATAAAGATTGATATCGGTATGGGTGTTGATATTGATATCCCACTTGTAAACAGATAAGCTGGGTTGTGTGTGGCTCAGTAAACATAAGGTAGTGCTGTCTTTAAGAGAGAGAGCCTGGGAAGGGGTGATGTAATGTGTTCTCAGACAATGATGTCATCGACTGAGACATGGCAAGGATTTAAAGTGACAAAGGCGTTTTCACCGGCTCCATGCAATCCTGCATCAGGTCTGGCCAGAGAAGAGAAACCAAGTATACGAGTCGGGGGACCATCATTGATGGAAAAAAAAGAAGCCTATTGATGAAATGAGAGCAAAGAATACATGTGATCCGCTCTTATGTATGTATTAATATTTAAACAAGGAGTCTCCAGGTAACATATGTTTATGTTAGACACACAGCATGTTTATTAATCAGACATTTGAGATACAAAACACAGTTCATATTTGTTACAGTGAAATTAACAAGGGTTATATTGCCAGCCATAAACAACCATCCAACTGTGATATCTGTACTTTTGCTTCATGTAAGATATATATATATACTATATTAAATGGAATGAAAGAGTTAACCTTAAGGCTTGGGCATGTGTTTGACTGCTACCATAGATTGATTTGTGTACACTATCAAGTGCAATAACAGCACTATATCCATGTATTGTGAATTCCCCATGTTTTTGTTTTGATGGACTACTCTTAAGACTATTTGTTCTGTTTTCATTCAATACAAACCACATATTATGAATAACGGAAATGTTCAAGTTTGCTATATATGATAAATATTTCTGACTGGAAGTCCTCCCCAGTCACATGTTCCCATTTTACCAGTTCTAATTCAAATTTCGGTCCGAATTCATCTCATCTCAATTTCTCCTCCACTGCTGTTTTCTCTGCCATATAAACCACTTAACTAGGTTATTGTCCTTCTCAAGTTCATTTAAGCTCCTGAAGCCTCCATGGTTCCTGGTCTACAAACTTGTCCTTAATACTGTTACTCGCGCCTTACCAAAAGAGGCGCTCCGAATCACCCTTCCACCCTCAAGAGAACTGGATGGAGTGATGGAGTTGCTGTTGCCTCGTTCTTGGACTGCCTCTTTGTTCTCCTCACATAAACTACTAGCTTTCTTCAACTCTTCAGATCTATCTTTCTTCCTTTCTTCTGACTCTTTCCTCCCACTGAATTCTTCTCCTGTCTTTGCACTTTTCTCTGGAGCCTGATCAGAATCAGTGCCCAGATCAGAAGCTCCAAGATTAGTTTCTTTGACTTTCAACTGGCTCTCCTGCCTTGAGTTGTCCTCATCACATTCTTTTTCAGGGATCTCTTCATAAATACATGCCTCTTTTGCTGCCTTGGTTAAGGTATTTGGCAGCGCTTTGGCAAAAAGGGTTGCTTGCATGTTCTGGTGTTCTAGTGTTGGATTGCTGAGTTTCTTACTAGTTGAGAGACTGTTTTCATTAACTTCTGATGATAGATTTACACTTTTAGAGGATATTGGGGGGCTGGAATCCTGGATATCTTGGTCAGGTGGTCTCTCAACATTATGGGGCACTTCATCTGGTAGAGATTCATTGATTAACAATTCTATTCCCTCTTCTGGCCTGGATGATGCCTGGGCATTTGAGTTTCCATCATTCTTTGCTATGTCTGAGTCTGAGATACTGATGTCACATGCAATCTTGTAGAAGAGTGAATGGTTCTCTTTCATTTTCTCTAAGCTTTGACTGATTATGGATGAGATCTCATTTGAATCAGCCACTTCATCGTGACATACTGATTGGCTGTTGATGTTTGATATCTCCTCATCACACAATGGCTCTAAGCCTTGGATCTGCAAAGGCATGAACCCTTGCCACTGATTGGTGGAGAGAAACCACTTGGTTCTCAGATCGGTGGAACTACTTTCAGCATCATCAGTTGGTGGTTCTTCAAGCTCTTCCTCTTGTCCATCCTTGCAACTTATAAATCCCTTGACTCCATCTCTCTGGTAGACAGTCATAGACGAGATGTGATATGGTGAAGCAGGATGTTTGATCTTAGGTTTGGCAAGCCCTTTTCTCCCACTGTAATCTTTGCGTTGTGTTTTGTTCCCAAAATGACTTTTGTGTTTGTTCATGTGTCCATCTCCTTCATCTTCATCCTGAGATGTTCCACTAGAGGGCTGAAGTTCTCCACGTCCATAATGTGGAGAACGACTATCGTAGTCACACCAGCGTCCATGGCCATCGCGAGATTCAGAGTCTGGATACAGGAAAGGGACAGAATCAATCTTTTAGTCGATTAGTCAGTCTGTACATAAGTAGCCAGTCATTGGCAAATAGCTTGTTGCTATTACTAATCCATGTAGTCCTGCAACTAAGGACCAATGCAGGTTTCCCAGCCTAACCAAGCCTAGTCGAGCAACTCAAACTATCGAAACTATTCTGTGTACAATCCCAGTGGAAATAGATTCAACTGCAACCTGATCTTAGCAGCCTGATCTTAATCTTTGTCCAATAAACTTTAACTCTTCTTCTTGAATCAAAAGCCCAACCAACCACTGGGTGTCACAGTCTGTATTAGGAAATGAGTACCTGATGTCGCCCTTCGCTTCCTTGGTGTGTCATTGGCCAACGTAGGGGGCATCTGGTGAACTTCCTGCCCCTCCCTCCTGATTAGCAGTTGACTGGGAGCTATGGCACTCTCTCTGACTGCACTGAGAGAGAGAGAGAGAGAGGAAGAGGGAGAGACAAAGAGAAAAAGAGAGAGAGCGAGAGAGAGAGCACTAAGATTGAAGATAATTTGCATGGATACTAAGATGACATCAATATGAATCTTTGAAAAGAAATAATCGCTTACATATGAATCTTTTAATTGTACATTTATTGTACATGAATTAATGCCTACATGTTTCCCTAAAACTCAACACAGCTCAACACCTAAAGCTCAACACGATGAAATACCATGTCACAACAAGGAGACATTTTTTTCAGCTAAGTTTTAGAAACAACCACGAACACACTAAGGCACACTAACAGATACACACTCACATACACAAACACACATACACACATACACTCCAATTATCCCACCTCCGAATGACCCTCTCCCTTATTCGCTCCACACGTCGGAGTTTGGCCTCCCGCTGCTCAGGGGTCAGACAGAGGTCAGGGTCCAGGTCAGGGTCCAGGTCAGGGTCCAGGAGGGCAGAGGGACGTTCTTCAGCCTGTTCAAGTAGCTTCACATTAGAATACACACTACACTTCGCTGTAACTACTTCACAGGATAAATGTATAGATGTGACTCGCAGCAATCGAGGAAATGACATTGCTATCACTGAGACGAAATAAAATTAACTGTAATAGACAAGGAAATCTATAGCGATCATCTAGGTGACTAATTTACACCTTCATCATTTCACCCTCTTCTCCATTTTTCTTTTTGACATTTTTTTTAGATAGGGGTGATATGTGACAAGAGTGCCAGGCTGGATTGAAACCCAGGATGTCAGGGTTACATGCTGTGCACCATAGCCAGCTGAGGCACCAGGAGGCCCTCCTCGATCTCTCTTACCCTGATGTCTGAGGTCACACTTGCATTTCCTAAAGCTGCTTGGTCACCAACTTCGGTCCTTGAGTTCTCTGCAGGCTCTAAGTCTTCTAAGGTCCTATACAATGCCTGATGCTGCTGCCTGCTTCTGTTAGGATTGTACAAATGTGTCTCATGTCTTTCCAAAACTAGATCCTGCAGGGTCTTATTCAGCCTTTTGGTAGGCTGATCCTGGGCCATCTCTGCTGAGGACCAGTTCTGACCAGGTGTCTCCAACAACAACCGCCTGGATGGCTTGTTTAATTTTTTTTTATTGTGCTCAGCTAATCTCTGTTGCATCTCAGGTGGGATCTGCTCAGGCAGTGGAGTGTCCAGCTCGGATGGGGGGTCCTCAACAGACACCCGTCTGGCCACAAGAGAAGTTGGCAGTACAGCTGTAACAACTCGTGTCACCCTTAAAGGAAAGGGGGCCTGGGGAAATTACAGATTTGAGTGAGAAATTGTGGAAAACATCATATTGGTTATATCTTAGCAGTTAGCCAATCACACTGATCAGCGATTTGACCAACCTCTTCTCGGGGCTGTGAACTTTGACACTGGGCTTGGGAACAGGGGTTGGGCATGGGATTTTTCTTCCGATTAGTCAACCTCTCGTGATTTCGCTTCATCCTCTCAATCTGCTCCTCTTCACTCATCTTCCCCTTCTGGCAGAGATATGGACTTTTAAGAATGCTAATGTGAGACATTTATGAACCCTATAGCAAGAACCACAATGCCAGAAGCTTTGCTAAACGAAGATATTGTAACCATAATGATGCGTGTGAATGCTTATGCATGAATATATGTGTGCCTGCTTGTATCTGTGTGTGTGTGTGTGTGTGTGTGGAAAGAGAGAGGGGGGTTGGGTGGCAGAAAAGAAGAGCTACTGAGAAGTGAGTCTCTGCCTCCCCCTCTTGCCTAGAACAGACATTGCAACATGCCCTAATTGCAAGAATCAAAGAATTGGAATTTGGCTGTGATTGCAATGAGGAAAAATCAGCTTGACGGCTTCTATATTTGGACCGTGTTGGATCACATTGCATGCATCCAGATATAGTCGGCAAGCATGCAGGAAATTATGAAGAATCAAACCTTGGTTGATTGGTTGGTTGTATCTGGTGTGATCCACTTTGAACTAGACTGCGATTCTAAAGAATGAAATGAAAATTATGAGAAAGAGGAGCAGAAGAACAGAAGGAGTGAGAGAGGGTGGGTGGAAGGAGAAATGGTGTTGAAATGGAAAACACAAGGGTGTAAGACAAAACAAAACCATTGGGGGGACACAAACATTTGATTTAGTCTTCTGCATTAGTCACCAATTAAAGCTTTGTAATATAGAATTCAGATAATATCCATTTACTGGCCTTTGTATTGATATTGCTCTTTCCTAGTAATTGTATTTGACTGTATCTGTGCCCACCGGATGTGTCTTTCTGTGTTCTCACACTAAGGATGTCTGGGTGGCTGTTCCCTCTTCTACGTAAAGGCTCAACAGAGTCGCTGTAGATGCCCTGAAATATATCCACAGAAGAACATCAGTGTATTTTCAAATCTGGAGTGCTTACTGACAGTGATGATGATGTATCAATAATTCCCACCTCATAAGGTGGATCTATCCAGCCATGTCCCTGATCCCTGCTCTGGCTGGGTTCCTGTAGCTCCTGAGGTAAGGGTGGGCGGATTGGTGGCTCTTGTTCCATCTCCTGCAATAATCATTACACAAGGAAACATGAGATAAACACAGCATTGTTGTTACAAGGGTAGCCATAGTGGAAGTCCACCATCCTGCTGTACTGGAGTGACCATTTCAACATATTTCATAGAATGTAGTATCAGTCTTTGACCTGGCACAAACAGCATTTTTGAAAGAGTCTTTTAGGGGTCAGTAATAATTCTAATAATATATAATCTCCTTTAAGGCAGATTCCAGAGAGTATTCCAGGTCTGCCTGGCCGGTGCAGCCTTTGGCATGATTGATTCTGCTGTGCTATTGATACTGTAGATTTAAGTATTTGGATGGTATCCCTGGGATTGGAATGGCTCTCATCTCATCTCAGGTTCTCATTTTACCTGTCAAACAAAAAATGATCCGTTTCCATTGGTGACAATTTTCCCCTCTCTTCACTGATTACATCTTCAAGGCTAACTGCTTGGGCCAATACTTTTTTCATTTTTTCCCCTTATATTTGATATTGCTTGGCCATGTTCACCAAACAATACACACACTTCACTCCTCTATCTGGGCACTATGAAACTTCACAGTGTGGTTACAATTAATTTGTACATATCAGACATATTCTTCATATCGTAGCTGCATTTCTTATAATATAATCGTATATAGTCTATGTCATAATATCATGCAATTGTGTTTCAATGACGTTACAAAATGGTAGAACATACTGAATGATATGTGGCAATATAGCTAAATAGTTTTGTGTTTTTATGTAATATATGCTATAGCTATGTTTGCCAAAAGTATAGTAAACACAACATAAAAAACAACTTTGCTATGTTAAGATCAACTGATCAACTATGGAGTCAGAGATTAATCATTAATTAGGTCTATATGTCATTGCCACAAATGCACCGCAGAACTCAAATATTCTCAAATGTTTTAAACACCTGCCTGTCTCAAATTCTGCAAGCAAAATTAAAAATAGCAATGCAAGGAGTAAAAAAAACATCAGGGGTCGTCCACGATGGACACATCTCTATGAGTCCTACCATTGACAGGCCACTCTGTAGCCTCTCTGTGGGGGAGCCAGGGGATCCAGGGTGAGGGCTCGTTGGCTGGAGCATCGAGGAGACTAGGAGGGACAGAAAAATTTGACGTTGACACCAACTATTTATTTATTGTCACTGCTTTATAATGTTCATTAAGCTGCACTAGGAAACTTTGCACTGTTTTACTTTTACAACTTTTAATTGTTTTGAAATCATGTAACATGATGTCAGTTAATTGCACACTCCTCAGACCTAAATTTCTTCTTCTTAGTAGCTGGTGGTAGTGGAAGGGATCAAGCTATCATTGGTAAAGTCAGCTTTCTCTGGACGGAGCGCTCGCTCACTGCTAAATGAATTTCCTGTACACAGAGAAGATTTCCTGATGAGTGCATTAACACCCGTCTTGCCTATTGCAGGGTTAATCAATTCACTCCTCCACCCGTCCCTCTATCCATTCCTCCACCCATGAATTAATGCAGCCAAACAGTGTTAGTGGTGAGAGGAGCTAAGGCTTACTGTGGTGCCTCTGTAGTCCCAGCAGGAAGTGAAAGTTATCCCTGTTGACCTTCAGACCAGCCAGGATGTCCTCCATCATCCATAGCTCTCTCTGGGCCTGAGACTGTTCCTGATAAGGATGAGACAGACAGATAGGGAAGAAAACAATATGCTGGAATCAGTCTATAGGCTACCTATGACAGTTCTTTAGGTAGGAGGTTTTGGAGCAGCTGTTGAGGTCCTCTTGATCAAGACACTAAAGAGGAGCTCAAACAAACAAATTAGATTAAATAAATGATATTTGAACATCCATAAAGTAAACTGAGCATCCACACAGACAGAGGAGCTTTGCTACAGACACACAAACTTGACTTGTTATATTGGTAGAAATGATTCAGTGTGTGAGCTACAAATACCTGCGGCATTCCAAAGTTACAGATGTGCTGAAGGTGTGAACGGATCACAGACAGTTCGCTTTCCATCCTCTCATACTGACTCCACACCCTCTCCATTTCCTGGATCAAAAGAAAGAATGACACATATACTCAAACAAAAGGAGAAATACACTACCAATACAAAAGAAAACAAGGAAACCAAAAAAATAAATACAATCTCTATTAAAAATGTATAAATAATTCATGCAATGAAATTGAATGGATATGAAATATTAAAAACTGCAGTGCTCGGTTAAATTCTCTTCTGACAAAGCCATTTGGGTTCACTGCCTCAATATTACGCACCAATGACACATCACACATTCTGGCCCTGATAGTGACCAGCTCTTCCTGGAGCAAAGCCTTCTGGGTCAGTGCTCCTTCCTGTGCCCGGGGCCCCTGGCTCCACTCCTCCAGCTGCAGTCTGATCATTTCTAACGCACACTGGACACTGTCCTGGGAGGGACAAACAGTTCAAATCTGTGAAGAGGTCACAATATGCAGCCATGGCAGAATACAGTGGCGGAAAAGAGGCACTATTATGGGTTGGGTGTATGGTAGGAAGTCAGCACCACCAGCCACTTTGGCAGGTACCCAGCCAGTCCTATTCTATTAAGTTCTAAAGATCGTATTTGGCTGGTAAAATAGTGCATGTAGCTGGTGAAATTTGGAATCCACTGTGGCCAGGGAACAAACTATTGTATGGATCAGCAGCCTAAGTGTCATTTACTCTGTATTAGCTTTCATAAAATCAAATTTACTAGTCATGGATTGTGTAAGTAGCCATAAAGTATTAGTCTAGTTGAACCAGTTACTGACCTTATCCACTTGTAGCTGGGCCAGCTCTATAGCCAGAGACTGCAGAAGCTTGTCACACCCACACAACCTAGTCAGCACAGCCTGATGGAGGAAAATCATATTGAAGTGTATTTAGCAAGAAACTTACAATACAAAAATGGCACAAATTATGATACTATATCTGTTAAGAATCATAAAGAAAAAGTTTGAATACTCACATCTGCATCACTCTCAAGGGGTCTGATTGGTGGGATGTCCCTCAGGTCAGGCTTTGGAGGCTGAAAAGCATCAAGGTCATCATGTTACTGTACTGACAGTATTTCCAAAACTCATCTTCCTGCGCTCAAAACCTTATCGATGTGTGATCGTGTGTCAATTGAATTGTCATTTATTGGGTAGAACTATGTGCTCACCACAGCTAATGTTGACTATTTGTAGTGCTATGCTAGTAGATAAAGAGCCATTGTCTTACAGAACACAACATAAGCTTCAGCGCTCTAAAAAACATACAAACAGCGAGGCTACATAGTTAGCTTTTCACATTCAGGTATTATGAAATGAATTTAATATTGAAAATTATACAACATTTCATTTCATAATAAGCATCTCCCATATCTCAGCACACAGCAGCTTCATGTAACCAATGTTAATACATATAACATAAATAATAGTAATAAAGGAAATGTCCAATTCATCACATTTAGCCAAAACACACAGATACAAGGATTTAATAGTATTGGACACAATGGTGCAATCAAAATAATAAAAAAACAGCATATGATTAATTAGTCACAAACAAAATCTGACACAGTAAGGGTTAGTGACAATAAGTTACAATACAATTGTTGACATAAAACGACATTACAAAACAATACAGGACCTTTTCACAAGGCCATAGAAGTACTGTCGTGTTTACTGTTGTTGCTCATGTTAACAAACTAGTTTGTTATTTCAAAGTGTCAACAACACTATGTTAGAAGTGTTTTGTTACACAGTAAAAGACAGCACCACCACACAACTGACATTTTTGAGTAGACGTAACAACAGACGTTTTGAGTACATACAATACCACACAAGTGACAATTTAGTAAATTGCCACTACACAAAAGACCAGAAGGACACAAAGGGCAGCAAGGCTGTACCATGGCTGGCGGTAGCACACAAACAGACAAATGGCTGCGGTGATGGTGATGATGGTGGTGGTGGTGGTGTGGAGGGTGAGGAGCATGTGCAGCTCTCGATGAGGGGGGCAAAGGGGGCAGTAAGTCTGCAGGTACCCCTGTAGAGAAGCTCTGAAGGAGGAAAAAAATACATGGCATTGTAGTCCTGTACGGGGTACGTAAATGCCACTCAACGATGACCTAAATAATCTGTTTTATTTGTCCAAAGTTTTACTCTGTGTTTAGGTGTGATGTAATGTGGGTGTTTGGCTGTACGTTCACTGTCCACATCATAGGTACCTTTCCCAAAGGTCTACGTCCACTCGGGATATGATGGACAGAGCCATATACGGGTGTAGGCTATGGAACAAAAGAACATAAGGTATGAGTAACAGGATTTGATCATTAATCCAGATTTTAAAGCTAGTATCAACTGATTCCAAAGGGTACAGAACACATGAGAGATACCCTGCCTCTATTTTGTTTGACAGTCAGCAGAAAATGAACAAAATGCTCTCTTGTATGTACTCTAATGTAATCAAAGAAGTCCTGACCTTGCTGAGATTTTGCCATCTTTCTGTGACAGGAGTGTTAGGAGTGGATTTGAACTCCAGTTTAGGTGAGGCGGGGGCATAGCACAGAGTCTGTGGCATCATCGTTGGGTCATCCTGGGGTCGAATGTCAACCCTCCCCACGGGTGTATGAGGTCGTGACCCCAACTGACCCCTCGGGGTCAAAGAACCTGTTCCCATAAATTCTGTTTGCTTGGGCGGTGTGTTTAGGCCCGAGGTGTAGGGGAGAGAATCTTCTTCCTGGTTTGGACCGCAAGCTCTTCTTCTGCTGAAATCGGGAGGACTGGGGCTGAGAAAACATCGAGAGAAAATAAAACAGAACGCCAAGGTTGTGACCTTCCTCAGATGATTTCCATAAATAAACCTCTGAGGTCTAAATACGTATGGTTCACACTATAGACGTCTAGACAACCTATCTACCTTCGACGCACAGTCCGTCTCCCCCTCTGCTCTGTGCGGGGTGTCCCCATCCTCCCACCAGTGAGGTGACTTGGTTCACTTAGAGTTCTACTGACATGCTTGAGTTTTTGGGAGAGTCCATCTCCAACAGGGGGGGTTTTAGGGAACTCCATCGACTCACTGCTGCCACCTAGCTGCGTGAAATCTTGATAACTTGAGCAACGCCTGAAAGAATGAGAGATGTAATAAAAGTCCAAAATCTCTTGCATTGCAATAGTTTAGTAAATAGCAACATAATTATCTGTCCACATTAAATAGTGTACCTGTTGATGGAGCTGTCCGACTCCATAGTTGCAGATTGGCTGAGGGCTCGAACCCAACCTAACATATCCTCCTGAGTGTCTGCACTGAAGAAGTAGGAGCGCATTCCCTGGTGCACCACCTAGTTTTGTAGAGATTATCACAGTGATATAAGGATTCTCTTCATAAAGAGTTCATTAATTGAATGAAGTACTAAATGTTTGTACCTTGAACGTGTACTTCCTGTTCTTGCATTCTCGCTGTGTGCAGAAGAGGATGTTGTAGCTCGGTAGTGGGATGCTGCCCAGCACAGATTCTTCTCTACTGTCTGATGGGGGACAGAAAAGAAGTGAATAGAGGAAACAAGCATAAAAAAAGCAGATGAATGAGCCATAATGTCAGGCTGCTGTACTCCTTTGCTATGTGACTTCTTGACTTGCTTACCTTTATAGTAAAACAGACAGTAGTTTGAGAGGACAAACCATCTTCTCTTCCATAGCTTCAAACCAGAGCTATCCTGTACAAGGAAAATGAATGAGGACTGATCAATGCTGGTCACTGAAGATGGAACTCATATTCTTGAATGACAGAAATAAGTTTTTCAACAATTTCATCAATATCACTTGCACAGATCGTAATCAAGTCAAATAATTTATAATTTATGTGCCACTTTTACAGACAAACATATTACACACAACGTAGAACAACTTAATAAACTCTATTAATTTGTAATTGATACATAAATACACACACACAATGTAGAAGGTGTAGCTTGTTAAGCAGATAAACCATAAAACACAAATAAGCATGCCGTGTGGACCATTACTTTTTTATTGAGCCATCCTCTGATGACCACGGGACAGTTGGGGTCTCTCTTGGCAGCCCTCCATCTTTTCCCAAACGTTTGCACCCTGTCATCACTGCCCTGGTACAGAGAAGATAATGTATTATAACCACATATATTCCATATAGCCTGCATGTCCTCCCTCACAAAAACATGCAGCGTCCATCCGTGAACATGCAGCATTGCATTTGTGTGAACAAATAAAATGTAAAGCCATACACATGTTGGTGCTCATAACAACAAGACAGCCATGCAAGCTAAAAAACAAACTTTTTTGACAGGGAAGGAGGAAATGGTGACCACACTGGATGCTTGGCTTACTCTGTCCTGGTCCTCCATTCTGCAATGGAAACAGAGAAATATTGACATTATAGGCCGCTACTATGACAATAATGCTCATGTGTAAATAAGGAGAAGAGGATGAAATGATGAGAAGAGGATAAGGTGAGTGAGAGAAAGCCAGACATTTTGTGGCTGGATCAGAATTAATTTTGATTACTACCTACAGGCCTTTGATGGTCTTGGCCAGACTGACATTTGTAACAAGGGCCCACATCAGGACCGCTCAAAGACCTGTTTCCTTTTTGGACCAATACAGGTCTATCTCTTTCATTATTGATCTTGCATTCAGATCAATACCAATCCAACCCAAACTAAGGTTTTGAACTTCCTCTCCAACTCCAAAACTGCATGCGCACAATTAAGAAACTATGAAAAGTTCATTTAAAAAAATATACAATTATTATAAATACTTGGTAGATACACACACATATGAAGCAATAATGGATTATTTTTATTACTTAGAATAAAATGAATAAAAACTCAATAAAATCATACAAAACTTGATTCCATCACAAATAAAAAAAAAGGCCATGTTTGTGTCAGAAAAATATCCATACACATCATGAGCTACCAGCACTGAACAAATAATCCACATATTGTAATAGAAGTCTGCCTATATGTTTGAATGAACTGGATGACATTTGAGTGTGGCTAAGACATCAGGCCTTACCAATCGTATCTGTATCAGACAATCTCTGCAACACTTAAAAATAAAACATTACAAACCAGAGTTTCTCTACGTGGCTTCAGTTCAATTAATCCCATCAACACCACACTGAATCGTCCTAGTGTGCACACAACCGAGGTGTCACTGACACATTCCCATATGGCCGAGGATTTTCCCCAGTCAACTGTTCATTCTCCGAGAGAGTTTGGTGTTGTACACTCCCTCTACTAGCACCGCTCTCCCACAATTCTATTCTGAGCCATAACAGGCCACCGCGCATCCCCGCGATGAAACTGACAGGTGACAGCTGCATCGCCATGGTAGCAGGGAGGGGCCTGGGAGTGTGTGAAAACCAATCTGGCAGCAGGCAAGGGCTGGTATGAGAGACATGCTTGGGAATGGGTCCCAAACTGCAGACTGGACTGCTGAGGACAGAAAACCAAAATAAAAGCGCATGGCAGAGGGGAAGTAAAGTTGTATGTCGAAGACAAATGGGCAGGGAGGGGTGGAATTCACTGTGTCAGAGGTTTCTGCTTTCTGTGGAGTCATGTTGTCTCTTCAGGCACATGGCAACAAGATAAATCAGTGGTAACTTGGCTCAGTAATCAGATTCAACAGTCAACACAACAGTCACGTAACATGCAGTGCATCTTTCCCCATTGTAGCACATAGCAAAATGAATGCACCACAACACTCAACTGTTGGTATCAGTTCTTGGATAGACAGACAGACAGACAGACAGACAGGCATATACATTCTTAAATTCTTAAATTCTTCCCTAAATTTCTACTTTTATTAATTTTATTTTTTAAATTTGTTATAATTTGTAAATTTAACCCAAACCCAAGTCGTATCCCTCCCTTACTTAATAAAACTGATTCCGATTCTGTTTCAAAAACTGATTCTGATTCTGATTATAAAACTGATTCTGATTATAAAACTGATTCTGATTCTGATTCTTAAACTGATTGTGATTCAAAAACTGATTATAAAACTGATTCCAATTCTTATTCAAAAACTGATTCTGATTCAAAAACTGATTCTGATTCTGATTCTGATTCTGATTCTAAAACTGATTCTGATTCTGATTCTGATTCTGAACTAATCTTACAGTTAACTACCTTGGTAAGTGCCTTAATAAACGTCATCACTCCATATCCACACTGTACAGCCATTGTTGATAACAATAACAACAACAAAGATGAAAGGGAAGATGCGTGAGAAAAATCTGAAACAGAGGTACCACAGGCCCTCGTGGGTGACCCAGAAATTTAACACGGTTAACTTTAGCCTTCTATGCCAATATCAACCACAATCCCCTAATGGTGAGACACAGACTAAAAGAGAAACAACAAGCAAGCCTTTGTCAGAGATGAGTGCAGAGACTAACAACCTCATAGCCGACGGGGGTTACGTGGGTGTTGTGAAATATTTGGAAAATCTCCTTGTTAATCAGTGAGGGTCACTTGCCAGGGGAGGAGAAGACTTAAAATGCTAAAGAGCGATAGAGGGGAGGACAAATGGTGGGTTTGTGTACCACACAGAGTGCGCTTTGTTGATGCCCAAGGACTCCGGAGCATCATGTGAAGTTCGACACATAGCATGTTGAATACATCAGCCTGCAAAATATCATCCTTCTCCATCAACAAAAACATTTGCATGTCTCCTCCTGTCATGTCTTCAAAAGTCAACAAAATAATCACGATACATTTGACCTTGATAAGTTAAGCAGTGACGCAAGCCACCCTCTTTCCTACTGATTTGACTTCCTGAGTAGATTTCCTAATGAAGAAATTGAATCGCTGCACACAGTATATTTCATACTACCATAGACAATGAAGCTGGCTTCTATGAGACATAAAAGTGACTGGGTAAATATAACATGTCAAAGCTCAGCAATGCTAATATAAGTCCCCCAGTCTCCTATTTCAGCCACAGACAATGTGACACATCAGGACGACCATACAGCAACACTGCTGCACAATCCTGATAATCCTGGGTAACAGTAGTCTTGTGAGTGGTAAATTAAATAGTTAAATAGAATGAAAATGTTGCAGTGAACTAATTAAAAGTTACAATATCTCAGTTATAAACATTATAAACACTATTTAGCAGTACGTGTGAATGCATCATGAAGATGCCATATTGCTGTACCTGACTAATTGCGCCCGCCTGCTGGCTGCTTCAAGCTCCATCACTTGGCCCGGTTCCTCACAGCATCTCCTCAGGCTTGGCTGCCCTCTTCTTGGCTACCACGATCTCCTGTTGCCCATGCAATCACAACACTCTCCCGCTACTCCGCTTCTCTCCTTGTATGTGTGAATCTCCCTTTTTGTTTCTCACTCTATCACTCCCTCCCTCTGTTCTGACTTCTAGTGTTTGTCCGGTGATCTACCTACGCTGGCCGTTAGCGCTCAGTCTGTCTTTCTTTCCCCTCTAACAGTGCACTCTCTGTGTGCCCCTTCTTTCTCCTTCCCCCCCTTCTTCAGTGCCTCCGTCCCTCCCTCTCACCCTGCCCTTCACAGCCTCTCTGTCTTTTGCTGAGTGTGGGATTGTGACTTGGGCTTTTACAAAAAACAGCTGTCCTCTTCTCCCATTCTTCTTCCCTGCCCTTTGCGATATGTGAATATCATTTCCCAGCTATCTGGATCTAGACTCGTGCCATTTAGAGATTTGGATGGCGGTCTTGGATTTTCATTGTTGATAAAGGCCCAATCATTCAGAAAGTGAACAAAGGGGTGGTCCTGGTACAAAAAAAGCAAAAATATTGTGTCACTCACAAATTGATTAACAAAGCTTTTGGCATAAAAGCAAACAGTATAAGAGAATGAATTTGCTTTAAATGGATTTTGAAGCTGTAAGTCACTCTGGGTAAGAGTGGCAGCTAAAACAATACAATGTGTAGTACTTTTCATATCATGTGTAAATAACAGTGCAAAGAAAAATGAGTTGAAATGGGTTATTGTAGGTTATTTATATAGGCTATTTCAAAGTAATAGTATACCAATAAATGAGATATTCCTCATCCTCATTCAAGTGTAGACTTAAAGGGTTTTCCACAATTAAGTAATAGTTTTCCTTGATGACAAGCCCTTACTCGGGATATTCTGTGGCACCGAGTCAGCATCTTGTGGAATTCTTCTTCAAATATACTCAAGATGGAAACTGAAGTACTACTTGGCCTAATTCACTCAATTAACAAGAAGGTATTCAGCTAATCCAGCTGTTAGAAATCAGGTGGACAATTCTTTCAGTCAAGATGAAGAAGAGCATTTCCAGTCATCATGAATAACATCATGACCAAGACACGGAGGAAAGCACTCAAAGGAAAAGAGAGAGCAGATACTCAGTGATGGACCACTACAGATGCCTCAGGAGAGCTGGCATTATTGCTGCACAAGAAGAAGATATCAAAGGTATTTTTAGCTGTATGATAAGAGCTGGGAAGATAAGAGAAAAGTCAAGTCTAAATTTACTCTCACAGGTCAAAAGTCTGAATGCATGGCTGCTTGGCGGCACTAAATTTACTATGGTGAAAAATACACCATCTTGTACTGCTGGTAGATTGTTACCATTGTTGTATTTGTGGATATGGTTCAGGTTATTGTCAGAGCCGCTGTTAACATCATACCACGATTAAATTTAGGGTCTGGAGACTTTCTACAACACAACCATCCGTGGCATTTCAAACTGGAAATTAATTGCAAATCTCAACATCATAAAAAGCTCAACCCACTGCACAGTACACAGATGGCAATCATGCCATCTTATAATTAGTCTCTCACATAGCCGAGTCATTTAGTTTGACCAGAGGGTCGTGACCTCAGATGCCCAGAATGTCCAATTCTCACAGGGGACAAATCAGTCTGCCTCTAGGTATTTACAGCCCCTCCCCTTTAGCATACTTGAGGTTTAAACACAACAAAGCAATTAGCCCTGTTGACTGACAGCTGCCTGGATACTTGTTATCTCCTGTTGCTCACTGAGGCTCCTGTGGAGGAATGCTTGCAGGGGAAGCTGGAAGGAAACCCTCAACACTCATGGGAAATGTAGTTTTTTTATGGTGAAGAAATGTTAACACCATAAAAGACATTTTGTGGGTGCAACAGCAACATACAATGTACCTTAAGTTAGCATGCTAGGTTCACATATTTCATATTTCTTCTCAATCTGTATACAATCAAATGGACCAGAAATTACACCTAAATTATCTAAATGAGGACAGTAAATCTAGATAGATAACCAGTGTGACTCCTTTCCTTTCGGCTCTATAAATTAGTACTAAGTTACGATAAGACAGTGTTCAGAATATACTGGACATTTTCAGACCTAGCCAGTAGACAGATACAATTAAAATGAAAAGGTGATTAATTGTTGGATTAGTCAAAAACATTGTTGAAGGGAAAAGGGACATTCTTAAAACATTATAGACACAAAAGTGTTCATAATATGAAATGATGATGATGCTGTCTATAATCTGTAATATATTTTCCATTTAGCATAAAATATATTTTTATTTCAAAGGTGAAAAAAAATAAATTAAATACATTACACTATGAAGTTAGTGGAATCCAATTGACTTTGTTACTGACTCTAATATTAGTAAATGGAGTTGTGTAACAAAGTACATTTTGCAAGTTGTACCATCCAAATCTTGATCAGCTTATTGTAAAAACAGCAGGACTCCAGCAGATGGAGCTAGTTCATAGTTTTGTCAACCAAATACAGCATCCCATTATCTACTTCCCACTATAATGATTCAGAAATATAAGCAATACATTAAATGTGGCCACAATACAAAACAAAGGCTCTACATAGTTAAAAAGCAACTAGATATTACAGATCAACTCACATAGAAGACACTGGGAACAATTCTGAGTTGTGATACATCATTTTGACAGAAGATGAGGCTGTTGTCTTGAGTGAAAGTACAGCAATGAAACACCAGTACACACTCTATAACTGACCGTGTCCAATAGCTTAAGAAATGGCTAGTTTGAAGGTGAGCAACTCAGAAAGGCACCCCTGTGCATAAAATGCTTTACACAGATCCAGTATACCAACAGGGGCTTTTTAAATATTATGATCATGGTATTTTGGCTTTACTAGAAAGCAAACAATGAAGAGTAAAAAAAAAGACGCTGTTGAGAGTGGGGATAACAGGAGATAGGTCATGCGCCAAACTTAAATTAGAATTAGAAGTCTTTGTATAGCATCTTGTGCAACAACTGAGAATAGCAGGGTAGGTAGAGAGGCAGTAAAAGTAAAAGAAAGAAAGTGAGAAAGAGAAATACCGATGCTCCCAGTAGCTCAACTTTAGCCTGTGAGCAGTATGTATGTGGGCCAGTTGATGCATGACAGTAAATCTGCAGGGACCAATAGTGTCAGAATGAATGTGCGAGCGATATCACTTGGTGTTGAGATGTAGATGTAATGTAGAACAAGTGCACAGACTCAACACATTAAGCTACTGTACAAGTGTATAAATCTTCGGTAAGAGGAGAGGACAGACAGGTAATAGAGAATAAGGGACACTTATCTCATAATACTAAAGAAGATTGCGGCAGACTTCATAGTCCTGTGGTTTGACAATGCCCTCTGGATGCTGATGAAGGCATAAGACCAAACATGTTGGAATAAGCTTGTACTCTTTTTGCATGGAGAGAAGAGTGTGGCACCTCGTTTGAGTGTGCATTCATTTCTTCTCTTTTATATGTTATAATACTGTCGTTATCTTATTCCTTAAACACTCCAGAGAGTCAAGATGTACGTGAACGGGCCAAATAATTACCTCTGCGTAGGTTGTACTGAGACACTTTCAAGGGAAAAAAAAGACAGTGTTATAGATCATTATTATAGATTAAGTTTTCATTTATTTTTTATTTACAATCACTATTGTGAGAAAAGCACAGCAGCATGTAATGTGGGACATGCATGCCCTCGTCCTTGACATTTATATGTAGTGAGCTTCAGGACTGTATGTCATATTATATGTGCCATCTATAGCTAACCCAACATTGGTCATGACCTAAGCTTAGAGTTACTACTTACTCACATGCCTAGCATAAGTTGACACATACAGATACCAACACTGGAGGTCTGGGTGTGATTATTATGGGACCTTCTAAATTTGTTTTTCATGGACAAGGATCGATGTTTATACCTGTCACACTGTTTTTTTTACTGTAGAGCTATCTAGAGACGAACTGTAAATTCTCACTTATGCCCATCACAGGAACTACCACATAAATCATACTCAGGTCTGTGTGATCATTGGCATACTTCGGGGGTGATACATGTATGTATTATTATTTGTGATATTTATAGTATAAGTGGGGGGTGGCACAGCGGCACAGTGACTCAGTAGTTAGCACTGTTGCCTCACAGCAAGGTCCTGGTCCTCTCTGTGTGGAGTTTGCATGTTCTCCATGTTCTCCCCGTGTTTTACTCCCACAGTCCAAAGACATGTTGACAGGTGGATTTTCGAACATCTTTATTTATTTATTTATTTATTTTTTGAGTCAAAATTGCTGTGAAAAAACAACTCTAATGGTAGCACTAATTGCAACTTTGTTCTTAATCCTCACTCTTTTATTGCAAATAGAGATGACAAATACAAATTAGCTTTCAGTTTTTCTACATTTGTTTAATACAAATCCTCAGACTTTCCACAAATTCCCCAAATTCTTTACTGACTGTGTAATCAAGAACGTAAAAGACAGCACTTTGTATGTATGAAATATGTGTGTGTGTTTAGTTGATCACCAGTACTTTTCTTGGCACTTGCTAAATGAGGTTGTGTGATACATTTGGCCTCCAGAAGTGTGGATGTTTTTAGTGTTTGTTGGTGTGCCCCACTTTTAGTTCCTGTAAAGCTCATACTTGAGGTGTTAAGGCAACATGAATTGGAGCCCACCTGTCAGAGGAGGAAAAGTGATCTTCAGAGTGTTGGCTACGGCCTCTCAGATATCCCAGTGAGCCCCCTGAACCCAGAGAGGAGTGATTCCCGCCCCTTCCTGCCCTGCCAAATTGAGAAATGATCAATGGTGTGAAGACTTTATACGATGTGTTCAACCTTATCTTAGCAGCACACAATGGCTTTCACCTATTAGGAAATGATCACAGACACTGAGAAAATTAAAAGCAGTGAACAGGGTCAAGGCATATATAGTTACCAGTAGATATTTTGGATGACACTTTGGATTTGGTGACACTCATCTCTAGCAAAGTGACAGTGAGCTACTTCCAGATTTACAATACCATAGAGGTATTAAATTGACAAAACACTAAATTACAAAAGTAGTAGTAGAAAAAACAATCATTGCATATTAGAATACAATTCTAGCAATAAAACTTTATTTCAGCATTCATAAAACTACATGAAAGTTAACATATTATTTAATACCTAATAAGAAACAGAAATACAATAAAATGGGGAAAAGCATCAGACATATACAGTAAAACAGAAGAAAAATAGAAAAATATATGTCTCAAAAAAGAATGAAGGATTTAAGGCTTTTTCAGTACAACAAATCATTTTCTTTAAACAGCTCTTCCATTCACAGTATCTGACCAAGAGCATAACTTTTAACTGAAATGAAAAGGATTTTGATGTACTAAATAATAGGAACCAACAGGTGAATAAAACAGCAGCTGCAGCAGCTAAACTCATCTGCCTAACTTGCTGTAGCAGAACATTCTGTTCTCTTTAATATTGTGCAAGAGGATTGAATTCCAACCCAGAACCCTGGAATAATCTTCTTCATGTTAGCAGTCTTAACTCTATGCAACAGCTTAACCTCCCTCTCTGCCCCCTCACCATTTACAACATAAAAGCATATGAGTCCCGCAGGCTGGTCAAGGTAAACTCCAATGGTAGAACAATACGGGAAGTCAGGGATGTCTTTGTTTAAACCGTCAAACCAGACCTGGTAGCGAGTTCCAGACCAACACAAACCCCAGGACTCCTCATTTTCTCCCAGGCCACTGGGCCCAGAATTGGCCCTCCGTCCTGCTGCTTCATACGTGGCTCCAATCACCACCCACCCTGAGTACTCCACTTCCCAGTAACCCCTCATGTTCCACAAACTCTCTTTGCACACCACCTTAGAAGAAATAAATAAATAAATAAAGAAAGAAAGAAAGAAAGAAAGAAAGAAAGAAAGAAAGACCACTTTATATCCTTATATTTTCTTCACCAGTTGGCATGTTAAAAGGAATGACTATTTCCTTTTTAGTTACCTGCGGTGAGTACTCATATCTCTCTGGTCTGTCCAAGACAGGGCAAACTTCTTCAGTTCTACGAGACACTTTGGACCCGTTGTCAGAAATCCACAACATCTTGTTGGCTGTTTTATCATCCAAAGACAGGTTCATCCAGTCTACAGGGGAGAACCAAGCAGCGTCATCTTTTATTCACAGCTTGTGAAACTTGGAAAATAAATATTTTGCTATTCAAGACTCAAAGTCTGTTCTTACACTTCATGAGCTCAGCTCTACTGGTTGGTTCTGGGATGTTGGGCACATAAACAGGAACCTTTTCTGTAAGGAGAGGAAGTTAGCTTTAGCATAAAGAACAAGAGCTGATGCTCGCTATGTTACTAAAAATACCTAACTATTGCATGCCATCAAGTACAGTACCTGCATGTGTCTTTTCAGTCTTGCTGGATTTTGTTTTCTTCACTAAAAAGGTAAAGGCCAAGAAGGTGAACATTATTGTTTTGATCATTTTTTGTTTCATTACTAGATACAATTAAGTGAATAATAATTAATCGCAATGATTAAAAACTGATTAAATAGAAATAATTCAGACCACAATACCCATGGCTGTTAGTTCAGCCACAGATATTAATTTGATTGACATGAATCATTTCAATGATTTTAACCTTCGTTTCATCCCAAAAGGAGACCATTGTTTCACCAGAGACAGTTTCAAGATTCGGAAGCTCCTGAATTTAGTTACTGTGACTGGTGCCATTACAGTATGTGCCATTTGCTACTGTTTGGATGTATAGGCCATGTAACTTTTATAAAGGCTATTAACTCTAGTGCATTTTTTGATAAAATGACTTGACAGATTAAAAAATATGCACTTTTTGTCTATAGATGTTCAGACAGAATTTCTTGAAAACTGGGTTCAGACGACGTCCATTGGGGGTAGGACTCAACCACCATCTTCATTACTTTTAAATAGACTCATGGTCAATGTCATATACTTGAGGTATATGATATACTTTTCATTCCAAAACACAATATCTATCTTAGAACAAAAAAAACAACAACTATCTTATCTTAGAGCAACTTGAGATTCATAATTCAATATTTCGAAAACATCAACAAGAAAAACATTATGTAAGCAAATATCTTACGATGACTCAGAAACTCATAATATGCTTCACTTTCATATCAGCAATCATTTTGTAAGATTTTAGGTTGGTATCATTTAGGAATGAAACTCTTCATTTTCCTATCCTGAATAATAAATTGGTAGCATCGTTTTAGCAGGTCAGAATTCATTTACATGAGAAGGGCCTCATAAATGCAATGTAATGTAATGTAAATGTAACTGTTCTAAAACAAGCACATTTCTTTTGTTGAATGTTATGGTGCTTTTGAATTCAGCAAAATTTCTCATACCTGTTTTATTGGTGTCTGAGAGGATTATTGTGGAATTGGGTTGAGGCATCTTGAGACTGTACGGATTATCCCTCTGTGGTTTTCAGAGGCTTTAAAGCTTTGAATGTCCCAAGGAAAATGTGCTCGTGTTCCTTGGCCTGACTTTTATACCCTCAGTAAAGATGAGGTGGGAGGTGTCTGAAGAAGATGTTTGAGGTCAGTGGAATGGTTGCTCACCAGGAGGTCTAGGAGATGCGTGCTTTTGACTTTGACATACATAGCAATGAGGCAGGCATGGATATTTGAAACGCATGTAACTTTAGGAGTCTGTTCAGAAGGATGATTGGATGGATACAGACATTACTGGAAGTGACTGGTCTTTTCACACCAGTGGCACAGAGGGACAAAAAAGTACACCAACTCAATCAATCACAAATTGACCTCAGTGAGACTCCCTATTTGAGTTTTGAAATGTTTAGAGGGGATCCTCTGGTGGTGCTACAAGGATATACTGTTGAATAAACTTAGATCGAGACAGAAGTCCTTTTAAATCAATCATGAATTACATGAGCACATTTATTAGCACACAGAAGACAATACAATACAATACAATACAATACAATCCTATATAATACAATACTGAGCGCTCAGGAGAGATACGCACACATGGGTAAAGCATACGGATCTCTGCCATAGAAGCATCAGGGCAAAGTTTATATAGTTAAAGGAGACAATAAAGGGGATGAATATGCAAAAACGCTATCTACTAGGGGAAGGACTAGAAGCACTGACGCACCTAGTGAGGTCACAAGGTTAGACAGAGCATATATCTGGGTACACGTGGCTTAAGGAAGTAATGGGGGAGGCTTTCTGGATGGTACCGGCCCTTGGGCGACTGTGTTATGATCTGACCCGACCTGTGGCCTGCATTTTCCAGGCACCAGTCGTTCTCCCAACAGATAGATTAGGCACAGCCTGTCCTCCCAGCATATGATATGCGACTATTGACAAGAAATGCACCCAGACACCACGGCGCCTCACCCTGCACCAACATGCTAAGGCCTAAGAAAGAGCAGCATCTAAAGAAATATAGGGGATAACAGTAAACAAATCAAAATACCTAAGGTAACATAGGTAAATTCTTCCACATATACCAACTAGCCCAAAATGCTGAAGCATAATGTTTAGCATAAAGTTAGTTATGTGCATAATTTGCTGAATGTGGCTATTACTGTAAGTCACTCTTTCTCACAAGGGTGAGGGTGATTGACTTTTTCATTCAGTGAATCTGTACCTATTATACTGTAGGTTTATGAACAAGTACAGATTCTGTGCACCTCCATGGCACATTTATAACAGTGACATATAAACCCAATTTATTAGCAGTTTATTTGAATGTGATCTCAGCTGCCTTTTTCTCTTCTATCAACAATACGGTAACATTAGCAAACATAGCTTACACGTACACATAAATGACACATATCACATGCATAGAAGCAATGATGATAAAACAGTGTGTTTATTATAAACGACAGATACACCGGAAGAACCAGAACCCAGAAGTGTGTGCTTCCACTGTGACGTCACAAAGGAAAAGGAAAACAGAATTTCAGGAGTTGTGTGAGTAGTTAAGTTAAAATTTCACAATAAAACAACTATAAAGAGCAGAAATGATTTGTCCAAAATAAAATCCATCATACTGCAATGAAGTTTGATAATAATACCAAGTGACAGTGTCTCATATAGACTGAATTCTATTCACTGCCATTGTAATCAACACAGTACATATTTAGAATTGAAAGGGCAGACTCTCAGTGGTTAAGAACATCTATATGGCCTATATATCTACAGTATATGCCTTTGTAGGCCATTAAAAGTTGAAAGGAATACATATTCTTTTAGAAAGTAGCTGTTTGATCAACTTGAGTTTGTGCAATGAAATGATTAGTTGCAGTTTCACATCTTTGTGGCCATTATCTATTTAAGTTGCATTGGTGCATGCTAGTACTTTGGAACACAAAGGTTGGTGAATTCCTTGAAGAATTGAGCTAGTTTGATGGCTAACATCATCTCACCAGGATAAGAAATTCAGTTTATGTTGACTTATTTCCTGTTGCACCTCTTCAAATTAAGAAATCAAGACAGGTTGGACATGATTTCATTTTTATTTTAATTTTAAAATGTTTGCACATTCAACAATTTGTACATGTATACTCAATTTTAAAAGCTAACAAATGATGAACAACCAATAGTAATTTAGTAACAAAAATACAGTATATTTCATCAAATGATGAATATATGATAAACCTATATATATAAACCTGGGGGGCAGAGTGGTCTGGTGTACTGAGAAAGTCCATGATTGGAAGGTCAACAGTTCAATCTTCATGAAGCGTCCATCCCTTTTCTGGTTCTTGACCAAGACACTGAATCCCTACCTGACTGCACTTTGTCCCCTTAGTGAAATGCATAAGGGTACATGTGCCCCAGAGATAGATAAAGCTTATATCTTATGTGCGCAAGAAGTCATAGTTATGGTGTGCAACAGAAAAAAATACAAATATTTACAGTAATATAAAACTTTTGCTGTGTTATTAAATCTTCAGCTTAAATAGAAGACCCTTCAAACTGCTGTGGTGTCATAATGTCTTTTTAGGCAATAGAATGAAGATATTTCACTCCTCTCTTGCCCAGAATTCAGCTCTTTCATGCTCAGTGACTTTTAGTTACTGTGTTATGTTGTTTCAGTCTGTCACTCCTCCATCTTTCTTATGAAGCAGGAGGACTGACACCCCACCCAGAAACCTGGCATCATTTTCTCAGTAAAGGAGCTCTTAACCTGCTGCAGAAGTCTAACCTCCTTTCTTCCTGTGCTCTCCTCATCCGTCTTCACTTCCTCCACGACATAGAAATTAAGGATACCAGCAGGTTGGTCTAGATATACCCCCAAAACAAAACACTTAGGAAGCTCCGTGATCGGCACACTCCGGCCTTTGTGCCAGGCATGATAGCAGGAACCGCTCCAGCCAATACCCCAGGACTCATCGTTCTCTCCCAGGCCACAGGATCCATCAACGTTCCTCCTTCCTGCTCCTTCATAGGCGACTCCGACCACCACCCATCCTAAATATTCCACCTCCCAGTAGCCTCGAAAGCCCAAGATGCCTTCCTTGCAAAGAACCTTTGAGAGTGTGAATGAGAAAATCAGAGTCATTTAGAGTGAAATTAATATGCTATGTTACGTAAACCTTGTTGGTCCTTATGATTCAAAGAACGTCTCAGTGGAACATTTTAGAGTGGCCCCCCTTCTCCGTGTTTACAACTGCTATTGCTTCCCTCTTACAGACTCCCTGGCAAACCTGCCAAACCCCACCTACTGTGGTATGGTGACATCAAATTCATATGATTCCTACCACCTCTTGAAAATGGTGAGTTTGACAATTTATATTTTGTTACATTCTCATACTGTAGAGGGCACACAGTTATATTTGAGCATTTTATAGCATTAAACACATATACCTGCGGGGCATGCTCGTATCTCTCTGGTCTGTCCAGGACGGGACAAGTGACGTCATCAGTCATACGCGTGATCTTGGCTCCATCCTCTGTGATCCACAGCGTCTTATTGGCTGTCTTGTCATCCAGGGAAAGGCTGAACCAGTCTGGAGGAGAGAGAGAGAAAAAATAACAATAAAAAAAACATTTTTTTAGTGTATATACTGGACCAGATTGGGAATGAGTACAAGGAGGTGCTCTTACGTTTGATGAGATCAGCTCGGCATGTGGGTTCAGGAATATCCGGTTCATAGGCTGGGGTGTTCTCTGAGGAGAAAAGTGACAGAGCAGCATCAATCAACCATCAAACGAGATCATTAGTCAGTAGTGCAGATGGATGGGCCTGAGTTTCTCATGCGCATTAACAAAGCTTAACCAACTATTCTAATCATGCCTTTGATAAGTTGGTTGTCTTACCTATGGGTACATTTTCAGTCTCGACTTTTTATGCTACAGGAGGCAAAACGACAAGGGTGTTCACTACATCAACTCATTTATGTAAAGCTGTTATAAATAATATGCAGAATGTGTCAGGTGTATCTCAACGGGTGATGAAGTGAGCCGTCGCTAAAAATGGCATATACTTAGAAAATGATCTGCCTCTGTCAGATCGTCACATCAACAACCACATGCTTTCTGGAGCCAGTGGTTGATTCATGCCAGGCGGTTGGAATTACCAAGACACCTCGCATACTGCAGCTTTGGCTTCAGTCACACTGGACTTGAGCACCTACTAATAGCTCAGCACGAATTATCAAATAAGAAGGAGGACATGATCTGCTTGCACACAATCCGATAAGTGGGGGATCTGGAAACAGCTATGCTTTTTTTCAGTGTTAATGTGGCATATCTGTTACTTGGTCAGTCCCCGTTGTAACCCAATGAGGTGAATAACCCTTCAAAGGGTAATATAGTCCACGTTACATATTACCTTGCATGTTACATTGCAATATACTCAGTTACTCTCACAAACATCGCTTACATGCAAGATATGTTGGTTATCCCTCAATTCAGCAATGTAGAGGATGCAGAAAATAAGATAATAATCAAGAAAATATTTTGTTTCTTCCCCTAAATTAACTAAATTAACGTCTGTGTTTCCACAAGGAAGAAATTCAATACATGATTGGAAAATAAGGTTGATTACAAGTAACTCTAATAATATAACTCAACAATACTATCCAGTTTTCATCAGTAATACATTATATTACTTAGTTAGCCTACTCATTAAAGTAATATGATTACATGAATAATAGTTACATAACAGGTTTACTCCTTATTCTGCGTAGTAACTAATACTTTGGTATCATGTGCATGCATGGTATCCGGTAAGGACAGAGATCAGGCAAAGAAGACAGTTAATCCCCATGTCGGCATCAACCAGTATAAATTATGTGTTGTATTTATATCAAGTAGCAGCCTCACTCTTAAAACACAGTATCAATTTCATTCATGTCATCTTAGGATATTAATATAGTTTATCTTGGCAAGCAGTGTCATGTCATAAAAATCTGAGTGTTTTTGTATCTCACATGTTTTACACATTGAACAGCCGTATAAAACAGGGAAACGTTTACTTTTTTTCAGGGACACAATAAAAATATAACACTACATAAGAAATGAAACATTTATTATATGCTGAGTGGAAAGACAAAGGGACCGAGGTGAGATTAGTCTGTAACTAAAAGTGAACAACCTAATGGTGATCATTATCCCCACGTCTTTCATTTTAGGTGAGAAGTGATGAAACCAGCAGAGTTCAGAGCTGTTATTTTTACGCGATGCGCCCAAGATAGACAGTGTCAGTTCCAAATGAGATGATATTTATCTCTCTGTTGACCGGTGGCTGAAAGAGAGCAGGCAAGAATTTCAAGCCACCTGTCTGTACATAGCACAATGGTGATGAAAGTTACTGTCTGACCTTATTACAACTTGACACCACAGAAAAACATTTAAGCTCTATTGCCTCAAACCATGTGACAGTCTGAACAAGGCTCATTAGTAAAGCTGTGACGAAATGTTCTTTTTTACTGTGGGTGTTTAAATGCTCACTGCATCCATTTTTGATGGATTTTTTGCTTGCATTCTGGTTGTTTAAACTTTCACCTGAGTTGCTAAAATAAAAGAAGGTTGTGGAGAACTGTGTGATACTGTATGAGCTTATGATATGGTTGTTTAAGTCTGCCACCCAGCTTGATACACCCTAGATGCCTTGGCAGGCAGCTAGATAGCTTACTAGCATCAAGAATGCATCATACAAAACTAACAATTAGACTGGAAATCTACTTCAACACTACAACAGCAAATGTGAAAGTAGCTGCACGATTGTAAACGTTTGCAAGTTATGTCGGAGCTGGATAATCTACACATCTGATGCCGTTCCTCCTTGCTGTAGTTGTGACACTGTGTTTAGGATGGCATCGATCAGACCTAATGAAGAACTCTGCTGCATTTCTGGTGAAAGTCTCCAATTTTCAGTACTGACATTAAATCCATGTTAAGCAGGTGACTTTAACGCTTCCTGAGCTTTTGCTACCAGTCGATAAATACATTATACCAACCCATAAAGACAAGCATGAAATCAATCAATGAAATATTGCACCTTTCTCCACACAGGCAAAATCTCCAGTGAACCACTCACACAGGATCAACCATTAGTGGCCTACAGGATAATAAAAAGCTGCATCACAGTAGAAAATGCTTAAGGTTTCTAAATCAGGTTAAGTAAAACATTACTAATAATGATTGCTATGTATTAATTGCATGAACTAATATATGCTGCAATATTTAATTTGATAAAAATGTAATTTGATAGAAAAGCAGATGAATCAGGAGATCTTCTCAAAAGTTTGATGGCTCCCCAGAGTTGTTCATCAAAATGTCCGAGATTCATTAAAGGAGTAATGCAAAGTATTACATCTTATGTATTATATTTAAGCTACAAAACATGTCAGATTCTAACTTGTTTTAATTTACAGAAAATTAATGTCACCCTTTTTTTCGGTCTTCCTGGTCTCAGACATGATTCTTGAGGTGGTGGGCATCTTGATGCTGCCTTGAGGTTGGTCTACTAGCTGTCTTGTTGTCATCGACGTCTCTGGTTATGATGAGTCTCTGTCGGCTACTCTGTATTACAGCTCAATGGCACTCTTATATACCTTATATATAGGACAGAGGTGAGGAAATCATGGATGGTGGCGTGGTCATGAGCGTGAGCTGAAAGGTAGCAAGAGAAAGGGGAGGAGACGGAGACTTGTAATTGGAGCTCTGTTTGCATGCAATTTTCCTTAAAAAGGTTAGATGGATGCTTGGATGTGCTTAGGACAACCCTAAACCTCCAACCCCCCCCAAACACACACACACACACACACACACACACACACACCATTCCGTCTGCATTGCACAATGACAGCTTTCATGGTGGATGGGATGGTTGGTGTGAGACACACACACACACACACACACACACACACACACACACGTGTGTGTGTCAGAGCAGAGAGACATGCAGCCACACCAAAGAACACACCAAAGTAAATAATCTAGTGGTGTGCAGTGTCTATTGGAAGACGTAGTAGGAAACAGTGTCGTGTCTATCAGGTGCAGATCTACAGCACGTGAAAACGTCTGTCCAATTTTTCTAAGCAATCAAAATGAGAAATGGGAAATGAGAAGTCAGCTTAGCATGGAAATGTAAAAGGAAGTTGGGCATGTGACTGGCACTTCACACAAAACATCCATACATACAAACCCAACTCATAAATTCATAAATTAAAAGTTAAAATGTGCAAACTAAAAAAAATCTAAAATTAAATCTACATTTTGTGTCAACAAAAACTTTTTATTTACATAATTATTTTGGGTGAAATTTCTTTGACTTCATACATCTTTTAAATAAATTCCATATTAGGTTATGGATTTTTACAGTATGCATCATGCACAGTGCAAAGGTTTTTTCCATTAAAAATTAAACAGAACTTTAATTTTCCTTATTATTGTTCGATGCATTAATATCTATGTTCTTCATTATCCCACCAGGCGTATGCTCAATTATAGAAAGGCATTAGAAACATACTGTAGGAAATATTGCATTTATATCTAATTATTACACAATATTTCTACATTCAAATGCAATTTCTGAATGTAAATTTCATATTAAAAAACATACATAACACATAAAAGGTAATTGGTGTTGCATTTTATCAATAATCTATTCAATAATCTATAATACATCTATGTGTAAATACACAACATTTTATCAATCTTAGGTTAGCAATGGAATTAACATGTACAGTACATAGACATCCAGAACACATATAAATTATTAAAAAGATTTTAATTGTTATCATTTACAAGCTTAATAAAGATATGATTTAAAATATGATATAACATGCTACAGATCCTCTGAAAAGCAATTTGAAGGCAAAGGCAGTTTAAAGTTTGAATTACAGCTGATAACCTGAATACTTATGTGATTTAATTACTTGACTTGGGGTTGCTTGGGTCCAGACTACTGGGCTTGGCTATGCTCTTGACCTGCATTATCGCGTGAAGTCATTTATGATGGTAAATAGCAGTATAAATGTCTTAATGCACATGGCTTGAGTTGAAAGAATAAGCATCCTCCTGCTCGTAAACGCTTTCTCGTGATGTGCAATCCACTGGAGGCCGGACGTATGAGGTGTTTACTGGTTTGGCACCTCGCCAAGCCTCTAGTCAAGGCTGCCGGTCCTTTTTCTGTTCCAGCCTGTCCAAACAGATGACTGACTGGGGTGACCAAGTACAGTACACCCAGCATACTCTACTTACTAGGGAATGCAGCATCTAAACTGTCCCAGACTCGTCAACGGGGGGTCTATTTAAAATAAAGGAGAGGGGACTGAGGGGAGATAAGGGGTTTGCATGTGTACCTATCTGAGTTCCACCAGTTCTGTGTTCCTGGGATAATCATAAACAAGCAGCACCTGGCCTTTAAACCAGTGCTGACAGATAAGTGATCTCTGCCAAAGGACTGAGCTATGATCCTGTGGCTGCTGTGGGGAGTCAAGGTCATGATACCCCAGAGAGTCTGTAGGACTGAATATCTTGCATTAAGGTGTAACCAGAATGTGGGGAGGACACGCAACTAAAATGTGTCTAACTTCTGCTAAATGAATATAACACATAAGCATAGGTTTTTAATTTAAGTAAAAATATAACACATGTTATGATTTCCCTATAATTTCCTTAGATTAAAGGATTAAAGATAAACCACACTTCTTTAGGACAAAGTGATTAGACATAATTTAGTAATAATATTTGAATAGATCTTATAAGTTACTGGCTATCAGTTATTACACTCACTGGCAATACTTCTGTGCATACAGTATGTTGATATGTTGATAATATTTCTGTGATTTCATAGGCTGAACCAATCACCAATCAACAACTCCTCTATACAACATAGCTATAGAGTTATTTAAAAAAAAAAAAGTCATCATTCAAAAGGAATAACATAATATAACAAGTAAAGTTCTGCAGGCACTCTATTTTTAAAAGGCTTGATCTTTACCTTACAGTGGTTATTCCTTACCATCCATTTTCCCCCCCCAGTAGACCATTGGTTTTCAGTACCACCAGAAACAACAAATGAATCGCCACCGGATCAAGTTTCTTTTCTTTCTCAGCGTGGTTAAAAGTCATCAGAAGAAATCTAGATCTGTTCTTCGAGTCTTACGTAACTCCTCTAATCCCGTAGAGCATTACCCAAACCCCGGAAGAGATATTCATTTCCAAGATGTGGTCTTTGATAACAAAGAGAATAACTGAGAAATTTATTCAGATCTACCTCAGATGAATATGGGTCAGTGGATCAAGTATTGGTGTTGATGTGCTTATCCTGGGTTGGCAGTCTTCGCGACACGCCCATTAGTGAGCTCATTATTTTTACATACCTTACCAAAATTTATTTTATGGAGCCCCAAGCCCCCCCCCAAAAAAAGTGTTAATACCCTCCAGTATATAAAGCACTAGTATAGCCACCACATAGCCGCCACAGTCCACCCAAGCTGACAGAAGCAACATCAGAGAACCTCAACATAGCAAGAATCGCTGAGATGCCAACGACAACTCCCACTACTGGAATCATGCCTGCAACCCACAAACCTGGTGAGAGAAGTTCCTTTCTAGCCCAAAGTATATCACTTAAAAATGAATTTAGCAGAGTAGTCTTTCGTGAGTCAACAGTACAAATACAAATGGAACTGTTTGCTGTTATTACCCTGGAAAATACAAGTTTGTCAGCAGTTCCAGTTATGCCAACATTCATACTCGAAGACTAGGAACTGTCTCTAGAAATGAACGTATCCCAGATATATGAATCACAGTTATGGTCATTTCTTTTTGTTATAGGACCAAAATCTAAATGTGCGTCTGTTCCTGGAGGTGAGATTTTGCAGTCTGAATGAATTTCACCATTATAAAGGGCAATGAAATAATCTATGAACAGTTTCCAGAGGGCTTACCTCTAAGGTCTGTTTGGAATTATATTTAGGACAAAGCCTCTGCTAATGCGTCTTGATAAGACAGTAAAGACTTCAATATTGGGGGTATTATCATCTCATAATCACTGGCAGCTATATCTAATGTGGCTCCCTTTTCTTATTACTTAGAAACGATGCCTGACTACGAGCCCAACATCCCTGAACCCACATGCAGAGCTGATCTTCTGAAATGTAAGAACATCACGCTGCTTCCCCCTGGCATCCTTCTGCATTACTTTTTTAAAAACTTTTAACACTGCAATGTCTCTTTCCATCCCTCCGGGCTGTTTTTTTCCATGTCCTCCAGACTGGATCAGCCTTTCCCTAGATGACAAGACAGCCAATAAGATGCTGTGGATCACAGAGGGCGGAGCTAAAGTGTCACGTATGACTGATGACGTCACTTGTCCTGTCCTGGACAGACCAGAGAGATATGAGCATGTCCCACAGGCAGGTTTTAAACAATATTGACAAACCAGATGAGACATACTATTCCCTCTTAACTAGATTCCCTTCCTATTAAAGGTTCTTTGCAAGGAAGGCATCTTGGGTTTCCGAGGCTACTGGGAGGTGGGATATTCTGGATGGGCAGTGGTCGGAGTCGCCTATCAAGGGGCGGGGAGGAGGGGAAGCGATGGATCCTGCGGCCTGGGAGAGAATGAGGAGTCCTGGGGTCTTGGATGGGGCGGATCCCAATACCAGGTCTGGTTTAATGGTATTAACACTGATATCAGCAATATTCCCCACTGCCCCACAATTGGGGTATACCTTGACCATCCTGCTGGCGTCATTAACTTCTATGTTGTTGAAGAAGTGAAAGACAGGAAGGAGGTTCGACTTTTGCAGCAAATTAAGAACCCCTTCAAAGAGAAAATGATGCCATGTTTCTGGATAGGACAGAAGTCATCATGCTTGATAGTTAAGAAAGAAGAGTAAAGGTTGTCGACAGAAAAATCTTCCATTTAATCCATTTTATTCCTTTTGTAATTAGATTTTACATTTCATTTTCCATTTCCAGTTTTATTGCAGTTAAAATATTATGTATTTTAAAATGGAAAATGATTCACTCTGAGACTGTGGGTTTGAATGTACTAATACTTGGTGGAAAGAACTTTTAGTCACTTATTTTGAAACAAGATTTTTGCATTGGACATTTAGAATGTTCATGGAAGGACTTGTATGTATATGTGAAGAGATTCATTTATTTGATGTGTTTATTTATTTTGTTTAGTATTATCTATCTATTTATCTATTTTTGTAGCACCCTGTACATGGAACAATAGGAAAATGTCAATGAAATAAAAGAAATAAAAAATACGTTGTGTGTTTATTTAAGTTTGATTCTCAACCACTGAATTACATCATGAGGAGTAAAAAGCACTCAAACAGAACTTTTGTATTCTTTGGTTACACAGGTTGGAGAGTTATTTCAGTTTTAGAACATGAGACAAAGACCAAAACCTGACACTCATGTACCAAACGCTTGAACCAATTCTGACAAAATACAGGAACGTTTTCTGCTTTTCAGTCAGACTGCAATTTTCTTTTTTTTTTTGCAAAATACTTCACACATTTCTATACAATTGACACAATCTTCAGAATAAAAACCTTTTGTGTTCACATAGAAAGCACAGACATTCAAAATAATAAACATTAGTTGTGGTAGATTGGAGATGAATAGAGGGCAACATTGCAGAGAGAGGAAGAGGGAGAGGAAGGGTGAGGGGAAGAGGAGGAGGAGGAGGAGGAGGAGGAGCAAGAGTATCCAGGGACCCATCCAGGTCTGGATCAGTCATGCCAGCTGATACCTCACCAACTGCTTAGCTTAGCATTGCCTGTGGTGTGGATGAGCTCCTATGGCCCCACAGAAACCAAGACAGAATGCAGCCTAGTTTTTTACAGTAAACAGTGGCTCTATTTTCTATAGTTTCTTCCATTGCATGTTTTGTATGTAGACACTTTACGTACCCAGCTGTGTTTGCTGAAATGTATACAGTATTTTGTTCTTACATTTATGTGTTTGGCTAATAACATGATCATCTTTTACAATTGGCTACTGTACATATGTACTGTAAGTCGTAAGTATGACATACTTACTACAAAATGCAAAAGGTGTACTCTTACTGATAAGTAAAGGTATTCATAGTATTAGTGTTTTAGTAGTGTTTTTCATTGAGCACATCAGTGTGCAATTGTGCTTTGAATGATCTAATCATTTGATGTTGTGTGTTCAATAAAACCGTTTACTAAAGATTAAGAGTTCAGAGTCAAGTCGTGATTTACTGGCGTATATTCATTTGCAATAGCTCAGGAGAGATCCACACACAGTGTATGGTATACAGATCTCTGCCAGAGAACTATCTGAACAGTGATTATAAAGGAGCAGAAGACAGGAGATGGGGGGGGGGGGGGGGGGGGGGGTAGTTTCCAAACATCTACAAGGTTATTTACAACCCAGACTAAACAATATGTAGTGTTGAAGGTTTCTTGAGTCTCTCATACTAGCACTAGAGATGTGTACAACACAATCAAATTATTCAGAAAGGTTAGGATACAGTGATTAATACAAAATTCAATTTTGAGAAAATGATTTCCTTTCACCAAGCTAGTTAATTCATATTATGAAAACAAGGTCTTGTAAACAAGAATTGGCTTGGGAAAGAATACAGTATGTGCTTCCTGTGTGAAAACAGCCTGCCTAGATTTCATGTAATACAGGTATTGAAGAGGAGCCAACGACAGATTTACTTGCAGCACTGCATTGCTTTAGATTCCCTTAGGAGCTAAGTCATGATGTATAAATAAAGGCTTACTGCATGAGCACATGAATCCATCAGTGTCAAACTCAGCCAAACCTTCAGCTGCTCTTGGGCTTTCATTCTTCACCTTGCCCTGTTCACACTGGGGGACTGGGGAGCCACAGGATTAGGCTAGTGACATGAAAGCAGATACTAGGAAGTAGCCAACAAGACAGTGTGTGAGCAGACGAAGTGGGCCAGCGAGGGAGCATCATGACTGTAGGAGAGGAGGTGAGGAGATAGGAAAGAGGGCATATGACTAAATTCATTGATAAGGATAACATCAGACACACACTTCCCAATGTCAGAGGCAGTAAACAGGTCAGAGAGAAAGCCTTCAAGATACAACTGTTGCTTAGCTATACAGAGGTCTAACAGTGAATAAACATGGACTTTTTACATTTGAGGCATGATGTCTGACTCAAGAACATTTAGCCATGACACATGGTTACCAGACATTAATTGTTATCAATACAAATGGGTTCTTGTCCATCATATCTAATTGTATTCCTAATTGTATTCCTAATCACTATATTGCCATTGTAGTCTGATTACTGTGTATTTTGTCATAAGCTATACTAGCCTGTGTAAAAATGTTGTCTGCCCCCTGGTCGAGATGTGATCCAAACACACCCCGAGTAAGGAAAACGTGGTCTTTGTCTCCCCCCACAGGCTGCCGTCAACGTACCGATGCTTTAAAGTCCTCCAGTATCACTCATTTCAAATGTGTAAACCGCTCAGAAAGCATTTTAAAGAGATGGCTGATCATTTCCCCCAATCACAGTCCCAGTCAAAATGAGGCTCAGGTGTGCCAGGGCTAGCCCGATCAGCTGTGTCTTTTTTTGATTGGTAGAAAAATCATCCCTAGAACTCGTCACTTTGCCTTGTTAACCAATGATTTACTTGCATGTTCATATTACCTGTCAGGTCAGTAGAGGGAGGCTTTAAAATGTGTAAACATTTGTGCATGTTTGGGTTGATGCTGAGCCTGCATGTCATATAAACCTAAGGGGTTGGATTAGTACGTCACCGTCCGTCAAATGAGTTTTACATTACATTTTAAAAATGAAAGCAAGTGAGATGTCACTACAGATGCAATACAATGCCAGAAAATTTGATCAGCCACAGAAAAGTATTGGGAAGTCAGTTTTATATATATATTTCAATATTTGGAAGCGTACGTGACACTGTCTAAATTGCCCTAGAGTAGTACAAATCACACTGTTATCAGGTTTAACAAGCACAAAGAATTATTATCAAATACTATACATATATACTAATGTGACAAATGCACAAACTCAAGATCGGGAAATGACA
Organism: Hoplostethus mediterraneus; assembly: GCA_034670385.1. Taxonomy (NCBI): domain Eukaryota; kingdom Metazoa; phylum Chordata; class Actinopteri; order Trachichthyiformes; family Trachichthyidae; genus Hoplostethus; species Hoplostethus mediterraneus. The sequence goes on along the minus strand of JAXDDW010000067.1, from coordinate 1,523,884 downwards.
AAAACGGTCTGATTTTAGACAGGCTGTTGCAGTTCTGCACGTTCCCCACTAGGTCACAAAAAAAAGAATAGATCTGAAAAAAGCAGTGGGTAGTAAGTCTGTAAGTCATTTAAAGTAATCGATCACTGTCATTGTACAGCGTGTATATGATGAGCATAACGGCCATGATCTCACTGACCCCGAGAATGAACATTGTCACTGTATATTCCTGGACTTAAGGGGAAAAAAATGCAGAATTGCATTTCCTTCGTACAAACCTGGACATTGTACTAGCTGAATGTCATAAGTCGTCTAGAAACAACGGATACAGCAATATACATAATCAGAAGTATTTTGTCAAACTATGTGATATTGACAAGCACTCTTCCACTGTGACAGGGCATACATGCTTTATTTAATGGACCTCTACAAGGCTATGTTGCATTTTACCAACCATAAACATCAAGACAAAGAAATCATTGCACTGAATACTTTTGTTCACTGCACTTTTGTACCACTATAACTGTGTATGTGATGAATAAACTACACTACTTGAAGTTTTGTACCTTCATATAGCATTTTCAGAGTTTATGAAATAAAAATTAAAAGGTCAACATTTGGTTCTGCTGTACTCATATCTGATAACTGATTAATACATTGATTTAAGCTATTCTAGCAATATTTGTTCCTAAAACACAGTATCGGTCCCTAAAACTGCACTGTGTAATCTGAACAGAAAAGTTGAATTTAAAAAAAGCAATCCATGGATCCAATTTTTAGAAAAAGAAAACTGCCTTCACAGGTAAATTGGGTCCCTCAAACGCTGTTGGAAGCTAGTTAGCTAGCTAGAAAGTTAGTTTCACTGTGCTGGTTTAATGTGCATGAAAATTTCATTTACAATACGTTACCAATACAAAAAAACCCATCTAGGTTTGCAGTTGGTTCACATTGCCTAAAAGCTTTTGTTGGATTTATGTTGACAAAAGGTCTCTAAGAGTTTTCAAATGCTTGTTCTGAGTCTTTTTTCCTCTCAAAATGACACTGCACCTTTAAGAAATTCACAATACAATGCCTCTGGATGCACTTTTAAATGACATATGTAATCATGCCTTACCTGATGTTGCTACACAAATGTTAAACTATGTTAGTTGATGGTCCTGGACCAACTTGTAGCATGCTAGCTAGCTAGCATGAGACTTGACCTGTTAGTGTTATATGGTCTTATGCTGAGGGATAAAAAAAAAAAAAAGTAATATTATTTATTATTATTTTCAACTTGGGTTGAATAAACTAATAGGTATATATTGTCAGCTAATGTTAAGGTTTCCACAGCTCTATTTCACTGGTTCATAAAATAACCTCTTCAGGGATGAAAATTCACAAAAACTTAACCACCCTGTCATGTTTTTCAAGAAAAATGAGTTTCTGCTTACCTTTGGTTCTGGTCTGTATTTGGCGGCTATTTAACACTTTTCCCCTCAAGTCATAGTGTTGTGACATCACAACAGCCAATTAAGTAACCTCAAGCAAGGTTACTTAATTGGTTGGTTTGACTGACAGTCCTAGACCAACATTCAATGTATTCAATTTTTAAAGCACAATTGTTGAGTATACTGCTCCTTTAAAACCAAGACCTTGTTCCTCACTACATTTAACAGAGCTGTTGTTGCACTGTACAATGCTTCCACAAGATGGTGCCATGCCATTCAGTAAGAAAGGATACACATTACACTTCTGAGCCAGTAGCTGTACCTTTTCTTTTTTTCAGTCAAGCACCTGTTTACCTAGCTATCGCTATCATGGCGGTACATTGCTGTAATGGGCAGAGGCACGATCCTGATCAATACTTCATTAACTTTGTGTAATTTAAGGGATAACCCTCATTTAAATTCTCATGTAACTGTAGTATTATGTAGAATTGCACATCTTCACCTCCAAATCTTGTCACATGTCGGATATAAATGGGTAGTAAGTCCAGGGGAGATGTTAAGTATTGAAATAACTTTGAGATGAGAAAACGTGATATTTTGAACTTTAAAGAGGATTGCACCATTTTAACATGACCATTATATACATTCCAGATGACTGTGATTGATATCTTATTGTTACAATCCATTAAAACTGTTACGTGATTGGTGTGGTGCTATAAAAAAAAAACAATAAATTATAAACACATTTGAAGTAGAAAACTATATAGAAATGGTTAAATCTGCCTTTAGTCATCATCACAATACAATTAAAACGTAATACCATCTCAATCTCCTCAAGATCAACCTTTATTGTGCCATAAGGGAAATGTGGTTTGCAGTAAAAATACACAATAAAAACACAACAAACACAATAAACCCAGTAAAACAATAAAACACATAAAATGAAACCACAATAATACACATAAAAATAGACAACATATACCCATATTGATCAACATCAGACCATGAATAGATCAGTAGAGTACAATAAAACATCTCTTCTCAGTGCAAAATAAGTTGTTGTATGCATGCAAAAGACACTACATAATTTCATCTTTCTGTAATAATATCCTGTAATAATAAGAAATAATGAATAAATAATAAATTAAATAAATAAGGAATAAACAGGTATGCCCCTTAAAGATTTCAGTTAGTTGTGCCTGCTCAGTAACCTTACTGGCTATTCTCACAAAGCTACTCAGTTTGTTTTTACTGCTTAAGCTTAAAAAAGGCTACAACACAAAATGCTAAAGCAGATTTAATAAAGCTCTGGTGAAACAAGGTCAGAATTTTACATAAAGTTAACAGTTTCTGTAGGAAATACCAACGCTGCTGTGGGCCCTGTCACACTATTGCGTATGAGAGAAACGTATTAGTTGCGTATGAAAATTCATTTCATACGCACAAAAAGCCCTTGAAAATACCGTATTGAACCTATGAGTAGCGTATTGCCAGCGTATGTCCAGCGTATGGCCAACGTAGTATGCGTATGGCTAGCGAATGAGTAGCGTATGAACTGCGCATGTCCAGTGTGCCGCTATCACGTGACATGGTGAACTGCCAAATCGATCAGATCATACTGGTGTTGGAGAAGAGCTGCTACTACTACAGGCCTTGTCACACTATTGCGTATCGTACTAGCGTATGCCAGCGTATGAAAAAAAAACACTCATACACTGGCATACGCTGAAGACGCTGAACATTTTTGAGCATGCTGAAAAATTTTGAGCGTATGCCAGTGTATGGTTTATACGCAAAGCATACGCTAGGTATACGCTGAATACGCTCGGGTTACGCTAGACTCTAGCGTCTAGTAGTAGCAGCTCTTCTCCAACACCAGTATGATCTGATCGATTTGGCAGTTCACCATGTCACGTACATGTCACAAATGTTCAGCGTCTTCAGCGTATGCCAGTGTATGAGTGTTTTTTTTCATACGCTGGCATACGCTAGTACGATACGCAATAGTGTGACAAGGCCTGTAGTAGTAGCAGCTCTTCTCCAACACCAGTATGATCTGATCGATTTGGCAGTTCACCATGTCACGGTATCAATACGCTAGCTGTACGGTACACCTTCATGCCAGCGTATTACTCTAGCTAGAGTAATACGCTGGCATGAAGGTGGAGTAATACGCTGGCATGAAGGTGTACCGTACAGCTAGCGTATTGATACCGTACAGCAGGCGTATGCCTGACGATTGAGTAACGTATTTAACGTACAACTAGCGTATGATTGGCGTATTTATCACGTGACAAATGCACAGTTCATACGCATACTACGCTGGACATACGCTACTCATACGCTACGCATAGGTTCAATACGGTAAGTATAAGAAAAACTCTGTATTTTCAAGGGCTTTTTGTGCGTATGAAATGAATTTTCATACGCAACTAATACGTTTCTCTCATACGCAATAGTGTGACAGGGCCCCCAGCGTATGTCAGCGTATGACCAGTGTATTCCACCTATGAGTAACGTACCTCTAGCGTACCTCGAGCGTACCTCGAGTGTATCTCGAGCGTATTCAGCGTATACGTAGCGTATGCTTTGCGTATAAACCATACGCTGGCATACGATCAACATTTTTAAGCATGCTTAAAAATGTTCAGCGTGTTCAGCGGATGCCAGCGTATGCGACCGTGCTTGAAACGTATAAAACCTATGCCTAACGTACCCCTAGCGTATGTCAGCGTATACCAGTGTATGAGTGTTTTTTTTCATACGCTGGCATACGCTAGTCCGATACGCAATAGTGTGACAGGGCCTTGTACCTTCTTGCAACTTGCATCTGTATTTGCTTCAAAGTAAAGCTCGCTATCAGTAACAGCCCCCAGATATTTATAGGTGTTCCCCAATTAAATTTCCTTGACAGGCTGTAACATTTTTAAATGTATTTCCATGTCATTAGTTTTGAGGAACTCATGAAAGAATTCATCGCACCATGACATAAAGTCGCCAGCAATGACAGAATCAGTCACACACTTGATAAAATGACCAGTCCTTACAATAAAATGTAGAATAAAATGTCCAAAAAAATGAATCTCGATGGTATTTATTTACTACTGTACACATATAAATACATACACCGATAAATCTACATCCCTCAACCACTTCAAATATATACTGGACCTGTCTGATGAGCTTTAACAGCGTCAGGTATTTTCTCAAAAACACAAGACATGCACACACTCTAGCCCCATCTGTCTTTCTGTCTTTGAACCTACATGCTCACACACACACACTCACACACACACACACACACACACACACACACACACACACACACACACACACACACACACACACACACACACACGTATGCACACACATGTACAGACACTCAACAACCTGCCACACACACTTATGATTCCATTTTCTGCATCAGGTCTATTTTAATTTACTTCCCCTATTATTCTATTTTGCTGTTGATGACTTCACTGCTGTATACTAAACCAAACTAGCTTGTTATTAGTTTCCTCTAGTAAGTCTTCAAAAAGTATTTTGAGGAACTTAGAAAAAATGATTTTCTCCAGACACCAGCACAATGCATTGTAAAAGTATTAGGGTAAAAACATCTTTGGGCAAGCATAAACTGAAATAAAATTGTTTCATGTTATTTGTGTTAACTGAACAAGTCTATGTGTGTGTGTGTGTGTGTGTGTGTGTGTGTGTGTGTATAATTTTAACATTACATTTTTTTATGTGCCTTACCTACCCGCCTTACCTACCTCAATTTGGAACTGTGTGTTTGTGTATGTGTGAATGTGTATACATGTCTGTGTGTGTTAGCTGGGTTAATTTGTACCAACCTCTTTCCACATGTGGGCTTGGGACTGAAAGGACCATCTACTCAATTGATCACAGGATCACAGGAAAAGACCATCTACTCAGTTGATCACAGGATCACAGGAAAGGATCATCTACTCAGTTGATCACAGAATCACAGGAAAGGACCATCTACTCAGTTGATCACAGGATCACAGCTCCGGATTTGAGGAACTGAAAGAATTCCAACTATCCCGTGTTGCAACCATCCCTCCCCATCATCTCCCCTATTATAAGTCACTTATTTAACACATCTACCTCATGCAATTTTTTTATTGTACATAATAACTTTTCCCCCCTTACACATATTTCTTGTTTCAAAATATTTCCTCCAACAGTCATGAAAAATGTGTTTAGTATTTAAGATAGCTGGATGGCATGGCAAGAGGGTGTGAAGGGACTTGTGGTGATCTTATGATGACAGAGAGCATTCAGCCTGTCAGCTGGTGAATAGTGACCCCAAAGACCAACACCTCCTGAGTTAGAATATCAATCCCTATCGGTCCCTTTTTCTAGAAATATTTCAGCCACTTCCACTGCAACCGTATCCTTTGGTTGTCCCTGTGGACAGAATCTGTGTCACTTTCACAAATTTACACTTGACCTCAGCAGCAGGGAACTGTCTCCACAGTGGCTCCGGCTGTTGAGCCATGCACATTGCTGATAACTGAGTAGGAGGTGATGAGAAGTGAAGACAAGACTTGAATTTTCACCATGATATCTCAGTGAACACAGGACAGAAGCGGCTGCAAAGAGTAACCTTAGACCGGCGCACTAGGCTGTCTGGCTCTGGCAAGTTGACTGGCAGTTTGGCTTTCCACCTCCTTTCTTGCTACGAATAGGGTCTTAGAAGCATTTGGGTACTATTTGGGCAACCACCCAGTCTTTGACCTTTGGACTCTGGTGCATTAACTCATGGTTAACTTAATGCAGCAAGCTAAAAGTGTAATAAGCAATCTTATTGCACTTTTACCTCAGCACTGGTCCTGCTCTTAGATGCTTGTTTAGGAAGGAAATGCATGAATGCTATGATTTCTGGTGACTAGTAGTTCTCTTCCCTACCTATGCTGAATACACTTATTGTAAGTCATTTTGGATAAAAGCGTCTGCTAAATGCCTGTAATGTAATGTAATGAGTCCAAAGGTCAATGTCCATGTCTTCAACATAAAACACATAAAACATAAAATATTGTGTGAATATATTGTAATATTGCGCCATAGGTCAAGCCTTTTCATCAGCGTTTTTTTAACGCACCAACTGGGTGGGGTTGACCAAGTATGTCAGGTATCAGTCACAGAAAATATACTGATATCACACTGTACTATACTTAAGTAACGTTCAAATACTTTCCTGTGGTTGTCTAAGTTTTCTAGGATTCACTGGATACAACACATCTGGTACAGTAGCAACTGTAGTGTGCTAAACGAACCATCAAAACTATTTATAAATACTGTTGGCAAATTGAAGATGTGTTTGGTGCACAAGGTGCTTGATAAAGTGTCAGAAATCCGGTTAGTATTTCCCCCTAACATTAGAACCGCTCCACAGGTTTAGTCAATCCATCAATCTCAATGAATGGGCCCCCTTTCACCCCCACCTCAACCTCTTGTCTCTCCACCTTATCACACTCACTCTCACTGTGCTTCACTTCTTTGAACTCTTCAAGGGTGTCTAGTGACAGCTTCTTCTCCCTCGTCTGTAACCTCAATGCCTACTTGCTCACTGGTGGGTGTGGGTGACTTGAGTGCCAAGAGAGCCTTGAATAACACAGAGTGGGGGAAATAAAAGGAGTAAGCAGTGCAAGCCCTCAGTTTTCCAGCCGCAAAGCGAAGACACTGGAACTGAAACCATGCCTGCAGCTGATGCAGGTATGCAGATACTTTTTGTGATGGGATAATTTATTATGTTCAGTCTGAAAGTTTGGTTGGAGATTTCAGGAAGGTATAGTAGCCAGCAGTATGTGCTACTGACATTAACAGCTAAAATGTTTATTAAACAATGCCATAGAATTGAATGCATGGGCTATACTGTACAAAAACATCCTGATCCTAAGCAGATTGGTATATAAAATGTCTTCTTCTGACAATAACAATTATTGCATTTCTTGTAGACTAAACAGTCAGTTGCTCAATTGTTAGCTAGGAACTGGCAGAAACTAAAATTCTAAATTGCATAGTATATAATAACAACAGTCTTATCGTGTATATGTTCATTGACTTCAAGAAATAAACATGTTTCTACAACATTAGAGATGAGCTGATGAGAAAAGGAAATGAGAGGACAATACTGTAGTGTGATGCCTACTGTATGAAGATAGAAACATGAACAGATGGTAAAATCTATACAATAGGGAGGAAATCAAACTTCCATGTGACCCAGTAATTCACTGCAACCGTATACAGTATACAGTATACAGTATACGTATACAGTATACGGTATATACTGAAGATAACAAACTCAGATGGCCTCAACGGGCACTGTCACTGATATCAGAGATTGCAAAGTGTGCTCAATTGTTTTTTTTTGACAGCTTAACAGACACTTGATCTCCCATCTGGGAGAATTTATGTTATGTTTGTCCAGCTAAGCACTGTAGACAGAGTAGAATGCATATACTGTAGATTGTACTATAAATATAAATATAAATATCTATACTGCTAAATATAATTCGGACAGAAAACCACAGTAAGTCCTCTATTAAGTACTCTATTGAAATAGATTTATACTATATTGAAAATAGAGCCAACACTTTAACATACCGATGAAGATCAAAAAGTGTAAATACATAATCCTGATGCAGACACGGTTGCAGTTGTTATGTATTGTGATTCACAACTAAATGTTTGGTTATATTGAAATTACAGTTGCTTCACATCTCATGTCGTCATCTAATCCTGTTGAAAATCTGAATTGAGACAGCAACAAAACTGCAGCTTCCTGGTATGATGTCATTGCGGTCAAGTAATGACATCAGTCCAGGAGGCTGTCGTCTTGTTGACTTGTTGACCTGGAATGCTTCCACGAAGAGTTGTGGCAACTACCAGGGCAAGCTACGTAGGTCCTGTTAGCCGTATGTGTACATAAGGCCAGTTTACTACAGTATGTTTAAGGCTAGCTAACTGCTAAAATGTTTTGTATACTTTAAATTAATTTTAAGGAGAATTGTAGTCACTCACAGCAAGACCTTAATCACACTGAAACATTTTATCCCATGTTGAGCTCTGAATGAGCACATGGGAGCTGTTGACTCCCTTCATCAAAATGTAACATCAGTATAAAATTAACACTAACTCTGACCCTGACAATGACAGACATAATCAATTGGCTACACAATCACTTGACTTGACTTGACTTTATTTGATTCGGAGTCTGAGTTGATGAGATGACAATAATCATCATTCTTATTGTTGTAATGATGTGTTTGAAAGGCATGTTTTTCAAATTGACCCTGGCTGATTGCCATATGATTAATGTTAGTGATGATAATGGTAGTTAGCTGAAAAGCTCAGAATTATTATTGATAGATTTAATTGATAGATTTTGCTCATAACAGTTTGTAAAAGACAATTGCCGTCAACCTTTACACTTTGCAAGCTCAGATGAAGGATAGCTATATAGTTATATAGTTATATATATACCTTATATAGTATAACTATATATATCATATAAGAGTATATAGTTTCCTGTCTTCCTTCACCTCTGATGAACCATCTGTCCTCCTCTCATCTACTTTGACCCATGGCTCTAAATCACTGCGCTGACTGTAACCTAACCAGAGATTAGAGAGGAAGAGATTGCAGTAGAGAATGTGAGAGGGAGTTGAGTCTTACAGGCTAAGGGCGTGTCATGGTAAGATGATTCATCACATTTCAAGCTAGGCTTTGTTATTGAATATGATGGGCTTCCCTGTACTTGTCTCGTGTAATTCAATTCAATTTCTTTTTTTTGTAATTTGTAGTTTTTATTGGATAAGCACAGTTTACATACACATCATGATTTTGATTCACAATTCAACTCTTTCTATATTTTTTCTACATATTTTTAAAATCAGAATCAGAATCAGAATCAAATTCATTGGCCAAGTACATTCGCACATACAAGGAATTTGACTCGATGGCCTAAAGGGGTTGGTTATTTGAGGCCTGAGGTCAAAGGTTAGCTGTTGAGTTGGGCTTGGACTAAAAGAGATGTCTGTCTTCTTTTTTATTTTTGTCCCAGAAATATAAGCCATATACAGCCACAGAGTTGTTCCATGTAATATGGATAAGATTCCTCTTTGGTTACTGTATGTCTCAAAACACCCACCACCCTTTTAGTCCAAGCCCAACTCAACTGCTAACCTTTGACCTCAGGCCTCAAATAACCAACCCCTTTAGGTTAGGGTTAGGATTGTATGAGTTAGACTACTTGATTTTCAATAGAAAATACTAAATATAACATTTGATGGGAAGAAATGGAAACTGAAAAAAGCTTTCTTTACAAAATATTATTAAATTGCAGTTGCAAGATGTTTCACCCTGGGACAGATTACTTTTTTTTTTTTTTTTTTTGCCAAATATGAATTATTTGCTAAAATTATTTGTATTATGACAAGATGACATGACAAATAGTCTTCTCTGGTATCAGTGTCATTTCCTTCTGCTAAATATAGTCTTCCATAACTCCTTGACCTTTTCCACTTTCTCATAAGCTCATAGTGTATCACATACCCTAGCATATCAGGTTTTGGTGTAACCCGTTTGCAATGGTAACTGAGATAAATCTGTCATTTTTTTCCATAAAGTTCCCGTCACTCTAGACTGCAGGCCTGGTGCTCCCTTCCCAATTTGATATAGATCTAATGTATTCAATCAAGCCCATGACAGTTTAGTAGTCAGTGAGTGTGAGGGGAGGAGGTAGATGGAAGCCGCGATATGTTTCATGCTCATAACTCATTTCATCATTGAGACTTGAAGGATTAAGAGGGCACCTTAAACTGAAACTGTTTCCCCTGTCCAAGTGTACACCTATTTCAGGATACAAATACTTTCAAATGAAGTAATCTTTACTGCAAAAAAAACTGTTCTCTGTGTTGGTTAGTTATATAAAGAACAACCGAACAAGCAATGTGAAACATGTTGTTTGTTCCTCTTTCATATTGCACTAAAAATGAAGATTTTCTCCTGTATATGGACGAGTCAGTCTTCCATGCTTGATGCCTATACTTGGTTTTGCTCTCTCCTCCTTCAACTCCTGTTGACAACCTCTCTGTCACCTCCTCCTTTTTCAGTGCCAACGTAAGCTGAGTTTTTATAGGAAGCCGTCTACTACAGACTATGACTTGCTCTGCCATTAGTTAACCCTATCATCAAGACTGTCATTTTAAATACAAATGATTTAGTCTAAGTCTGAATCACTTACCCAGATGTAGCCTTATAAGACACTTTGGATTGGTTGCTGTGTATGGTCACGTTATATTAGCGCTGGATAACATGCTGTTCACTAAATATAGCATAACCCACAGCTAGGTATATCAGTTTCTCTGTGCAAGGCTGAGTTGATATGCAGTGTGTATGTCTGTATATATATATATATAATAGAATAATTTCTTCATCATTCTGCTAAATGGGGCCTGCGACTTCATTACATTATTAGATAGTTTACATTTAAAATTGCTACTTATTCATTTCTATCCATTCCCATCAGTATTGCATCAGTGATGAGGTGTGAGACTTTTAACCATTAACCCCATGATATTTTTACGTTCCTGCAGTCAACTGACATGTTAACTACCTAGCTAATTTACACCAATCATTCTCTCCATTTGCACATTTTATGACAATAACAACCACAATACATAATGTAAATTGAAAGTTCAGAGCTGGGTCACATATAATTACTATACACTTAATTGTTGCTCAAGTACTTGCCTTTGATTGTTTAAACTCTCTGGCACTCATTGTTGCACACTACACCCACTTGGCACTCCAAACAGATGAAAACAAACTGTATCAGCTTTAAAAACTGCAATGATATCATTTATCAGCTTTGTTGCATGCTGTCAAGTGTTTACGTACAGGTAAATTAATACAACACAGAGAACATCAAGGCTCATTACAGTCCATATATGTCTATATCTATATGGTACTCAAAAGAGCTTGTTTGGCTGTGCAATAGTAATAAAATGACCCAAAATCCCCAGAAAACAACCAAAAGAGTTCCCATATAATGCCAAAGAACCCTTTTTTTAATAGTATGTCTAATTTAATAGTATAGCCTGTGATAAGTATTGATGCCAATGGCTCAAGGTCCTGTCAGGTCACTTCTCTCTATCAAACTCCGACAAACAGGTTATCTGCCAGACTGAGTTACATATCTACCCCCACCTCTGAAACATTTGCAAGGCATATGGGAAACCACAGACAAGTCACTCTCTGAAGGGAACTCAAACTGTAGTTCATTACACTACTTTCATCACTAACTGTACCTATGAAGTTACAGGCTATACGATCCTGATATGTTTCTCAGAAAATGTTGTTACTCAGCGATTGGGGACATGATATTAACTTTTAAGTCATATGGGCATACAGGTTTTTAAATAATAATAGTAAAGGGTTTTTCTTAAATACAGCGGTATTAAGATATCAGTTGTTGCGACTGGCTTGTGTGCCTGGCGTGAGACCCAAGTCTCTCCAACAGCACATTGAAAAAAGGAATTCTAACAAATTAAATATGGAGACATTTAAGAATTAGTAGATTAGAAAGCCATGATCGTGGCCGTGACCAGTTTTAGCAAGAATAGCTGTATAGTGAAGCAGAGATCAACGCGGACTGTTCAAGGCACTGGTTAAGAGACCTGGCGTGATTTCAGCAAGGTCATAAGACACCATTCCTGGCCTTTTCCAGCTATTGCAGTAATGCAGTCAGCCCCAGAGAATCACTTGGGGAGTTGGGTATATAATCTGCATCTATTTCCGTTAAGAATTTTATTCAAAACACACTCCACACACCTGGGTAACAAACTTGCCGTCTTCTGGAAACGTTCCAGGCTTGACCAAAGCAATGAGGCTTGGCAGCCAACATAGACTGTCTAGTCCATTCCTGAAATGTCTGGGTGGTGAAGTGACCCTGATGATAAAATGAGGCCGCTGAAATTTAGAGTGAGGTATCAGTTTCAAAGGATATGTGTGCTGGGTTATGGGACCCCATACAAATTCCGAGGGTGACCATTTTAAAGTGTGTTGCAGATAGACAGCTAGATGAAAATCTTAAAGTAAGTATGGTTAAAAACAGAAAATGCTTGTTCAATGCTCCTCCATCTGTTTAAATTAGGAAAGATTGTTAAAAGCCCCCAAATACCATTTAAGTCAATGAATTGTTATCAAAACATAAACAGTAAAGCGTTGTCAGAAACAATAATGTCTAATAGTGTGAAAATGTACTGGATTTCTAATGTGTTTTTCTATGTTTCAATTTTTCAGTGAAACCGGAGGGGGAGGGTAAGTCAGCTGACCTTTCATATGCCTTTACATTATCACATGGTGACTTGATTATAGCTCTCACATTCTCACATTTGTTTACATATCCATTTCAACTGGCTGTCATGCAGCAGAGCAGGCCCTGCCTTTAGAGCACAAATTCTTCATTCACAAGCTGTATGATTTCGTCAGTGTGGCAACTTACCTGAAGTCTTGCATGCCAGTTATTTGTAAGCTGATGTAGAAACAGCAAGATGGTACAATGGGAAGAAAAATAGTCCTCAAAGCCATGTTTGAGTACGGTCATGTAATGGTAGACAGGTATATTTTATGTGTTTCACACTGATGACATGTATTTGCTCAGCTGTTGAAGTGTGTTTGAAAATAAATTTCCCAATGGGATACCACGATATTGCTTTTCATCTCCTGTTTCAAATTAAAACCCACTAATTTTAGCCGCAGAACAGCCAGCTGAAGTGGGTGAGGGAAAACTACTTTTGGTGTGACTTGGCGTGATTCAGTGCATTCACACGGTGCTCCAATACAGGGCACTGAGTGCGTTTGAGTGAATTGAACTAATCAATCATGGTAATTGCCTTAATAGAATGGGATAGTTTGGTATAGATTAAAGGTTGAGTAACTACTGTGAGAATTGGAGTCATGGAGATATAAATCATTCACTTAGTATGAGACAGCATGGAGCTACTGAAGAGCATAAGGCCATTATGCATTTGATTTACTGTGTATCCATTTCTTTGCTAGTTTACAGTATGTTTCACTCATTTTACCTGAAACAGCACCTATAGAGGAGGGAAGGTGTTTTGCTCATTGCATTGGATTTATCTGAAGTGAAGCCTCTTAGGGTGACATTTTCACTATCTGCATACTGTATGTGTGCACATCACAGCATCCCTCAATCCATATTTCCTTCTGTGTTGTTGTTGTTGTTGTTGTTGAAGAGACTAACTTGAATTGCTATTCCTTTCTGTTTGTTGTTGTTGAAGAGATTATGAGTGGATTTCTGTAGCATGTATGTTTCTGGACTGTAGAGAAATTGTCTGTCTATATAAAACAAAAAATATAAGATCATGTGAAGCATCTGTGTGGATTTTGATATACACTGATTGGAACTTTAATGATTGGAAGTGGAAGAAATTTCTAATTGCAATTTGTGATAATTATTTGTTTAATGGACTTTGGACTACATTTTACTGTAGGCGTGTGAAGTGTGAGGGAATACCTGTAACTGGTCTCTGTCTCTGCATTTTGAATAAGCTGGTGATGTGTTGTTTTTTGTGGATACCTAAGTTGAATGTTGTCCTAGTCACGTTTCTGCTTTCATTCAGTTAATAATGATATTTATTTTGCTCAGCTGAAGCAGAGCCAGAAGAAAATGGTAAGGGCCCACTTGGTGTCGGGGAATACACACTATAGACAGTCTGATCAACTATATTAATTACTACTAAATAACTATATAGTGAATATTTTTCACTATAATATCACTCAAGCTAATTGCCATCCATTTTCTTTAGCTGATGAACTACCTACAGGTAAGGTAGAGTACTAAATGTCGAGTGTACTTATTTAATGTATGTGTCTATATAGATATAAGTGCATACATGTGCTGGACTGTGTGAAACTATGTGCATGATTGTTACCATTCAATTTAAAAGATTGTTCATGTTTGCTCCAGGTTTTTTGTTTGTTTGTTTATTTAAAGGACCCCCATTAGCTAATGCTATAGCAATCAGCTAGTCTTCCTGGGGTCCACACCACGTGCCCTGCATTATGTGAATATTGGATGTAAAACAAAAACATTCATGCATTTTTAATACGATAGGAATACGAAGGAATTTGCATTGTCAGTGTCAAGGTGATACTGGTGTCAATGACTGCTAACACCATATGTACATATTATACCATTTAAAATTGGAATGCCTTTATGTTGTATTTGTCATTAAACTGATGCACATTGACTGTATTTTCTATGCTTGAACAGATTTATGGATGTTTTTTATGTGGAACTTGTTTGTTTTATTTACTATTGTAAATCCAAGTACAGCATACAACAATATACTATATTCTCAGTTCTGGTTTCTACTGAATATGTTCTATTTAGCCACTTATGTTTTTTAGTTTTGCATGCCGTAGCATTGAACTTGATAAAAGGAAGACACTGGTCAACCTAATGAATGCAAGGTGGATTGGACTTTGGTGGATTTTTGTAAAATTTGATGGTGCATGATTTTTCTGTTTAATCTTTGTCCATGTACTGGCATGTTTATTACATTATTTGTTATTAGTTTCTGCTGCCTCTGTATGTCATGCTTTGGTTAAACTTGCTTCCTTGTGCACAGCAGATTCTGAAGATGGAGAGGATGGTAAGAGAAACAGCAACACCTCTCTTGGACAATTTACTTTTGCCCCTCCAAGAGCATGGTCTGCGTGTCTTTAACATATTATGTTGTGTATAATTCTAGTATTATGTGCTGGTCAGGATGTCACATAATATATGATGTGTTTAGTGGACCTCGGGTCCATTTTTATTTGAAATCATTTTGACTACTTAAATTTGGACTGAAATCAAAGCATGACAAAATATTATTATTCAAACGGCCTTCAACAATTTTGTTTAACTAGATGTTCACCATACCCCAAGCTTGTCTATAGGTCTTCTTCGGCTAGGCACTACCTTGAAAATAAAACATTCCCAGGTTGGGAACTGGGAACTTGTGCGAGGCCACCTCTGCTTTTATCTGATTTGGTCCATTAGAGAACCGTGGTTGTGAAATAGACTTAGAGTAAGGTTTCTTCCAATTGTTTACTCAATGTCACTAATGATAACTGAATGCTCATCACACCTTATGTGCAGATGACCTGTCATATTCAACAAGCTGCTAGTCCAAATTCTAATATGTTTAAACTGATGCTTCCTCTGAGGTGGGCAGAACACAGTGTGCCACAGATCTGCTGGCTAGATATACATTGTAAAATATATCAGGTTTGTAGGGAAGCCCTGGTTGCCGCAGCATTCATATCCTCTACAGAAGCCATCTTCTGTAGCATCCATGAGGTAGCAACCCCCCTAGCTGAAGGGCCTTGCAACTTCTCTGGCTGAACCTTCAACTTCACAAGCCACACCTCCAACTAGTCTGACCCTTCACCTGAGTCAAAAAACATACACAGCTGGCTGGAGTGGTCTGAACTCACTTCACTTCAGGATGATGGACATGTGAAGCCCAGACTGGGCATAGTGCATTCAAATGGTCCATTCACCATATTTCAATTGGCTCTGTCCTTGTTCGCATGTCCTCTACCACTGTCCCCCAACAAAACCAGACAAGGCATGACAAATCATGCTCTTCTTACCCCTTCAGCTAAGAGGAATTTATCTTTCCATGGGAGGAAAGCTGTCCAACACTTATGTGAGCTGTGATACCAGCTATCTTTTGCTTCAGTCACTCTGGCGTTAAAACAATGAGAGTGGAAACACAGCTGTGGTTCATGTGTTATAGCCCTAGAGGAACATTGGCAGCTGCTGCTGTTAACATACCAAGTAACCTCTGACATAATGACACTTTTATAGCCCCCCCCCCCATCAACTGAACATTTGTGCTATTGGAAACTGCGAAGAGAGCTCAAGTGGGCTGCAGTCAGCCAAGAACTCATAGTTACCCAGTCAAACTATAAGGCCCTGAACAGAACAGGAGAGCAGACCACAACCATTTCTTCTAG
The DNA here is from genome assembly GCA_034670385.1 of Hoplostethus mediterraneus. Taxonomy (NCBI): domain Eukaryota; kingdom Metazoa; phylum Chordata; class Actinopteri; order Trachichthyiformes; family Trachichthyidae; genus Hoplostethus; species Hoplostethus mediterraneus. Next base: position 1,507,415 of record JAXDDW010000067.1, on the reverse strand, counting down.
GTTATCTAAAGCCCAAAGGCCTTCAGATGGTCTATTAATGTCTGGGTGTGTATCACAGCCATGTGGTGTGATCTGGAAGCCAAGTGTCCAAAGAAATCCTATTTCTTGTTTAATGGCATCACTGCCAGTGCCAACTCCATGCACTTGGAAAATGTCCTTGCAGCTCAGGCCAGACCAAAGGGCAGTTTCACAACCTCATATGCTACGCCTCAAAATGCAAATCTCAGTAATAGCTTGTGACAAGGTTGTTTGGAATATGAAAGTTGACATTCTCTAAATCCCCTGTATAGTTACTAAAGTCACCCTGTCAGATGTTGCACACAGTCATCCCATGCACCAGCATTCAAAAGGCCATTCGAAAGGCCGTCTGTATAAATCTAAAATTGGGCTTGTCTCTTTCCTGTTCTTGTTTTGGAATCATATTTGCAATACTATTTACTATGTGGGGGACTGCTACCATATCTAGTAGAGATTGTATTTATTACCTAGGGGCAGAGAACACATTTTTTACATGCTCTGTGGTGTGCAGGACGAAACTCTCCCTGACACACCATAGCCATCGCTTTTAATTTGTTTTGATTTATCTTGCCTACCATATTTTCATTGGGCCCCAGTTTGCAAAGTTGTGGGCCTATTAGAATGGGATTTTCTGTGCTGTGTGTGGGAAGTGCTTATCATTACAAGGCCATTTAAAGCCATACCCATGGGGGGTGTTGTGTTCTGTGTGGGGGGATTGCTTATCATTATGTGGCCAAATGCACACTCTTTTGAGGGCATGGGCAGAGGAGACTTGCACTAGCATTGCTAAGGAATGTTAACAGGAAGATATTTCCAGTTTCTCTGCCATAAAAACTTTTTCTCACGTGGTACTGTTGGTGTCATCTGCCTGGTGTCGTATATATCACTCTCATAGTGTCTTGAGGGGATTCTTAAAGTAAGAAATTAAACAAACAAACTTTTAAATTTCATGTGTATTTATTTATATTAATTTATAACATGTACCCATGTTCGAGACAAGAACACTTCTAAACATAATGTCGTTTAAGTGCAGGATGGGTGGGAGGCACATGCACTGTATGGGGTAAACTAATTGGTTCCTTTGTGCCAAGAACTGCCTGGCAAGATCGGTCCAAGAGAGTAATCAAAGTCTTTTCAAATGATAATTTGATCCCAAGTCTGCTGATTAAAAGTTCAGTAATGAAACATTTGATTACTTATATTTACTTATAATTATAACTTATATTTTGATTCATAACAGTTATGATCTTACCTCTAGAATACCTCTAGAGTGAATGCATTCACTGTGTGGTGTAATAGTGTAATAATTCAACATAATAATAATAATAATAATAATAATAATAATAATAATAATAATAATAATAATTCTGTAACAATTCTTCCATTGACTCATTTTCCATCCATTTTATCTCATGTGTTTATTTTGACTTATGATAAAGTATAACAGTGACTTGTTATACTTTCATATGTTAAACAGGGGTATGCAACTGTTTGTATGCAACTGACATGTTGAAATATTGTGTTGTGTGTTTTATGTCTGATTGGTTTGATGTATACAAATCTGTGGTAAGATCTAAATGGATTTTTTAAATAAATCAAATCAGGTTTGTTAGAGCCAGTTATTCTCAGTGAGGTACATTCATAAAGCCAAGCAGGGGCTTGTACAGAATACTATTCATGTATGTAATAAATCCATTGTGCACAGATGAGTACCTTGAAGGCTAAATCTTGGTTTGAGTTTGTCAATTTCCATTTCTGTTCAGTAGTTATGGTGAGATGGTGGTGATATATGGAGATCGACAGGTGCACTTGCTGGACGCATACTTAACACTGAAAATTCATTGGCACATTATGGGGTAGCACCTCCCATATGGAAATGATACTTTGCTGATGCAATTATATACCACTGGAGCTTTTGCTTGCTGAAAGATATGATGGCATCACACTGCACTCCTGCCCTTGTTGATGCATTATTGCAACACACTGTATCTGCTGTGTTCTGAGCTGAGGACATTGAGCGCTTTGCTGTTGAAATGAATTCATGGAGAGTTTCAAAGCCAAAATAAACTCTAAAACAGAATTTATGTGTTAGGTTATGATTTTGTTTCTAATATAAACATCTCTGCCACAAAGTGGGAAGCCAGGTGGCTGTTGCTGCTACATGTACAATAAATAAGGACACTGACTATTTGTTTTAGCTTTTGCACCCAGTGAATCTTAAATCGTATTATGGAGCAGAAAATACACATATTTCTGCAAAATCCACTGTGGTACTATCAGTGTCCATAATGTTAGTCTCCCACCACAGTGTATAAAAGTCATTGTGGGAGTGGATTCGTCCTTTACCTTGACATCAAAACATTTTGTCATGACAGTGAATTTCAATGTTCGCTGTGTTGAAAGACCTTTGACAGATAAGGGTGTTTGACCAAGAACACAGCACAGCAAAGCACAGAAGCTCTAGAGGTTGCTGATGAGAATTTCAGTAGTTGACATGACTGATACTGATATCACTAAAAGGAGCTTGTGCATTTGTTGTATGTGATGAAAAGGGAAAGCTGTTATTTTTGCACACTGTGGATGATGCCATTACCGTTTGTAGGCTCTTGTACGTAAGCATCTGTTTCTAAACGGGCCGTTAGATTAAGCCTTCGTTGATCCTATAGAACACAATGAATGAACTATTTTTTTTGTCCTTCCTTCCAGAGTCGGAGATGACCGAGCTCACTGGCCTCTTCGTGGAGAGGCCCCCACAAAGCACGGTTGCTGTTGCAGGTTCGACACACAAATCTGGATGGACAGACAGACAGACAGACAGACAGACCTGCGCTTCATCATACAAGCTTACTGATTGTATTTTGTGAATGGCAGGGTCGGATATCACTTTCATTGCCGTGGTTGACTCAACCACCCTGACTAGGAAGCCCACCATGAAATGGCTGAAGGGCAAGTGGCTGGACCTTGGCAGCAAGGCTGGGAAACATGTGCAGTTCAAAGAAACCTACGACAGAAATACTAAGGTGTGTGTACTAAGATGTGTGCCTCAAACTTTTATACACCATTCGAATCCGACCCTCTTCCTTCCCAACTAATTAGATTAACTAATTAACTAACTAATCTTGCCCCTAGATCTATACTTATGAAATGAAGATCATCAAAGTGGTCCCTGGTGATGCTGGGGCCTACAGGTGTGAAGTGACAGCCAAAGACAAGTGTGACAGCTCCACCTTTGAGATTTCTGTAGAGGGTGAGTGAAACCAGACACCGACTCAGATCCCATACGAGCTGTTGTTTTGAATTGATCCGGCCCTAATGTGTGTTGTCTGTAACCTCTCTCATTTTAGCTGCACCACAGGAAGAGCAGGCAGATATTTTGTCTACCTTCAAAAGAGCGTAAGTGCATGGTTGTGTGTGTGTGTGTGTGTGTGTGTGTGTATGTGTATGTGTGTGTGTGTGTGCAGACATATACTATTTATAATTGTATATGTATACAAGTGCACATGTGTAAAAGTATCTTTCAGCACAGATGGGGTATCACAGTTAATGTATTTGTGTCATGCACAGAAGATATGCTTGATCTCAATTACACTGCACTTTGTTATACTGTATGCCTCTTTCCATACACACAGGGATGCTGGAGAGGATGAGGGAGATCTGGATTTCAGCGCTTTGCTGAAAGCTGCGAAGAAGTGAGACGCTGAGAGTTGTTTGGTCGAAAAAGTATCAAGCATTGATTAATCACTGAGATTATGATTGGCACCATTTAAAAAAAGCCCTTTTTGCCTATCCATGACATTCATTTTCCTTGTCTGGCAGGAAGAAGAGACCTGAAGACGACAAACCACAGATAGATGTGTGGGAATTGCTTAAGAGTGCCCATCCCAGCGAGTATGAGAAAATCGCCTTTGAGTATGGCATCACTGACCTGAGGGGCATGCTGAAACGTCTGAAGAAGATGACTTTCCAGCCCAAGCATAGCGAGGGTAAGTCGGGTCAGGTGAGAAGGGAAGGGTGAGGCAGAAGTGGAGGAGCAGTGGAAGACGCAGGGAGATGAATAAGGAGGTGAGATTTTACTGTTGGGGAGGTGGAGGGGGGAGGGATGAGGTGAAAAGCAAGAGGAAGGAGGAGGTGAAAGGGAGAGAGGATGGAGGAGAGGGAAGGAGCAGCTCATAGGGATGAACTGTACGATAGTGAATACGTACAGTATTATCAAAGCATAATCACTTGCTTGCTGTCTGTGTTCACCCTCAGCTTTCCTGAAGAAGCTTGAATCTTGCTATACAGTGCAGAAGGGCAAGAAGATTGTTTTGACCTGTGAGGTGGTTGATCCCAACTCCCAGGTCAAATGGCTGAAGAACGGACAGGAGATCAAACCCTCAGCCAAGTACATGCACACACACACATGGTTCTTGATGGGTCCATATGTCCTTTGTTTTAATGTCTTTTTTCACCATGTATGCCTCATATGCTTAATTAGACAGGTAGGTAGGTACTATATTAATCAAATGTCTTTGTTACAGCAGTCGAGAATAACAAAACTATGAGTAAAAATTCCAATAGCAATAATACAAATATACAAACATATACAAAAGAAAAATTATTGTAATGTGCAAAAAGTGAAATGTGCAAAAAGTGAAAATGTGCAGTAGTATTTCTTGGGGGTGGGGTGTGTGTGTGTGTGTGTGTGTGTGTGTGTGTGTGTGTGTGTGTGTGTGTGTGTGTGTGGTGGTGGTGGTGGAGGGGGTCAGTAGTATTTGGCTGTATCCTATTCATCAGCTAAGATGAGACTTAAAAATATCACGCTAAAATTATCTGTGCCACAACGTCACATTTTGAAACTACGCTGCCATCAGCACTTTTTATTTATAGGAGGTCATGCTTAGCCTCTCAGAGGGGCAGGCAAGGCAAGACATTTCAGGCCCCTAAAACTTGGACAAAGACCTCTCAGGTCTGAATTTAATGGTCCATAAATACAACGATAACTTTGAGATCATATTTTTTTATTATTATTACTACTATTTTATGCGATAGTCAGGTAGCTCTTTCCTATCAGAATAATCTATGGCCCAAGTGAAAATTGGAATCGAATTGGCCTGGCTCTCTGAGAGAAAAAGTTAAAAAAATTAAATCAAACTTAAAACCCTTGTTTTATGATAAATGACAATGATTTGGCACAAAATTAAAGGGATATCATTGTAACCTAATGTCAAAAGAGATAGATAGATAGATAGATAGATAGATAGATAGATAGATAGATGGATAGATAGATAGATAGATAGATAGATAGATAGATAGATAGATAGATAGATAGATAGATAGATAGATAGATAGATAGATAGATAGATAGATAGATAGATAGATAGATAGATAGATAGATAGATAGATAGATAGATAGATAGATGGATAGATAGATGATAGATAGATGGATATGAGGCACAACATCATCAGGGTCATTTTCATTTTTTAAAGTTCAAATAAAAATGAACAGCTTGACACTTTAACACTCTGTCCATCCTTCTATCTGTCACTTTGCAAGGTATATCATGGAGGAGAATGGGAATATCAGAACGCTTACCATCAACAGGACGACCCTGGCTGACGACGCTGCGTATGAGTGTGTGATTGGCGAAGATAAGTCTTTCACAGAGGTGTTTGTCAAAGGTGCACCATCTCTTCTTGGAGGGTTCATTAACAATGTTCATCTGACATGAGAGAGTAGTAATTACTGACCGCTGATCACTGATCATTCTATCATGTCACTCTTCCACCCAGAGCCCCCTGTGACCATCACCAAGCTGATGGATGACTACCACGTGGTTGTGGGAGAGAGAGTGGAGTTTGAGATCGAGGTGTCTGAGGAGGGCGCCCACGTCATGTGGTCAGTAAACATCGCAATTATTTATCAAACTCCAGTCTCAGATTTTACATTACTCAGTGCAGCATGGATCCCTTTCAGGCGACAGCTTTTAATCCCCTCAGGAAGCAAAACACGCACTCACACAACTCACAGCTCAACAACTTCCTGTTTTCTGAAATTCTTTTACGGTATCATAGTTCTAGAGAGTTGATGGCCTTCATGACTGATGTGTGATCACACACAAATGTTTGTAACTTCATTTCACAAGTTATTAGTCTACATCAGGTCCTCAGTTTGATGACAAGTGTTTTATGAATACCCCTAAATAATTACTGTTTTGTATTAAATTGACATGTTGACGTGACATGTGACATGCTCATTTTATATGCTTTTTCAGGTTCTTTGAGGACCAAGAACTTACCAAAGAAACAAATCCAGATAAGTATCGCTTTAAGAAAGATGGGAAGAAGCACATACTCATCATCCAGGAGGCTACATTGGAAGACATTGGGATGTACCATGCCTGGACCAATGGGGGGCATACCAAAGGAGAAGTGGAGGTGGAAGGTACCACACTTTGTGTCTACTGAGGATTTTTATTTTGTTTGCAGATGTTCCAAAACATAGTCCTATATTTAATGGGATCTCTGTCAGGGTACAAATGATCATAAAAGATGTTACACCAGTGCATAGGCTTAGGTTGTATTAGTCAGTTTGATCTGTGTTTTAAGCAGCCATATTCAAGTGGCGGCCCAAGGATCAAATGTAAACAAATTAATACCTCATGGCAGTGGGTGTCTAGATCCTCTCTCTCTCTACCCTTGCACTCTTTACCTATCTTTCTCTGCATTGCCTGGTCTTTTCTCCTATGGTCTTATTCAGAAAAGGAACTGGAGGTGTTGCAGGACATTGCTGATCTGACGGTCAAGGCAACTGATCAGGCTGTGTTCAAGTGTGAGGTGTCTGATGAGAAGGTGACAGGGAAGTGGTTGAAAGATGGTGTGGAGGTCGTAGGAGGTGGCCGTTTCAAAATTACTCACAATGGAAGGTACGTGCATTAGGCACAAATAGGTTGAAGGCAATTTGTGGAGTATTTGTCAAACCTGCGTCATAAATTTCACATTTTGTCACATTCTGTCTTTATCTAAGCATTATCTTTATTTTAAAAAGCAAATGTGAAATTTTCATGTTCCCTCCATCAGATCCTCTCTATTGTTTGTTTCAGGATACACCGGCTGGTTATTGATGATGTGAAGCCAGAGGATGCGGGAGACTACACATTTGTTCCCGACGGCTACGCCCTGTCACTTTCTGCCAAACTCAACTTCTTGGGTGAGAAAGGCAGAATGATTACAAAGACACTATCGTGGATGCATTAATCACCATCAGCCTGCATAATACTAACACTTGTTTTTCTCTCAAAACAGAAATCAAGATCGACTATGTGCCTAGACAAGGTAGGTACAGTAGCCTTGAAGTACTTCAGTACACAAATGTTAAAATCTCTTTTTTAGCTGATGTCCTATCTAGTTCCTAAAAGAGACATTTATACTCTCTCCATTCATACTCTGTACACTGACAAGATCCTCCCAAGATCCACCTGGACACCACTGGCAACATGGTCTCCCAGAACACCATCATCGTCGTGGCGGGTAACAAGCTCCGCCTGGATGTGGAGATCACAGGGGAACCAGCACCCACTGTTGTATGGTCAAAAGGAGATCAAGTAAGGACACAGAAAGGGACAACGTACACATCACACAGTTAAAACTATATTCTACACCGCCATATGCTATCAATATAACAAATGTCAAATGTCATTCGCCTATACCGCCTATGCCACGGGCCGGCTCTGGGTGACAGTTTTATCTTAAGTGCCATAGAATTCCATGAGCAAACAGCACAGCGTTATACGAACATGTCTTGGAACCAGAGCAGAAATAATCTCATTGGTCAAATTAAACCTCAATGGGTGGAGCCTTTTTTTGAAGCAGAAGTTAGCTAAACGTCAAACTTGAATGACAAAGGTGAAATGGTCAAAATATAAATAAAAAATACAAATGGTAATGACTTCTGTTTTTCATTCATGACCATGGAATTGATCTTAGAAGGCCAGCAGTCTAGCTAACTAGCTTACCCAGGTAGCTATAGGCTAGTATGGCTAGTTTGAAGTTGGAAGAACAACTATGTTAACTAGCTCAACAAGATAATCTTACGCAGGGCTTCAGTCGAATATTATTTTGCCAGAGAAGCTGTGCTTTTTGGCTCCGCCCACTGAGGTTAACTCAACCAATTAATTTCTGCCTCCAGAGCTGCTCTGCCTCTGAGAAATGCTTGTATAACTAAAACTCCAATCTGTGCATACACAGGGGGACACCCTGGCACTTAGTGCCATGCTCTACACACTGAGCCATACACAACCACTTTACATTTACTAAAATGTACATTAGTCTGTGTCTAATATCTCCCGACTGACCCATTCCCAGGCCGGCATGCTACCTATTTTTTTCTTGAGATGTAATTGTGGGTTATGTTTGAAGCACAATAATAGATGTACTCCGGCAATGTTCATAATACTTCATGTTGCTTAGTGACTATCATTTCCTCTTTGTTAGCAAATCACAGACGCCACAGGGCGCATGAGGGTGGAGGCCAGGAAGGACTTGAGTTGCTTCGTCATAGAGGGAGCAGAAAGGGAGGATGAGGGCAATTACACAATCTGTGTTACCAACCCTGCTGGAGAGGACAAGGCTATGCTGTTTGTGAAGATTGTGGGTGAGTGAAGACAGAGAGTTGTAATATGTCAGAGCAAAACTGGTCATTGATTGATTTATAGCTGACATGAAACTGAATGTTTATTAAACATTAAACTTATTTCTAATTCGAAGTATTTTTGTCTTTTATTTTTAATTGTGCTGTTGTGTGTTAACGCTTTTGTTCTTTAGATGTGCCTGACCCCCCCGAGCATGTCAAGTGCAACTCAGTGGGAGAGGACTGTGCCACCATCACCTGGGAGGCACCCAAATTTGATGGCGGTGCACCAATCAAAGGTAAAGAATGGGTTTTGAGTTGATCTAAATCAACTCAGTCACTCATGTCAGTATAAAATTATAATGACAATTCCCTTTCTCCCAGGTACATGCTCACTCTCTCTTTCCTCCCATTCCTCCATCAGGCTATCTCATGGAAAGGAAGAAGAAAGGGTCCTCCAGATGGACAAAGCTCAACTTTGATGTATATGAGTCGACCACGTACGAGGCTAAGAGGATGATTGAAGGCGTGTTATATGAGATGAGAGTATTTGCTGTGAACAGCATTGGCTTGTCTCAGCCCAGCCTCAACTCCAAACCCTTCATGCCTATTGGTGGGTATCTCATGCATCTTTATGCTTCTTGTAGGGGATTTTATGACTTTTATTCATGAGGAAATTTTTTTTAAAGCTATGTCTGTGTCCCGCCCTCTGCACATTACCTGTCTTTCAACCAACCCTGTGAATATCTTGCCTCGCTCTCTCTCTCTCTCACCCTCAGCTCCAACTAGTGAGCCAATACGTCTGTTGGTGCATGATGTGACAGACACCACATGTACCCTGAAGTGGCTTGCTCCAGAGAAGATAGGAGCTGGAGGCCTGGATGGCTACATTATTGAATACTGCAAGGAAGGAGGTAATAAGCCTATATCTCACTTACAATATGGTACATTTAACATGATACATCATGGGCACCTCATTCGCTACATAAAATTGGATATTTATTCAACTGCTAAAGGTGTATCAGTTCAAAATAATACATTCCAAGTAGCCAACAGTGCAATAAGAAAAATGAATCCAACTCTATGTCATTTGTTGCTTTAATTGTAGAAACAGAGTGGGTGGTGGCAAACAAGGAGCTTTGTGAGAGACAGGGTTACGTGGTGCGTAACCTCCCCGTGGGAGAGAAGATCAACTTCAGGGTGGTGGCCAAGAATATGGCTGGTTGCAGTCCCCCTGCTTTGTTGTCACAGCCCGTCACCATCCGCGAGATTATGGGTGAGTCATATGTGTGTATCTGTGAGCAGACAGGAGCCAAGAAGTAAAATACATTTTATGCTTTGCTTTAGCATATGTGGGTGCCAGATTGATAGGGTTTGCCACAAAAGACCAGAAAGGTGCCAGAAAGTTTAGGCCGGAAATTACTTTACCCCGCCCATCCGCTGCTCCCAGCAGGTTCAAAAAATACAGAACGATTTATTTGCAATTACTCTTTCACCCAGGTCTGCTTTTGAGACCTGAAGTATAATAGAAATATTAGAAGATGCTCATTTCAGGCCTTTTGTGAGTCAGATTTGAGATCAATTTGATATTTTGAGCATTAGGGTGAGGGAGGGGTTTGTATCAACTTGGATCAAAAGTACTTTATTAAGGTTTTCATATGCTTGCAGCCCTTTCATAGTATCATACCTCCTGTTGTAATGAGAAACATCCTCCTTCGTTAGAACTGCCCAAGATTCGCCTCCCTCGCGACCTGAGAACCAAGTACATCAGGAAAGTAGGAGACAAGATCAATCTGACCATCCCCTTCCAGGTTAGTGTTGGGATCTATCCTCTGCCACTGGCTACAGGGGCTGGAACAGGGGCTTTGGATCTGTGCGACTGATGAAATGATGTGCTTCAATAGGTAGTATGTATGACTGAGGTACTTTTAACTCTTACTAAAATATATTTAAGTAATAGTGAAATACTGCACAGAACAAAATGTAAGGTCGTAAAAAACAAAACCTTCAAGGTACTCATCTCTTAGAAAAAAAAATAGTAGCATTTATTTTAATGACAGATGGAAAGACAATGCAATGTATGTGCGCCCATTTCATACCTCATCCCAACAAACTAAATAATATCAATTATCATAGGACATCCCAAGTGAAAAATTCATTTCCAAAACACTGTAAGAAAAAACATTATTCAATATCTCTAAAATATCAAGGATCCAGTTTGTAAAGATCTTAGTATTTGGACAACCAATGAATTAAGTTACTATTCTTTTAAAGAGAACATAAGGAGTTGTAGTTATGTGCCATCAATCATTTTGTAAGAGTAGGTGTCACTTTTTTCAAAAGTTTTGTGGGTCAAATCTTTACTGTTGTATCCCGAACATTGAAGCATCCTTGTGTCTGACAGGGTAAGCCACGCCCCGTTGCAACATGGTACAAGGACGGCCAGCCCATTGACGAAAAGATGGTTGGTGTCCGTAACTCCAATGTGGACAGCATCCTCTTCATCCGCTCAGCAGAGAGGGAGCACTCTGGAAAATATGAGCTGGTTCTACAGATTGAGAACATGGAGGACAGGGCCTCCATTGACATAAGAATTGTTGGTAAGAAAAGCTTTCCAGTTTGATTCTGACTCATGGGTCTGTAAGGCACTTTGGATAAAAGCATCCACCAAATGCCAGATGTTATGTCACTCCATGTTAAAACAGTGGTGGCGGTCATTTCATTGAGGGCTGGTCAATTAAAGAGTTGATGCTTTAAAGGAAAACATCACTCTAAAACACTAGCTAGCAAGGTTCATTAGCTATTGGCGATGTACCTTGCATTTCTAGGTGGTGACACCCTAACATTTACATTTGCCTTCCAGATGCAATAATCTCATAGTCATGTTTTTTTTTTGCAATGCATAGTCATAGGTTGGGGGTGCATTAGATGAGACTATTACTTTTACCCCATCAGAGAAACCTGGACCTCCTGTGAAGGTGAAGGTGACAGATGTCTGGGGCTTCAACGCGGCGCTGGAGTGGGAGCCCCCCAAGGACGATGGCAACTGTGAAATTACGGGTTACACCATCCAGAAGGCCGACAAGAAGACCATGGTGAGAGAGGAAGGCGAGAGAGGAAGGAGGGGAATTCAAAGCTAGATCAACCCTAACTTAGATATCCAGTGCTTGTGGTTCAGTGGTCTAGCTGGTTATGCTGAGATTGCCACGTACCCACCATTGTTTGAAACCTGGCTTGTGTCGAAATAGTGATATGGGATATGTTGTACCAAACTCTCTCTCTCTCTCTCTCTCTCTCTCTCTCTCTCTCTCTCTCTCTTTCTCTCTCTCTCTCTCTCTCTCTCTCTCTCTCTCTCTCTCTCTCTCTCTCTCTCTCCAGGAGTGGTTCACTGTTTATGAGCACAACAGAAGGACAAACTGCACAGCTTCAGATCTGGTCATGGGCAATGAGTACCTGTTCCGCATCTACAGCGAGAACCTCTGTGGCCAGAGTGAGGATCCTTGCCTCAGCAAGAACACGGCTGTCATTGCCAAGACAGGTATGAGAGTGTGTGTGTATGTGTGTGACAATTTTAATAGAAGTGCACAATCATTATATCACAAGCCAAGAAACCCTTTAACACAGTTACATCATTGGTATCAGCACAGTATGTGCTCCAATAACCACTACTCACACGCTTCATACACTGGAGTCAAGTGTCAAATGAGTGACCTCTCAGTAAACAAACCACTGATTTATGATGTTTGCTGACCCCCCCCCCTCCCTCCTCCCTAGGCCTGGAATACAAACCTCCCGCCTTCAAGGAGAAGGACATGAACTCTGTGCCCAAGTTCACACAACCCCTGGTCGACAGGTCTGCGATAGCCGGGTACAGCACCGCCATAAGCTGCTCCGTCCGAGGCTTCCCCAAGGTACACGTGCATGGTGGCGTAGCCTGGGATGCAGTGTGCTTTGCATCTCTAGCCAGATATTGCCGCACGTAAACACGATGAAGTCTGTTCGTTTCTACAGACCAAAGGACATAACTATAGCACCAGAGAGATCAGGACAAAATCTAACAAAAAAAATCAAACAAAACGCTAAACTGCTACTGCCCGTTTTTATCTTATCTGATAGATTTTGTGGCATATGTGTTAATCCGAGTTTTTCCACGGGTTCAATCCATCCTAGCCTAAGATCGTCTGGATGAAGAACAAGATGATCATTGGTGAGGATCCCAAGTATTTGATGCAGAACAACCAGGGGGTGCTGACCCTCAACATCCGCAAGCCAAGAACCTTTGACGGTGGCAAGTACTCCTGCATGGCCATCAACGAGCTTGGAAAGGACGAAGTGGAGTGCAAGCTGGAGATCCGACGTAAGGACGGGGATGGATGAAAAATGAGGGGGATCAGTGGTAGATGCATTGTTATACTATTCTCGGTATTCTGTTTGGGCTTACTTCAACAAAGCCTAACACCATTCTGTGTTTTGTCCTCCCACAGTTCCCATAGACCCTAACGCGCAGTGAGAGACTGAACAGCAAAGTGTCAAACAATATGAACCAAATGGATCACAGTGAAACGTCAGTATGTATGTACTGTCTGAAGAATATCAAATAAAATGTACTTGTGTTGACTGCTGTAAATTAGTCTTTATTCCTCTTGTAATATATCGTCCTTCCACAATAAAATATTTGCACATATTTGTAACTATTCACATACTCATATGTGTCATAATCCTTTAGTCATAAGTACATAGTTCATAGGAAATTTAGAAAAAAATAAGAACTTGTAAAACCCCACACACCAAGTTAAGACCTAAAATAATAAAAGCATGTACGTGTTACATCGTTAGTGCAATTCCCAACAGCTGAGAGGCACCATTGCTTATCATTGGCACATGTGCTGACAGTCCTCTGCTCTACACCTCCCTTGAGTAGTGCGCTTTCCTCCTGTGGATTGCCACTCCTATACTAACCAACAGCGCCACTGCCAGGAGACCAACAGCCACTGCAAGAGCTGTTATGACGCCTGTGGGAGAGAACAACCCTGTTTAGGTACATGTGAATGTGTGAGACAGCTTTCCAAAAACAAAACAAAAACAGAAACAGCCTGATCTGAAAATCCTCAACACTGGTCCCCCAAAGTGCACCATCATCAATCGCTATTGTCAGTAGTGGCACACAGTATACAGGTATACACATATACAGAGAATCCTTAACAATGCCAAATAATGCCTCGAAATAAAAGCGAAAACAATGCAAAGCAAGTATGATGAAGGCTCACATCTTCAGTTCCCTACCTATGCTTGACCACCTCGGTCTGAGCCCACACTCGGTCTGCCAGTCCTCTGACACCTCCTCCCGGACCAGCTCAGTGAACAAGGACAAAGGACACGGGTTCAGCCCATTGCATCCTGGCACAGAGTTTGGGAACGGGTCACGCCAGGAGTCGTTGCGGTAGTACAGCTCCACAGAATAGGATCTGGGGAATTATTAGGATGAGCACAACGAGATGACACACATTTCTGCAAAGTGTTATGTAAATGGCTTTGTATCATGCGCTTAATTGGCCATTGCATTCCTGGCTCGCCGCCACATTTTCCTTTAATTGAAAAGGAAAACAGAAATGTATTTGAATGGTTTGGAGTGGCAAAGCAATGGAACGAAATTAATCTAAATGAGGTGTATTTAGTCCATCTGACCTACATGCTTGACTACGCTAAGAGAGAGAGGTGTTTGCAGTAACGGCAGAGGCGTTGCATTACCCATCGTACTCCTGGTAGAACTCAAAGAGCTGACAGGCAGCATACGGAGGAAGGAGGCCGTTGTACACATCTAGAGCAGCCTGGAGGGTGATGAGTGTAGAGTCGTGCTGGAATGAGAAACAAACATGTCAAATCAAATAGATTAGTCGTATACTGAATGTTCACATTGTATTAAAAGGATGTGGGTGCGTGTGTACATGTGTGTTTGGATGTATAATGTATGAGAGGAGATATGTGAAACAGCAGTTTGCATAATATATGACGTGTGTGTGTGTGTGTGTGTGTGTGTTGTATGTACCACAACACTGAACGTACAGCTGAGTACATGATGAATTTGAGAGTGCTTCCTTGCTCTATGGCCTTGGAGAAATTCTTCAAGATGGCATTCAGTAGTATCCCTGGTAAATAAACAGTGAAACAGTTGGAATTAAATTGACCTCATTCAACATCCTGTAAACTAGCTGGCAATGAATTGGACCAGGTCTTTGTCCCATTAATTAATATGTGCTAATATGCCCTCTGGGAAAACTGACCCATTACATCGATTGAAGCATTAGCAAAGAAGCAGCCAACAGTCTCACAGCATTACATATATTTAGCCTTTATCCTGTAATAACATTCTTTTAATTGATCGCCCCTCGTTTGATTTCTCACCCCCCGAGAGCCTGGCCTTCTCCTTCCGCTTGTGACTGAGGATGCTGTACATGACCTCAAAAGACGCTATTTTCCTCAGGGTGTCGAGAACGTTTTGGGTGGCCCAGCGCGGGAGGGTCAGGTTGTGGATCCTCTACATGAGAACATAACATTTATTACTGCATCGCTCTTATAACCAGATTACACAACGTATGAGTCACAACAAAGGGATCCAAATTGCTGGATTTCATCATTTCTATTATCCCGTCTATTTTTAGCGCTTGTCTGGAAATAGCAGATGCTCATTTTACAAGTGTGAATGAGCGTTTTCAACCTGGCCCATAATCCACCTATTTCATAATGCCTCAATTATCATTTCAATATGCTGTGGTATTCTTGTCATATGTACAAATGATGATTTCCCTACGCCCCAACCCCCATCTCCCTGCAGATGTGTTGAAGACAGCAGATCTCTCTCTCGCTCTCTCTCTCAGTGTCTCTCTCTCTCTCTCTCTCTCTCTCTCTCTATCATGCAGCTGGTGTCTGTATCTGTTACTGAAGCATTTGTAAGCTGCATAAAAGTATCCAAAAAGTCTTCATGTGCCCATGTGTGTATGCATGCATTGCTGTGAAACGTACTGCATACCTGACAGGTTAGAGTGTCGTAGACCCTCCATATTTTTCTGCCAACCAATCTGGACACGGGGTAGCCGGTGTGGTTGGAAAGTGCTTCTATAAAATACTGCATGGTGAAGAAATGATTAAAAACATTACATCCTACTCTTTGAAAATGTTCCAGGCAATGCAACACTTTAATATAAAACTTCACTTATTGTTTTGGGTTATCTCTGCAGGTGCACTAATAAAATGTCAACTGTCTATCCCAGTGATATTAAATCAAAATGGCACACAGTAGCTTATTAATGTCATTTGATGTAGTGATTGAATTTTATGACTACAACTTTTCCTTAGGCAAGACAGAAAACAATGTGTGATTGGCACCATTTTGGTTCTTGCATTTCACTTGCAGGTTCTCTACCTCCAGCAGAGGGTGGTAACATTCAATGCAGGAGGCACTTGGCTGACGTCAGACACCTCCTTAATAGGCAGCACGAAGGGACTTGGTTTAATTAAAACCTTTTCATTGTAATTCTCGATCTAATTCAATCCAACCGTTAATTAGCGTCTCTGAGAATGTGAGAGAAATTGCACCGTGCAGCTTTTTGGAGGCTCTGGAGTCACCGTGCCTGAGAAAATCACTTGAGAGGACATGATGTCTCCAGCATAACTAACAGATCCATTTGAGGAGCTGATAACTTTGGCACTGATAACTGTGAAGTATATGAATTTTAAAGAGATGTACATCTTTCAGTGTTAGTCAACTTCACACATCGATGCATGGAGAGGCAGGAAAGAGCGTGATGCAACAGAGTTACAAAAAAAAACAGGTTTTCAGTGGCTGGAAGGCCGCTACACATTGCAGTAGTCATGTCATGTTACATGTCAAGTCATGTAACGGGTTTCGACACAAGCTGAGCTGTGAGAAGAAAGTTCATGCTGTTGAACACCCACTGAGCATGCGTTACAATACAGCATAATGAGATACTTGTATATCCTCCCATGGTCTGTCTTACCTGGTGAGCCCTGAGGAACCTCTGGTAGGGCTCACTCTCAAAGGTCTGCGTCATCAGCTCTCTGAACCTTGGGCAGTCTTTGCCTGGGGACTTCAACAGCTTAAGAAATCCAAAACATCAGCACAACATCACACATTGGCAGCGGGTACCTCACACTTCAGAGCAACACAGAGCAACAAAAAGGAACTTGGATCACTCCTACTTGTACAAGTTGCTGCACAGCTGTGTGAACGGTTGCTGTGTAAAAGGAAATGTTTATGCAGCACAGCGGCACACCTTGTCCTGGGCCCTGGGGATGGTGTGCACTGGGATGGGCCGCCACGGTAACTGGGGCATGATGGGAGGTGGACGTCTGTTTGGGGGGAACATCCCAGCCAGGCAGGCCTGAGCACTCATCAGAGTCCGGTCGTAGTCGGTGCTCCGTACGTATAGCTGTTGGTAACGGGGGAAACGGGGTGTTATAACAGATGAATAGACTAGAATGATGCCAATGTCACCATAACTCTGTGTTCTCTCAAAGGGGACATACGGGCTTAGTATGCTTTTAAGAAGAGGTGAAACAAATGCACCCAGCGATGCAGTAATGTATCAGGAGTGAGCTGTATTAATCCCAAGTCAACAAAGGTATTCCCTTAACATGAAGAGGAGGGGAGTCAGAAGAGATCCAAATGGATGGGAGAGGGGGGAAAAAGAGATCCGTCTTGCTGTGATCTCTTCTGACATCAGCCTTCGCTCATCTATATCTCTCTGTCACCCTGTGTCAGGTTTTTGCACACAGTAAATCACACTGATAAGGTTGGAGGTTCCTGTCATGCCAAAAAATGCTTCTGTCTTTTTTCTTTTTTTTTCCCTTTTGTAAAATTAAAACAGACATGACATGCACGGGGAAAGGTGCAGCGCAAGTTGACTGAGACTTGGGCGACAAATCGTCAATGACAGGTACTGAGGAAAGTTGTTATTTACGCGGTAATTGGATGTTATTTGAGAGACTGAGAGAGAGAGAGAGAGAGAGAGAGAGCACAGAACACAAGGATGGGAGAGGGAGGGGAAGAAAAAAAAAGGAAGACAGTGAGTGGACACAAACAGACAGAGACAGGAAGAGGAAACAGAAATCTTTCTTCATAATGACAGTATGCATTCAGCCTGCAGCCTGAGGGCACACTGAACCAACATGCATGCAGCCGACGCCACTGTACATGGAGCCCAGGGGCAAGATTAGCCCGCTTGTTACAGCATATTACGAGGCCACGGCGGTGATATCATCAATATGAGTCACGCTAACTTACGTGGTTACAGCCATTACAGGCAGTGGCTGGCCACACATGAACTAGACTTGATTTCACATGTTGGAGCGGGAGCGCGCATGACAGCAGGGTCGGACGACGCTGGCTAGATGCGCACAGGCACGCAAGGCATTACGGCTACTCAAGGCCATAAAGGAAATTGAAGAAACAAACAAACAAACAAAACAAACACACACACACCCATACCTCTTTATTGTTGTAGTCCTCATTGAGAAAGTATCCATAGCGCTGCCTCAGAAACCTGCCCAGCTCAAACTGTTGCTTCATCCCCAGCTGAGCCAAGAGAGAGGAGAGTAGGATTTAGATCCTGTTGGTTTTGTGCTATCTGGACCATCAAAGAGACCTCTACTGAAGAGAGAGTTCTTCTATTTGTTTGATTCAAAGCCAGATTCAACCTATTTACTTAGAACAACAAAAGTCTCTTCTTCTACAGGACTCTAAATAGGTGCTGAGTCCTGCTAGGCAACATATCCACACATTATAACATATCATTACATACTACAATAATATTACACATATTACAGACACAGTATGATCAACACTAAGTGTCCTGCCAGTAGGAGGCAGTACCTCAGTCAGCTGTCCAAAGCCCTGAGCCCACACTTCCTCCCCATGAGGGTCTCTGGGATATGACTCAATGGGCGATCGATCGCCATGTCGGAACACCTGAAAAGTCATAACAGATTATGTCACTTGGGTTCAGATTACTTGGTGCCGCACCAGCAGTTACACTGTGTACTTAAAGCAACAATCCACCCTAACATAGAAATCACTTGTGTTTTTCCTATGACCTTGGGCAGTTCAGTTTGGATCTGAGACACAAAAGAGTCATTCTGATGATGTCATCGAGACAAATCCTCCGTTATAATTAAATAGTGATTTTACTGGATATGGACACATTTTCTGGTTCACTCCTGTTAGCACTACAATGATATTAAGGTCATTTGAGTGTAAAAGCTCAAGCACTGTTTCACCATCAGTGGCACAGCTCCAGTTTCGTCTTTTAGTGACATTACATATTAGAAACTTAGTTTTCTGGTTTAAACAATAAGTTAATTTAATTTCATCCTGATTTAACAAGGCAGGTAACGAAGAACAAAATCTTGTTTACATTGACAACTCTGCCAGAAGCAAAAGGCCTCTAGCAGGGCTGGGCTTGGGATTAAACTCAAGTAAATAAAATAAAATAAAATAAAATAAAATAAAATAAAATAAAATAAAATAAAATAAAATAAAATAAAATAAAATAAAATAAAATAAAATAAAATGCAGGGCCTTTTTTGGACACAAAAGGTAGCAGCTGATGTGAAAAATGTAATTAAACTCCCACATGTCAGGGAAGTAAATACAATTTTGGGTTGGATTTTCACAGTTTCTTTTGCTGAACTACAGAAAAGGATATATGCAAAGAGGTTTATAAAAGACGCTGTGGTGTCTGGGTGAGATATGCTTGACGCTGTTCGAGTTTAGGCTCATAGTAATCCTTTGTCAAAAAATGTGTAAATATAATAAAGCTCCCAGAGCAACTTATTCATTGTAATCATTTAAAAAGAGCAAAGCAACAACATAATCATGTGATGTGGCTTCCAGATCAAATTGAACTTATGCTATTGCGCCTATCAATAATGTTATATATCATCGTGAATGCCTTCTGCTCCTGACATACTGTTATTTTTTCTACGGACAAACCTCTGGCTAGACTTACAGCTACGACAAACTTCAGCATGCGGCATTCAGTCAAGAAGAAGCAACAGAGAAGGATCAGACATCCTAAACTTTTCTGGAACTTCCACATCTTTTCAGTTGTCTATCTCCACCTCCTTCAGAGTTCTCCTGCTGAAATGGTGGAAATAATATCAACAAACAACGAAATTTGACCACATATTTAGAGGTAACTAGATGAGTATTTATAAATCTGAACCTGGACTTGTATTTTCCATCATAAGACAATAATAGCAAAAGTAGCACACAATTGATCTTTTGGATCACATACGTTTTAACTTATTAATAGATGATTTATCCTAATGACATGTATGCCAGGTCATCAGTCCATTTCAAAACTACTGTAATATTTGCTCCAGAATAGATTTATGAATTGTTAACATGTGCAATGTACTGTATATCTACAACTAAAGTAAAGCGTGCCTTGTCAAAAAGCGATACACGAACAGTGCAGATAATGAACATGTTCACTTACCTCAGCATACCTGGTCACACATTTTACCGTTTTAGTCAAATGAATGAGAGAGAGGAGCACTCTGCAGTGAATCCCATATCTTCAGCCATACCCAGATGTGATTTGACATTAAGTGCATGTTCGACTAAAGGAGGCACTGCTTTTATAGCCCTCCTACCTGACCTCCTCTCTCTCTCTCTCTCTCTCTCTCTCTCCCGGGGGATTTCTGGTCCCAATCTACTTCTTTGTCGACCACATTCCAAATCACTGTCTCTGCCAATTCCCCTGTGTCCGCTGATATGACAGCCCACCCTGGCAGATACGTTTGAGTCAGCTTTTGATCTTAAAGATGCGCGTGTGGCCCCTCAAAATGGATAACTTGTCATACATGCTAAAGGGCGCTCTGAGTTTTAGAGCGACACTGACAAACGAATGGGTTAAGTGTAGACCGGCCCACCTGGCAGTTCTGAGATTGTACTCCTGTGTGCACAAATACACACATATTCACACACACGCACACACACACAACCACATGCACACTGACCAAGGGCCACAAACACTCATTATAACTTACTATGTCATCCGCCATGGGTTTGGCCCCAAAATTACAGGGCCTGGAGTGTTTTCCCTGACTCGGCACACATGTAAGTATCTGTTAGTATCAAAGCAGCTTTATGGGATACAATGGGATTAGAGTGTGCAAAGATTTAGAGCCATGCAGCCTTGACATCATAAATCCATAGATATGATAAGAATAGTCAGATATTTTGTATTGTAGTAAGTAGTAGTATTCATAGAACAGCAAATTGGTAATCATTGATCTGGATAAAAGAGCACACACATGCACTCGCACACATGCACACCAGGCACACACACACAGACACACACACACACACACACACACACACAACCAAGGTCATGTTTATTTGGTTAGATAGATGGCATTCAGAACTCTCTTTCTCTTTCTTTCTCTTTCTCCTTCTCACACTCCAGTATATCTCTGTCATTCTGTCACACATACTGTACACACACACACACACACACAGAGCGAGAGACACAAATACACGCAAGGTAGCTGGTACAGGTTGGGTTTAAAAGGCCATACACCTGTACAAATGGGTCATTGAGTCCACCTGCTCTGATCTGCTACAGAACAGTATATACATACTCAAGGGCCTGAGAGGGGAGGAGGAGAAAGGAGTATTACTGCATGGAGATGACAGCCTAGGGACACACACACATACACACACACACACACACACACACACACACAACACAACACAATCACTACTAAAAACGTCACAATTGATACACACCAGTTCATTGAAGGGTCATTAAACACACGTGTACTGACTCACAAGACTGCATCTCTCTCTCTCTCTCTCTCTCTCTCTCTGTTACACACACAAACACACACACTCTTTTTCCTCCCTCTCCCCCAGTGGCTGTAGTGTTTTTGTCTTTGTTGAAATAATTGCAGTGATTTTCACGACCGTTGTCATGGCAACGTGGAGGTTGATGCATGTTGACAGAATCTGTTGCAGTGCGACCGGGAGACTGAAAATGGGAGATAAGAGGTGTGTGTGTGTGTGTGCGTGCGCGCACACGCGTGTGTGTGTGTGTGAAGGGGAGGGGGGTACAGATGCTTCAAACCATATGATGAATGGAGATTAGCAGACAGTATGGGACATCTCAGTCTGATAGAACGAGGCCCAAGATCAGGAACGAACGGTTATGAGTGTAGGATGAGAGGAGAGAGAGAGAGAGAGAGAGAGAGGGAGAGGGAGAGAGAGAGAGAGAGAGAGAGAGAGAGGAAGAGAAAGAGAAAGAGAGAGAGAGAGAGAGAGAGAGAGAGAGAGAGAGAGAGAGAGAGAGAGAGAGAGAGAGAGAGAGAAAGGCTGAGGTAAAAGGAGAGAGAGAGAGAGTGAGAGAGAGAGAAGAAAGTGCGGTGCTATTTTAGGCCGGGCGTTGTCATGGAAACAGCAGCCTCACTACAAATGGAGACATCCAGAACACATGGATCGTCAAACAAATGGCGTGTGTAGGGCCCAGTGTGAAGCTACGCCGTGGCTCCGCGACACCGCAGCATCTCAGTCAGACCCCCACTGCCACCCCCACAACCCCACCACCACCCACATTCACCCACCCCTCCGGTGCGATAAGGCAGCCGGCATCTTTTTCATACAGACTGAATAGCAATGTGGGGGGGGCTTTTTGCAGGGGGGGGGGGGGGGAGGCACTGGGAGTCAGGGGCTAAGTGACAGGCAATGGTGTCCATTCAGGCAGTGAGTCACAGCCACTCGCTCTCTGTCTTTTAATTAACAGTCTTTTCGACGCTTCCTTCCCTTCCCTCCTCTCCTCTTGTCTCTCTCTCTTCCTCTCTACCCCTTCTCTCTCTGTCTCTCTCTGTCTCTCTCTCTCTCTCTGAAGGACAGAGGTATTCCCACATTTCTCCGTTGCTATAGCAACACTGCAGCGAGAACAGGAAAGAGAGGACGCAGGCAGGGAGGAGGAGGAGGAGGAGGAGGAGGAGGCGGAGGAGGAGATGGAGAAGTGGAGAGAAAGAGAGAGAGAGAGAGAGAGAGATGAGGGGGAGGGGTGGAAGCGGCCTGAGATGAGGGGATGTGCGAACAATGCTAATGCTAATGGTCGCAGCGCAAAGCAGCCGAATGTTGCTGACTTCCCCTCTGGTCGCTCACCGGGCCCAGACTCCCATGTCACTCCCACACTGTGTCATTTTTGACGAGAATCTATACATTCTGTATTATTGGTTATTGATATGGTTATTGATATCTCCCACACTTGGATGCATAAGCCCCTCTCTCCGCTCAGTCATTTGACTCTTTTTATCTATGACATTGACCACCTCGATAGAACATCCCATTTCAGTCGTCTCATGAGCATCGTTTGGAAGGATAAGGGACTATATAAATTGCTACTACCTAGCATATTTCCACTTGGTATGCAGTTGGGGATATTAGGGCTTGAATTGGGTTGTGTTTATCCCCCAGTGAGTCAATCAGAGCCAACCAATGCAGGTCAAAGGGCCCTCTTGACAAGAAGATGGATCTATGTGGAATGCACTGGGAAGGCAATGGGAAGGCCAGAGCTATTTCATATCGATGTCATCATCCAGTTCAATTGGGACAGAATGCAATCTCATTACCCGTACATATATTCTAAGGCTGTAGAACAAAGTAGTGTCACATCAATTTTCCAACAAATAAAGATGTGCAGCTAGCACCAAAGCCCATGTGGCATGTAACGGAGAAGAGTGCCTCTATCCTCTTCATTCCCAATACATGTGTTCGTCTGGTTGACAAGCGTACAGAACTCAATAGATTCACATCAACTTGGACCCCGATGCATATTCTTTTAAGCATGCCGCGTACATGTATGAACGGTTGTGGTGTTCGGGGGCCTCATGCAGCCTGCTGCATGTCAGCTGTCTTGCTGTCCTCTCCTCTCAATCAATAACTCATCTCTTGACATCAATATTGTTATCCCCCGTGGGACAGAAATGTCCTTCTTTAGGACAAAAGGAGAATGAGCAAGAACAAAGAAAGGAGGAGAGAGAGAAATAGAAAGATGAGTTTGTTCTGCCTTCATATCTTTATGTGTGCATGATATATCAGACACAAATCTCCATGTGTTTCCTTATTCTTTGGTTGCCGGTTAACTATATGCTCATCTCCTTCTGAACAGAGCTAAGCCCAGACAATGGTAACAGAAGGAAAGACAAGGCAGGTTTCTTCAAAGTATTTTAGGCTAGGTGGATGAATTTCTTCCTGTTTTGTATGTATGTAGAGCTGCTGGACCCAGACCTTTTGTCACATACATTGGGCCCATTATGGGGCTCATTCTACTAATATTTTACTGCCTATGAATTGATATTTGAGTATGGGTGATGGGCCCCATGAAAATAAGAATAGGAAAATACACCACCTTTTCTTTTTTCTTTTTGTAAATTTTAATTTGGTTATTCCCCTGCAGTATTCTCCCTGAGCCAGTATCCTTAATAGCACAGTTCACGACATACAGAGGGGTCCAAAAGTCTGACTCAACTACCAATCTTGTTTTCATCATTTATCAAAAACGAATAAAAATGTTTTACTCAGTTGATACTTCAAGAATACTTATTATTTAGAACTGATCCATTTTTTTAATCTTTGAGAAATGCTTGTATCTTGTTCGCACACCATTTGGTAAGATTTTCTCAAATTGTTGTCACATTATATATTTCATTCACATATTAACATGCTCCTAATATACAGTGTGAATTATTTTGGTCTTTTAATCACTAAATACCAGATATTGACTAAATTAATATGGTCCTCTATCGTGCTTTAATTTTGAAAAAGTTTTCAAGTTTTAATACATTTTTTAAATTATGTAATCTTGTTTTGGAAATATCATTTGACTTCCCCTCCACCCCTTCTCTCTCTGTTTTTGATAAATGATGAAACAAGAATTCTTGGAAGTGGACTCAGACTTTTGGACCCCACTTTAGTAAGTCAGTATCACAGGCAAAGTTATAGTAGTACCACAACAATAATGTGACATGTATGTATATAGGCTGTATACAATTTCCCACATCATTTCCCACATCATTTCCCACATCATTTCCCACATCAGTGCATGCATGCCTTCCCTGAAAGTCCCAATGTATGAAAGTAAGGGCAGAAATTCCCTTCTTAAACTCCCATCGTACAACAAGAAGCCTTGGTGAGATATTTATGGAGAAACTCCTTGTACAGGTGCTGTATTGGTAACATCTAACATGGTTAGGATGCATTATAAATGCGCTCATAACGCACTGGTGCATTTGGAATAGGTAAGCTATTTTATAGTGCATTGAGGATTCAGCATCAGGAGAGGATATTTTTGTCACTGACCTATTGCTGCAAATTGGTTAGATAATGAGACTCATTTTGACTAATATTGCAAAATTGTCAATATTTCATTGACTTGAAGAAGGAAAACATGACTTCTCTGCTGTATATGCATGTTCTGCATGAGCATAAATACCCCATCAGTGCTGGAAACTATGGAAAATTAATTGTGATCATAAAGATATGTGTTTTTTTAATAAAATTAAACTATCTTTCCTAAGACAAACCTTTTACCTATAGGTATGAGAAAACATGTAACACCACCATCCGGAATGTGACACAATGCATCAAAAACCACCCACACAGACACAGGCACACACACTAGTTACTCTATTGCACACCACTTCTCCAATATTTAGGGAAAGTAGAGGCAAATTGACATGTTTTTTCAGGTGACATGACTTGTTGGTTGGGTTGAGCGTTGTATCCCCAGAGAGAGACTTCAGATGAGGTGAAGAACTGCCTGGGTTTACGAGTGCTCCTGACGAGTGCTTGGGAAGTACACTGGATGGATATATGGGATAAGAGTTGTGCCTACCAAATGACAACCAAAATAGCTTCCCTGCCTTTGTGCATCCACTCTCTCTAGATTATTAATTGAGATCTCCACAGTTTGGGTGAGGAAGGAAAAAACAGTCAGGGTATCTAATGCATGGGAAAGATAGAGAAACTAAATATAGACCGAAATAAAAACAAAGTATGTTCAGTACAGTTTGAGAAAGCCCTCTGAGAACAGCTGTAGTAAGCTAATAATTCACAAACACAGTTTCGAGTAATAACAGTCAAAAACAGAATTTTTAAACAAAGAGCCGACTATAAATCAAAAGGCTTTTCGGTCTCTTTTATCCGTCTTACACAAATGAAGTCCCACTGGGTCACTGTCATCTTCTCCCCTTATTTTCCATAATACTTGGGATGTTGAGTCTAAAGCGAGACGGTAAAGGATACTGGGTAGTCAGTCCTCATAAACAATGCTTAAATAGGCCACAGATTCTATACTTAGGTTTTTCGCTACTACTGCTACCCACACAGCTATACCAAACACACCACTCTTGTGTAAGTATGTGTTTCTCTCCTCAGCTTTTCAAGTGTGGTGAAAAAAAACTCAATATTTTCATGGTGCCTCAATCAGCAGAGATGCAGCCCACAGACTCTGACACCTCTGCTTCATAGTGGAGTTCATGTTGTGTCAGGTTCCCCACAGACTCTGCAGTCTGTCTGTGGGCCAAGGGAACCAGGGGATTCCCTGGAGAAACACACTGCTGGGAGGTTATTGAATTTGAAGGAAAAAGACAGCATAGGGAAGAGAGGAGAGGATGGCGCAGGCACAGAGCTTTTCTAGAAAATGACTGCACCATAAGCATGCTAAGGAAGCAGTCTAGGTACAGGGAGAGAGTTCTATTCTACTCACAGAAATGCTATTTTCTTCTTCCCGTTTAATATATCAGTTACAAATTACAAGTGTTAAATTATGTGGAGAAACATACCTCCAATGGATATAGTTGTTTGTTGCTGCGAGGGCTGAAAATTATTTTTTTTAATTAACCAACATCACCTTCCTCCATCACATATGTTCATTCTAAGAGGGTGCTGGAAACCAATTTCTTCTCTGCTGCAGATACACTGTTATTTTGCTCACTGCCATGCAATCCCTTCATGAGCATTACCAATTGCATCACCTAAATCTACTGGTTCTCTCAACTTGAAAGCCAGACATAGCAAGAGAAAGAGGAACCCAAGTCTTTTTTTGAGCACTCATCATGTTTTTGCTCTGTTTGTTCTGAGAAACAGCACAACGCCACAGCACACAAATGTGAATAATCCGCTTTAAATTTAGAGTCACCACAAGGTTTTATGGGGCATTTGCTTTTATGTCTTTTCTTAGCTCCAGGTTATGCTCTTCAGAAAACAGTTCTTGGCAACTCAAGACATAACCATAAAATAAGTGTCATCTGTAAACGGTAATCTTCTGCTATTTCAGTGTGCAGGCCCTTTAACATTATGTCCAGGAAGTCTCATGGGGACCAACGAGATCTCAGGAGATCGAAGAGTACAGGCAAGTACAATCACATTCGAGGAAATTAGTTTACATAGCGCCCCCTAAGACATTTAAAATCCAATCTTCCTGCTTGTAAGCCCCAACCTAACACTTTATCTAAACATATTATTCAAATTCAATGTTATCGTTGCACGCTTGATGCATTTGTTATTGCATGAATCCCTTGAGGTTGCAGTTTTGTGATGTAAGTTGGACTTATAGTGGGTCGTGGACATCTGTGATAGCCGAGACAATTTAAAGTACCTCAGGGAAGTTAAAAACTGTTGCATTGATAACATGTGTAAATGACATTAAGAACAATAGACAACACAGTAAGACAAAAATAATAAAATATTATTTTCTCAACCTTTTCAAGGTAGGAGTAGTGATTCTGGAGTATTGACCAGGACCTCCTTTCCCGTTTCCTTTCATCCAACTTGGCAACAGCACATTGAGTTACATTTACATGTTTTGTTTTCCTAATGTATTTGAATTAGAATTGCAAAATTACAACAAATAATATACAAATAATCAAAAATGGCACCGTTGGTTAATGCAAAGTTACACTAATGTCTGACAATCAGTTTATTTAGATAGTTGTGGTGATGTAATGACGTGGTCATGAATGTGTTATATTAATATTACTGAAGCTGCCCCCTCCTAGTCAGTCAGCTAAGTAGTAATTAACCAAGACTACTAGGTCAATTTTTTTCATGTTCATATTCATATTCACAAATATGTATTGGTCTTTAAAAACATTAGATCTTAAGTCAGTAAATCATTTTTCATGAGAAATTAAAAGAAACTATTTGGTTGAGCAACAAACTGATTATTAGCCAACTAGGACTTTCTTTAATTATGGACAGGCCTACAGTATTGTGTACACATTTGCTGTTTTATAAGCTTTGTGTTAACATGATGAGATACACATACTAGCTATTACAATATAAGTTATAAGGGGCCAGCAACCACGTCCAGCAATTGTGTCCAGCATTCACCCCGCTTTGAAATTGTGTCTGAAGAAAAAAATAAAATGAAATAACAAAATACAGCGTAAACACAATCATTGTTCAGACATTTTTTTTCATTTTGTTTTATAAAATGTCACGCAATAACTTATTTGAAACATCAGCATTTTGAACCTGTTAACTCATTTCTCATTTAGTTAGTGGTGGTGCTCTGTAGGATGAAATCACAACAAAGAACAAAAGTGGCATATGTTCCTAATGGCAGAATAACTCCTTACAGCTGGCAAAAAGTTAAGTCACATGAAGTAGTAACAGTGAAATAATATACCTCTCATTGTCATTGTATGACAGTCATTGAAGTGGAAATACAGCACGTGTGGATTTTGCTATAATTGGATTGAAGAAGTACAATCTTCAAAACTTTAGCCACATTGTGTACCTGGATTAATGCGTGGAAAAATGACATTTAATGACAGTACATAAAGACCCAAATTGATAATATCACATACTGAGATACAACCAACAACTGGAAAAAAACACAAAATGACATTTTTTATTATTTTGTATTAAAGAAATCTATATTTTTCTAGAACTTAACACTGTTCTCTCATTCCTTTTAAAAAGCTTTCAAAACAGGTTCAGCTTCTTTTCATATTCTTTTATCAAACAGAACAGCTTACCTTTAAAGTACCAAAAGGTCAGTCCACCATTTAAATATATCGCACTCCATTTTCTTGTCTCGCAATTTGGTGTCTCAGATACGATAATCCATTTGATTAAGGAGTTTTGCTTCCGAGAGACCAAGAAATGCCATCTGGGCTGAAGCATCCATTCTAAGCGAGGGGTGGTGCAGAGGATACACATATGCCAGTACTCCATCTGTGGCCAAACTGCGTCAATCACTGCCATATTATACAGTGAGGTACAGTGGTATAGGTACAGTTGCAAAGTATGCACATGTTCAAAGTCCAGTTTCAAATTTGTGATCCTCATAAAAGGGAACATACGTTTGTAAACGCTAGAATGTGCCTCCTTATGGGTAGTATCAAGTTCTATATCTACGATGGCAGCCACTACACTAAGATGCCACAAAGCCCTTCTTCTTCGCTCAAAATTCCACATTAGTAATAACGATGATAATAGTGACAAATTTGTTGCATCTTATGGAACAATGTCCAGTTGTATGAAAGGAACACTTCCGTAATTCATGATGAAGTGATCATCAAGAACTGCCACAATATTGTTTGGTGTAGGAAAGAGACTTTGTTACACAGTTAACAAGCAGAAATCTTGCCTCACACATACTGTAGCACACTCGGAGGTATCTGGTATGCTCTTTGAAATCTGATGGCAGAGTTACCAAATGCAGCACATCAAGAGAGCAGCCATATGTTGTGTCTTTAGCCTTCATTTATATTCTAGTTGTGTCTCTGTGGGGCTACAATTGAACCCTGCCCACTAGATCTGTCTGTTGGGTCGCAACCCACATCTACTATGGTACATAGTTTTGAAAGAGACCCACAGCCAATGATAATTGTACCAAGTTGGCACCAACAAAAACCTGCAATTTAAACAACCTGAGAGTTATTTGATCAATCAGAGATTATTTATCAGTTTACACGTGATATTGTAGGTGTCAATAAGCAAACATGGCTTAGCTGTTTGGCATTTAACAGTGTGTGCTAATGCCGAAGATGTTCCTTTCATAGTTACATTAATGTGTAACCTCAATGACTATAGAATCTATGACTATGGATGCATTTTGTATATCATTACTCATATTATCATCATCATTATTACTATTCTGCAATGCTAATCCCTTTTCTCCACTGACTATGGGCTCATTGCTGATAAGAAAGACCATCATCACTCACATAAAGCAGCTCTTATATATAAGCAGGTCTGAGGGAGGGTGCAACAAAAAATAGTCAGATCACATACAGAGCTGCATTAGAGTCGAAAACTTTGTTGATATGATGTTGTTGATAATCCTATCTCGTTTCCATTTATCTGGAAAAACTGGTTGCTTGTCCAGTTTGTGCTCAATTGCAACAAACATTTTAGATTCCCCTTGACCTACACAATCGTTCATCCAAAATAGGTCACTCATTGTTTAATGTGTCTCTTCCATCAATCCATCTTGTATATTGTATATATTGTATAGAATATGTTTCAAAACCATTTTTGAACCCATATAAAGAATCGCCATGGGAGAAGCATACTGAAGAGTAATTTGGGTGAAATGTTCCTTCATTAATATTATGAAAATATGAAACACGGAAAACAGGAAATATCTGTTTTGTGAAATATTTTGCAAGACCAGTAGAGCCAGTAGAGCTTCCATAGGAAAATGACTAAAAGCCTGTCAGAACACGTTAACAGAACAGATCCACCTATCATTACCAAGATGACTAATGGCTAAACCACAAACCATACATTTAATCCAGGTTTAGCACAGAAGCCTGCATAATGTCTCACTCTTCACAAATGTTACTTATGTGGTTGCCATATTGACCCGCCACAACCCAATATATGATTGATTTATTTCACACGTAATGATACATGGCTAGACAACTGTACACATTATATCAAACTAACAAAAATAAAGAAATACATAGTTGAAACGCAAGAAGCGTAAATGGCATTTAACATATGAAAGTTACACTGTAAAAATGTGGATCTTACAATTGTCATACAACCAGACATTACTATTATTATTATACTGTACATTTCCATTCACTCCAATCATCCTAAATTGGATGTCAAATCCCATCTTCAATGCTGCTGTAGATAGATAGATGTCTAATTATCCTTATGACAGCATTTTATGGCATGACCATGGTAACCATGAGCAAGGAGGTCATATCAAATTCCTATCTAAAAGCAAATATCTGGCTACTGATCTGATTCAAATAACACATTGTCAACACTTTATTTTACCCATAAAGGTCTTTGCATTGGATTACCTTACTGTGTTTGTGGAACATCATTTTACCATTATTTGATGCTGGCATTTAAGTATCAGAGCTGTCAATTCAAATACCAAGTAGCTGGCTTTTACAAAATACATAATATACTCTCAGAACACAAAAGTTTGTAATGATTACTACTGAAGCAACAGACAAAAGTTTGTCAAACAGAGATTTGCATTTACTGTTCTACAACCTAAATGGAGTTTATGTCACAAAGCCAATTCAAAGATTCACAATGAGTGTTGCAATTGAGCCCTTATGTTTTTGAGAAGTAGCCAAACTCAAAACATGTATCGTATAACCAACCTCCACAATCAACGCCCCTGATTATTCACAAAGAAACAAACTATACCAGCTTATACATCCACCCCAAAATATCTCTGCATTGGAGTCTGCAATGTTACATATTTAAATGAAAATATATTTATATAATTTGTGGATTTTTCACAGTAGTTTGTACTGCACTGTACCTTTTGTCCTTCTATTTCTGCCTACATAATTGTCACCTTGAGGGAGTCTATTGAGTCACTTGAGAGAGAGTGTGTCTTGTGTTTTGTGTGGAAGAAAAATGTCTCTTGAATTTTGTTCTGTAATGTCTCCGATCTTCAGTGTGGTAAATGCTGTGCATGTCTTTCATCTCGGCTGGCCAACAACGACTTGGGGATTGAGTACTTGGAAAGGCTATTTTTTCCCTATGAGAATACAGCTTGTAGAAACTACAAGAAACATTTGCTTTGGCACAGATTTACATTGTAGTAATGTCCATTCCTTTAACTCCATGGCCATGATCGTTACTACAAACACAAGTGGCCCATTGTGGTAATCCTTGGCTCAGTACACTGTCACTGACCAGTCTATGTGTTTGTGTATTGCCGTGTCAGTCTATCCTCTCTCCTGGTGTAATGTCAATGCACTCTAGTGTCTAATCGTTCCGCACATAAACCCAACATCAATCCCCTCTCTGTCTTCGACTCTTGCTCACTCTCTCTCTACACTCTCACTTTGTTTTTAGATCTGAGTCTCTTGGACGTTTTCCTTCGAGCTCCCCTTGAAGAGAAGAGGCTCCATTTGGGGATTCTGGTTGTGGCCCATGAAACCCTTGATCGATCCATGTAATCCCATGGTAGGCATGGGGAGAGACATTGGCAGCGGTGGAGACAAAGAACTGGGGTTGGTGTTGGTGCCATTGCCAGATGTGGTTAGCAAATTGGATGTGGAGATTGGGACTGAAGTACAAGAGATGGGGATGTCCTGGCCTTGCTGGTTGTTCTTGTTATTGAGGATACCTCCTGGTCCCATCCCTTCCGTACCAATACTAAGACCCATCACGTTGTTGTTGAAATGATGGGTCTTGTAGTAATGATTGAGATTATCTGATCGGCCAATGTTAGGAAGGTTGACTATTTCTGGATGATGTATTCTGAGGGTTCCTTCTCCACCACCGCCAGAATTCATGGTTGACCCACCTGAAATGCCACTTCCAGTCCCAGCTCCAATCTCATCTTCTACGTTGATGATTTCAATGGCTCTGGCAGGGCCATGGTGCTTGTGTAGCTGGTGCTGCTTCCGAAGCTTATAGAACACCACTAACATTACAGCTGCCATAAAAGTAATGGCTACAAAGCAACCAATGATGATCTTAGTAGTTTTCATTACGTCATCTAGGCCTGGAATGTTAGTTACATCCATTATGGACACAGTCACAGCCTTTTCAGGAGCTCTGTTGGCTCGTGGGGACAGTGAGGAAAGAGAGGAGAGAGAGGGCGATATGGTAATACCAGGCCTGGTTTCTAATACCCCTCCTTGAACAGTAGGACCCGGAAATTCTATGAAGGTCTCATTAATATACTGTCTTGCTGAATTCTCCTCTTGCACTGTCTCCACGGTTTCCACGGTGACAGTGGTGAAATAACTGTAGTTGTTGCTGGGGTCTGAGGCAGACACATTGAGCACAGCTGTTGCAGTGGTATTTCCAGCGGAGTTGGTTACCATGCAAGTGTATTGGCCAGTGTCTTGCACAGTCACGTTGGTGAAGTTCAGTGTTCCGTCATGAAGCACTGAGATCCGAACTCGGTAGGACCCATGGGTCATCAGAGTGCCATTTGGAGTGAGCCAGTTCACTGAGGTCATGGAGGTTCCAGTACGACATTTCAGCTCAGCAGCCATGCCCTCAGTGACATTGAGGTCGGTGGGTGGTTCCACAATCACTGGGGCGTAGCAGGTGAAGTGGCTCTGGTCCAGCTCCCCAATGTACCTGCCCTTTAGACCTGGGGGTGCATGGCAGCGAGCACAGCATGTGGTGTTGCTGGGCACGGTTTCCTTCAGCCACCAGCTGAGCCACAGAACATCGCAGTTGCACACCCAAGGGTTATGGTTGAGATGCACCCTTTCCAACTGATGCAAAGGGGTGAAGAGGTCATGGGGCAGGGAGTGTAGGGAATTGTGGGAGAGGTTAAGCTCCTCCAGGTTTTTGAGGTCATCGAAGGCATTACGTTCAATGACGGACACCCTCGAGTGCATTAACCACAGCTTGCGAAGTGACACTAGGCCCTGTAAGGATCCAGGTCGGACGATCCCCAGCTGGTTCCCTGACAGCTCCAGCTCCTCTAGTCGCACTAGCGGGGTGAGGTTGGGGATGTCTTTCAAGCCGCACATGCCCAGGTTCAAGAAGCGCAAGTTGACCAGACCTTCAAAGGCAGCCTCTGAGATGAAATCCAGCTTCCTGAGTTCCCCTAGATCAAGACGGCGCAAAGAGGGAACACGGTGAAAGGCAAAGGCCGGCAGCGTCTCAATGGGGTTGTTTCGTAGCCATAGCTCCCGTAGCTTGCTGAGGTACTCAAAAGCTTGTGATGGTACCACTGTGAGACGGTTGTCAAACAGCTCCAGTGTGTTGAGGTTGGGAAGGCCATTAAAAGCTCCAACCTCAATCTGCCGGATGTGGTTCTTGGAGAGCTGGAGGATTTCCAAATGTCGCAGGTGCTTAAATGTGTCAGACTTGATCACCTGGTGTGGGCAACAAAAAGATGCACATTGTATGAATATCATACAAGACTTAAATATATTTCTTCAGTGTGACAGTATACCCTGTGTGTCGATGAAGTGAAGCCATATTTACCTGAATGGAGTTCTCTTGTAGATTGAGGTATCTTGTGTTCTCTGAAATACTATCTGGTACTTGCTCTAAAGTCTTCCTTGTACAGATGACACGACTCGCCTGATTGGAGCAGGTACAGGGGGTGGGGCATGGGGGTGCTGCCTCTGTCAGCTGAGGTCCATGGTTGTGAAACCACAACAAAAGCTGGACCAACCAGAGGAGGGGGGAAGGGGTACAGGGGCTGGTCACCATGACAACACGCATGGCAACTGAGTCATGACCCACCCCTATTTCTATGATATTGATAAGTCACCTCCAAATAAGGAAAATCAAGTGCTTATCTTGGCATTCATATTCAAGCTCTTATTTTCGTTTTCTCTTTGAAGCAGTGACTTTAGAAATCG
Source organism: Hoplostethus mediterraneus (assembly GCA_034670385.1). Classification (NCBI taxonomy): domain Eukaryota; kingdom Metazoa; phylum Chordata; class Actinopteri; order Trachichthyiformes; family Trachichthyidae; genus Hoplostethus; species Hoplostethus mediterraneus. The sequence goes on along the minus strand of JAXDDW010000067.1, from coordinate 1,472,926 downwards.
AGCTAAAGAGTGTAATATTATATTAAACACTCTCTTTATTTAACATTAATGAATTCTTATTTTACTTATTTCATGTTTGTTTGACTATCAAACACCTTGTATTTTTCAGCATGTCATTTCAGGGAGCTACGTATTTTAGTTCCCATGACAATTACAAGAATAGAGAATATATTTGGGGAGGATTTGATCTTGAAAGCAGTGTCTCGGTAGAGGGTGATGCTCCTCACTGTAAGGAGAGAGACAGAAAAAGAGAGAGACAGAGGTAGGGGGTCAAATAAGTGAATAGTGAGGTAGCTTTAAGATATTAACCTAGCATATACATGCAAGTATTCTTGGCACAGAATCTCAACCTCAAAACATCTCATTGTCCTATTGCCACGTGAATACATATGTGCCAGATTGCATGAAAAGCTGGTTTGGGGTTTCTGGTAAGACTAAAGCAGTGGCTCTCAAATCATGGCCTGCAGTCTAACAAGTGAGTCAGCTGCCATTTTCTTCATAGGTTGAAGTTAACATCTGGGTCATGGTTTGAAATGGCCACAAAACTCTAAAAGCTCAAGCTGGGTCACAAGTGCTGCAGCACACCCATTAGGATGAGAGCAATATGGATTTTAGACTGGAGCCTCACCATGTATATGAATCGGGTCAGATAAATGTACACAACACTAGTATCTTATATTCAAAAGATTGAAAAGTTTTGTTAAAATGGTGAAAGACATGACAAATGAGTCCTTGTACACAAATGCCAATGAAAATGATCTAGGCCTGAATCTACTGAACTTTGAGATCCATGTGATCCATCATAAGACAAAGGCATAGGATTATAACTAAGCTACCAAAACTGATATGCATTATTTAGCATTTAAGAACTAAGTAAACTAACTAAAACTAAGGGATGACATTTGACTCTGCTGCAAATGCACATATTGCACACAATAAGCAAAGGGCAATCACATGAGATTCCTAATCACTAAGAATCAAAGATAAAAACTACAATTACATTTGGAACAAAAACAAGAAGAAGGTGCAAAATTAATTTGGATTCCTGTGGTTAATAAATGGCAGTTGTGTATTATGTTTTTCAAATGGGAATGTGTCTTTGGTTGAGAGCGAGTTACACACTTCTAGAAACAGAAATGGCTGCAAGCATCAGCAGACTCACTAAATTTAGAAATGGTTGGGCTGTTTCCCTTGTGATGATTAGACCAAAGAGAAAGTGTTCATTGTGTTCTCAAACACGTTGTTTTTTAGTCCCTTCCAGTCACAAGCCTGTGCTGTCTGTTCAAAACAAATAGAGAGATCTTTGTCATCTTTGTTAGTTACTTTCGTCCGCTGTGTTGACATTCTCTATAAACTGTTGCATTTTTTGTGAGAGAACTTTTGGTTTTATTTCTTTAACAATCTTGCTCTTTAATAAACATGGTATTTTAAAAGGTTTCATGCCAGCCCTCAGCATCCCCTCTCCTATGCAGCAGCGATGCATGCACTCCTAGAAACACGGTTGCTGTGGCAACCTGCTCACTCACCATCTTGTGTTTCACTGTCCAGTGCCCTATTCCACATTACTGTGTTTAGCTGAGCTTTATGAACATTCGCTCTTCCAAACTGATCAGCAACACCTTTTTGGTCAATATCCACCTTGCATTTGAGTTAAAATATTATATTTATTCCCTTCCCCGTCTTTAAAATCAGAAATTATGTTTTAAAATCAACTGTCTTGTCCTCATTAAATGCTTATAACTGCAGGCCGAAAACTGTTGAAAATACTACAAGATAAAATATAGGGATAGAATTCCCTTCGAGTAAATGTGCCTTCAAATGAGAAGAATGTCAGTGAGTTTTGTATATCAAGACATAAACTGCTCATAGCAGAGAAGTCCAGGGAAACTGCAACAACAACAAAAAGATTGCATGCTAAACTTGAACCTTGGCTTGCACTATCACAAGAAAAGGAACAAATGTACCATGAATCTTAATATCTACAAGGTCTGAGGATTAGGTCAACATCAGTCTTTATTAAAACAGCTCTGACAACTCTTAAAGCGGCCATTAAGAAAGCTCATAAGGGAGTACATGCTAAAAATAGACTTTTTGAGATGCTCTACAGCGCACATCCCACAAACACTCCCCCCTACACACACACACACATACACACACAAACTACAAACTGTAACTGCAACAAAGAGGTAACAACACTGTGTCAATCTAGGATAAAATAACCAGAGAAATAACTGCAAATGATAGACCTAAAGGTTATGGAGCAGTTGCAGCATTCCTCATTATGGTGTTCCTTCACATTGTTGTCCTCCCTTGAAGAGTCCCTTTCCCATCCTTATCCAGCTAAACCTGGTAATTATACAATCCATACATTTGACTGTGTTGGAAAATGTTTCTGCCAGACTTCAGAGTGGCAGTGTGATGAGAGTTTATGACCCGGAATCATGCTTTATAGTGCTTCAAAATCACCACAACACAGACATCTATGTCTCATAGCCACAAACCACAGAATGCATGGTGCAACCCACTATCCCTCCACTATACTGTAAACTGTTGAGGTGGCGCTTTGAGCATTTTGTTGTCTGTGACTGTGGTGGGAGAAATCACCCAGAAGAAGAAGCCTCTTGTTCAAGAACCTTTATTACAAAAAGGGCCTGAATTTGTCTCTGCAGAGTACAAGACTAAATAATACCTGAAACGCACACAGGTTATATAGTTGTTATTATAGTTGTTATCTTCCAATGGGATTTTACACCCCCCCGCCTCGCTGTCCTCCTATTTTTGGCAAACCCCTTGGAAACTTTTTGGTTATTTCCAGTAACTCAGCCTGTTGTTCTCAGCAGGAGAGATCTGATTGGTTACTCAATGGTGGACCCAGTCCAAATGATAACTCACATCTCTTAGTTCACTGGAAAAGCACTAGACCAGTGGCACAGTCCTTGACCCCCAGAATTTTTTGGGCTTAAAGTCAGTGGCTAGAACTGCAAGGATCCCAATCTCTAATTACTCCAACTGACCACTCTTGGAAATAACAAATGCAGCAGTAAATGTTTGCACAGATAAAAATGTTATAGATGATCTGTTGTATTTATAATGGCTAAATACTGCAGGGTTGGATATTTGTGAAAACGGATTGTTTTCTTAAATGCATCTCCCGCCTTTCCTATCAAGGTGCAATTCCCTTCAAGCAAAAGCTTTTGGCACTCAATAAGTTCTCCATTGCAGTTATTCTCAAAGTAACTTCAATGGAGGAATTTGACTGAACTTTGTGGCTTTTTATATGCCGTAAACAATACCCTGTGGAAAATACCACAGTAAAATTCTACTGTGGTGAGATTGTGGATCTGCGAACAGCCTGTTGCCTTGACCCCCATCCTCACAAGTTCTCCAGTTTGATCTTACAGCCACACCACATGACAGCAAAAGAGCAACAATGTGCACCATTTACGGTGTCTGTTTCAGCTATGTGGACTCATTTGAAGACCAATTCTGTTGCATTCATCCTGTTATCAGTGTGCATCGTGTGTTTTCTTTGCAGCTGTGCTTACTGCGTGGTTGCAATGTATATTTTCTAACCCATTCACTCACATGTATTTCTTCTTCTTGATCTTAGTCGTTTTCTCATGTCAAGACCTGATTGCAACCATGTAGATATTGATTACTCAATCAGGCCTGAGAAAGAGCGCTCAGTCGTGAAAAGACAAATTAGCTGCAAGCTGCTGACCACTTGCTACAGACCAATCACATCATCGTAATCGCCTGATTTTATCAATGCCTTATCCTCCACAACTGAATCATTGTGGTTTATGTCGAGGCAAAAAAAAATGTGGTGTTGATTTTGATAAACACTGGGGCTCCAGGCTGGGGGATGTTTTCTGGAGCCTACACGGGCCCAATTAGACCTGATGTATTTACAGCTGGTCTAGATGAACACAAAGCGACACAGGTGCAGCAGGGCTAACATCATCTACTGTAACTATGACAACATAAATTGATTCAGTGGGAACGTGGGAATCGGAAGGAGATGGGACCGCATTTCACCAGTATAGTAGCAGCCTGTTGGAGAAAGAAATTACAGGTTCATGCCAAAATAACTCCTCCAGTTTTAACTGATGGCAAGCTATGTATTTTCACATTCCTCAGATATCAACTCCAAAAAAAAACAACATAATAACCTGCCGTCGCAATAACCTTAGTCGCAACCTCTCATCTGCAATCTCTCTTCATCATATAGCCTCTAGCATAATATCTCCTACAATTCAGTAATAACAGAATGGCCTTATTCATCTATGCAGCTGCACTCACTACGGCGCACCTTCTCTGAACGCAATTGAAATTCTGAATAGGCCTAATTCTGCACATGCTGCATTACAAAATGGCTTGCATCCATTCTCTCTTCAGGGTAATGACAACACGACTGCACCCAAAAATAATGCATAGCTTCAATCCTTCTTGGGAAATAATGTCTGTGGGGATGTGCAATCATTATGCTTACATAAGGAACCGTATTATTTCAATACATTTGCAGGGACTATCGTGTAAATTCTACTGACATCGACGTGGAATCGACATTGTATCTTTTCATTATATTCAGTATTTTTCTTGAGTCATGACAAAGATCTTCGTAATCTTGACACATTCTGCTATTTAATCATTCTCATCTACTGACTGATTTCAGTGTCTAAGCATGGGAGAGGTAAGAAATGGAATAATTACGCCGGCCATTTCGGTCCTTTCTACCTGTGCATCCAATATACACGTACCTTAATGTCTCAGTGGCTGCGGCGTAAGGTCGATGTTTTCTCTCCTGTCGTTCCCTCTCCTCTCGTCAGTTTTCCAGCCTCGCTATCTGTCTCTCCCTTTCTCTTCCCTAAATTGATTCGCTCGTTTCCACGGCTATGAGCTGGCTCTTCTTCTTCTTCTTGTATTCCGCAGCGCCAACGCAACGCGGGGGGCTACAGTGATGGCAGATTAAAGATGAACACAATCCATACACACACACGGGAAAACACAGAGATCAGATGAAGATATCGAAGAATACGACGCTATTACTATTATTAGTATTACTATTATGACACTCGGAAGCGAGGTCTGGGACGAATGCATCCAAGCGCCTTCTCATCCTTGGAGACGAGCGCAGGCAGCAAACGCGACGGCGCTCGCTGGGCAGAGCATTTTGCGTCCAGCATAAGCGGCTCTTTACGCACATTCCGTATGTTTCAGTCTGAATCCCACTAAGACGGCATTAGAGGAGTAGAAGAAGGAGCAACGGTTCATGGGCGAGAACCTGAGTTCATCAGATGCTTTAAATGATTAAGCCCTCGAGCTCCCATAGAGGCTTTGTGTTTTACTATGTTAATGAATATTTCTGCTTTCTTTCTAGTTGGCATTGCTGGGTTTGTAATTTGGTTGAGATCAGTTGTGCAACACAGTCTGGGCATGTAATGAACATGTGGTCTCAGAGGATATTCATTAATATGACTCAGCAGCACTCCATGATCAGCAGGATGAATTGAGTCACTTTGTTTATATTATGATTTCAGGCAGGTTTTTCTCGATTTTGGTGCGTTTTCAGTTAGGCCATTCAGCTGTTACAACCATGTAACGGTTGATTGTATTTTACCACTGGCAAAAAAAAATCATCAGTAGGACATAGTATTACTGGCCACTGCAATCATAGTTTTGAGAGGGTCCAAAACTCTATAAACTTTACTGATTATTTACTACTGTGCATATTTCTCATAAATGTTCAATAGCACTGGAATTTTGGTAATGATAAGATAAAATGGGGTCAACCAAAAAGGCCGCAGACTTTGCAGAGATATGTGGTAGTTTACTTATTCCCAAAGCGGTTCTCAGTGGTGGATTAAGGCCTGTGCTTAAGGCAGCCACCGTTATCACCAACTTTCCTTCTATATCATCCAGACTTGTAGAGCAAGTCTTCTGCAGCCCTGCAAGGTTTGTATGCTACTTAAAACCCAACCCTCATATATTCCTGAACATCTTCAAATGTGCTTAAGAAATGAGAATCATATCAGGTTCCAGAGTTCAGGAGTTGAAGGACTGCTGTACCTTTCTAATTAGTTAATTGGAAAGAATGTAGGCAAGGTATTAGCCAATAAAGACAGCACTAGTCAGTAAAGATGCCTGTCTTTCTCTCTACCGGCCCTACCCATATCGAACTTTGTCGTCATGTGTATGTCCACATATATCAAGCACTTTACCACCTCTTTATTGTTGTTTCCCCCCTTTACTCTGGCAGTAAAATCACCATTTCCAGATCAGAATTTGTGCAGAAAATGAGTTTTGACCCTTCTAGTATTATCTTCTCCACTAAACATTAGTTCACAGGAAAAATGATGCTCCGTACTCCTTCGCTCTATCTCAGCTCATACTAAAGGTCAAAGGACAGAGCAGACCAGTTAAGCTTCAGAAAGACCCTCAAGATATAAACTCTCTCTCCTTCATTCCTTCACCCTCTCCCTTGCTCCTCCCCTCCCTCTCTGTGAATGCCGTAGTGAGCATTGTTCACAACCACTAGCTTTTGCTGAAAGCCGCACAGCAATGAGGTCTCTGTGCCTTTTGCCTCTCTCTTCCTCTCCCCTCCCCCTCCTCTGCCTCTCTCTCTCCCACCCCTCTACCTCTCTCTCCTTCCCTCTCTTTCTCCCTCTCCCTCTCTCCCTCTATTAAATTTCCAGTCACACAGTGGTGCAGAGGATATTCCTCCTTTCCCTCTTTCTCCCTCTTCCCTCGCTCCCTCTCATTCCCCCTCACTCATGCTGAAATCTTAGCCCACATCCAATCTCTTTCCCATCCTGGCTCACTTTCAACGCTTTCTCTTGCTCTCTTCTTCCCTCTGTACATCTTTTTGTCTTCCAACCCCCGCGCCATTTAAAATGATTCCACATCGCCCATGCCAAACCTACCCAGTGCCTCCACTTTCCTTCCCCCCTCTTTCCTCACTGTCCTCACTGTCATTGCACATTGAAGCTGATATTCCCCTTATGCGTGTTTGCTATGTATGTATGCATGCATGCACCCTTTTGTGTCTGTGTGTGTGTGTGCGTGTGCATGTGTGGGGGCTGGAGCAAGGGTGAGGGTGAGAGGGAGGGAGAGGGACATGTATTTGTGCACAGTAAATTAACAAACACTCATCGCTGTATTGCTTGTGTCATCAGTATGGGAAGGCTCTTTGAGTAGAAATACAGCGGAGGGCACTAATCCTACTATCGAGAGGAGTGCGCGGCATTTCCAATACACCCCAAACCCCATAAACTCTTAATGCTGTGTTAGGAGCCACGGGGGAGGAGAAGGGGAGGGAGATGAGGATTTGGCAGCAACATGCCAGTGCCAAGACATATGTGGCATGCTGATAGCACTAGAGAGGTGCAGCTCACACTGTGAAGAAGCATAGGAGGGGTGCTGATACACATCCATCACGTCCATCGTTTCGGGATATTGGATACAGGCCTCACCAGGCTGATGGTGGGTGGTTGAGTCATGGTAAAAAGTTCAAAGCAGTGATTAAGAATATGGGTGATATTTGTAGCAGTAGCGCTGATCTTAGATTTCGGCGAAGGGAATTAGTGATCTGTTTGATGGCCTTAGGCATCCAATAGGGCTTGTGAACAAAATGGTATTTTTGGCAGTTATTTTTAGAAATGTAACTGAAAAGTTGGAATGGTGCTCATTGCCATCTGTGCTAGAGACTAAGAGAGATACTTGGGAGAGTTTAGAGTTATTCGTGGTGACAACCTATGTGTGTATGTGTGTGTGCTTGTGTGTAAGCTTGTGTTAGAAAGAGAGAGAGAGAGAGAGAGAGAGAGAGAGACAGACAGAGAGAGAGAGAGAGCGCAAAGAGAGAGAAAATCCTAGTGTCACAGTATCTTAGCAACTGCCTCCATCTCCTTGGAGACAAGAACTGACATCATTTCCCGTCTGTGAGAAATCACTTTTGGGTTTGTACACAGTGTGTTTGTGCTCATGTGTGTGAGGGCATGTGTGTGTGTGTGTGTGTGCATGTGTGCATGTGCACCTATGTTGGCGTGTGTCCATGTTCATGTGCACATGTGGGACTGCAGTATGTGCGACAGGACATATTCCAGTGATCCAGTTGGTCAAAAAGTAATGTAGCAAAAATTTGATTGACATTCACTTCATTTATTGTTCAGACTTAAATTTTAGAATAAACAGAAGTTTAGAATTATATTGTTAAATCGTAAAATTTAAATTTTTTAAACAAAAGTTCCAGAGGGTTGTTATTTTTTCACATTTCTCTGAAAAAAATATTTCAAAACCATTTTCTTGATTCGTATATGGAGTTAGGTCCTTCAACATAGCTTGTACCCTGAATTTCAAGAATTTCAAGTAGACATAATGACGCCAAGGTGGAGTGTGTTTATGTGTGTGTGAGTGTGTGTGTGTGTGTGTGTGTGTGTGTGTACTATTGCAGGCCATTTGGTATCATCTTAGCTTGCATTCTGCATTTGTGCTGTCAAGTTTGTCAGCAGGGTATCTAGAGAGCCTGCAGCTGATGTACCAAGTAGCCTGCGTTGTAATGCAGAGCAAAAGCTGTCCTCAACTGCCATCTTGTGAGTAGAGTAGTGAACTACAATCAGTAAAAATACTCAACCATGCAGTATATCCTGAACGGTCATTGATCTCATCTGACACTATTTTCAAATTGATTCAATTTGTATGCAGGCCAGTGTGATTTTTGCCTTTTGTGTCTTTGTGTGAGAGTCTCTTCATCAACTAGTGTATTCTAATATCATGTAATATGTAGCATATTTGACACTAGAATTGCCATCACATCATTTTTTTACCTTGTTCCCCAATTTTGTTGAAACCTTTAAAAGATAAGTTAATTTTGTGTGAAGCTGTTGACAACGAATGTGTCCTCCCAATTATCTAACTGGCCAGTGACTCCCTGTACCTAAAACGTGGTCAACCATTCTTTCTTCTGGATCTACACACTAGCCCATGTCCTCCCCAACTCTGAGACCAACCCTGTCATGTGGGACAGGGTTGGTCTCAGAGTTGTGGTCTACAGGGGCCCTGACTGGATACCAGGTGAAGTTACATCAGTTTGTCCTAAGCATCTGGTGGGGCATGGGGTCGCCGGGATGGAAAGGAGAGTAGGGTTGGGGCAAGGCCACACGTCGTTCTGATGTTTTGTCCATTCTGGCCCCCATCCCTTTGGCCTGATCCGCAAGACTAGCACCCTTGCCTTTAGGTACCCTATGACAACAGTAGTAAACACCGCCTGAAGGTTTCTGAGATCATTATTCTTATTCCTATTGCAACACCTTGCATAGGTCACCAGTTCATCACAGGGTGATCACATACACAGACAGACTAACCCATGCGAATATGGGGAGAACATCCAACAAATGAAACAAATGTTTGAAGATCTGGAGGGCATGGGGGGAATAGTGGATGCCCCCCTCATGTGGGGATTAGATGAAAACAGCATTACAAAAGACTGTAACATCTAAGTAATTGCACAAGAGAGAAGCACATAAGGCTCAGCCCTGTAAAATGCACCATTGAAGCTTCACAGGTCAGATACATGGGACACATCTTAACAGGAGAAGGACTCAAACCAGGCTGTCAAGCCCATGCAAAAACCAAGAAGCAAAATAAAGATTCAGCAGTACGGTAACTTATCTTGTGCTCCTTGAAAAGAACATAGCTTTAAGTTGGACTGAGAAACAGGATGGTAATAATAATAATGAGAGTCACTCAGAGATGGGATCGATTTGGAAAGTAATAAAGACAGGATTAAACAATAAAACATGAAAAGAAAAAAAACAACAACAATACATTAAAAAAAGAGAACAGAGTAATTGATTAAAGGTATCAATTGCTCTCAGGTTTTCTGGAAGAGAGTTCCAGAGTTTAGGTCATAGTGGCTGAAGGATGATATAGTAGATTTCTGGATGAGAGAGGATGAGAGTTTTAGAACAAGGAGGACACATTTTTTATTTTTTTTTATTTAGACGTTTATTGAACAGGGACAATACATTGAACATTGTTTCATGTTGGACACCAGGTTATTGGAAGGTTATTGGAATCGGTTCAGAACAACGCTCATACTTAGACAAATAAGGAGGAACAAAAGAGAACTGATGAAGACAGGGAATAATAACTCAGATCAAAGAGACTTGAACATGAGATGCCAGCAGCACCAAAGCAGGATCGGTGCAAAACATTAGAAGACACGCAAGAGAGGACAGACACGAGACGCTTAAATAGACTCCATAAACCAACCAGGAAAATAGACTTAGAAACCACTGACAACCAAGTGTTTATTTGTTTCCCTCTCAGACAACAGAACATTCAGATTCAATGGACACATAAAATAGAGTGCACACTATTCATTCTGCAAAATAGTGTTACAGGGAAGGGGTGATGTAATTAAGTTATAGTTATATTTATAGGAAACAAGAAGAAAGGAAGTTGTTGAGTGTCGTATTGCAGTATTGTGTACAGTAGCCTTCGTTATAATCCATGGTTGTCGTTATTATTGCATTTGGAGCTGTTTCAGAAGGCCCTCTTCTGGCCCTCTGAGAACCATCAGGTTCTGACTTAACTCACCGATTGAACACCTCCTATGTACGCAAGAGCTAAACTTGAAGGGATTCCTATCCATTCTGCCTGCAGTCAAAGAGATGGGATTGAAAAGAAGGTGTAGGTTTGATTTCTGCCAAACCGCTGCTGTAACACAAACAAGTGAGTTCCTCTGTTCTTGGTTAAACGTGGCTTCCCTTTTTTCACAGCCACCCAGTGCCTCTGCTGCTGTTCTACCAGTCCTTGTGAGCACATAAACCAGAGCTTTGCCAGTGAGGTATATTGGGGTACTGAAAAGATGAACTAGATGCCCCTGACACTGATAAACTAGAGCTCCCTGACCCACCTCTGTTCCCCTGGTTGTCCCTGGCCCCCTGTGAAAGAGCAGTGTGCTAGTTCTGCTGTCCACACAAGTCCTACACACAATGCCAATAAAGAAGTGATACAGTTCAACATGAACATCCAAACTCCACCCAACAACCAGCCCACAAAGACCAGGACAGCAAGTTTGTAAATGTCATCTTTTTATTAGGGATTTTCAAAGTGTACATTGATAACTCCAAACCCACCGTCCATGAATCTAAACAAATCTATTCTCATCGGTGAATACGTGAAACATTCATATGGACATCAGTAGAACAGCACACAGTGAATCAACACGATCTAACACAAAAATTACAAAGAATAACCCTAACCCTACATAAGACAGATATATCCATAACTAACACTAACACACTATATATATATATATATATATATGTGTGTATTATATATATTGATACATATATTCTTTGTGGCGTTTCCATGACGGCTCATGCAGGGTCTGACAGCGTTGTACCTCCATCATCAGATTTGACATGCTAAGGAGCACTGGACAGCTGCTCTCTTCTCCCTGTGCAACACATTACAGTGCTGTGATCAAGATACTGAAATTATCTTAAAACAGCCTAAAGGTAGTAGAAATAGGTTGGACTGGGGTGTCTGGGGTGTCACAGAGAAACCTAAGAAGAGGACTACGTTCCTCAGCTGACAGCAGCCAGTCATCCATCTTGCCCCAGCTGAAGGGCGTTACTAATCTGCCAGGTGGGCTGATTGGTAAAGACTTCAACAGTGGCTTCTACAGTCCAGAGGGAGACCAACCAGAGAGCAGCAAGGGAGGCTGCTGAAGGTCCTCCTGACACATTTCATTTCTAAGGAGTTATATTTAAGCAAGTAATTAAAAGTATTGTTTTGTTGTACTCCTGCCCCGTGTGATCTGTGCCATGCATTTGCCCTCAGAATGGACTTGTGACCCCTGGCTTTTGTCCTTGGGTGCCACATATGGTGGAAAATGTGGGGAATGTGGATCATCACGCTGAGTTACAGAACGTGAGGTGTCAGGTGTGAACTGAACTTTTGGAGTGCTTCTGGTATAGAGACGGAGACGACGTACTAGCCACGCCTCAGCTTGAAGAGGCCCACCCAAAGCCTTGGAAGAAATGGAAGTTGAGGAACACAGCAACGTGTCAAGAAAAGAAATGTGTGCGGGTACAGCTCTTCATCCTACAGGATGTATGGAGATTTCCCATGGCTACTGAAAAGCCATGCCAGTGCGACAAGGTGTATGAGACCTGAGGAATGCCTGAGGAAAGGGGAGTACCAGTGGACTTACGTTTGGGTGTATTTACACCAACCATGTTTGGAGCGGTTTGCTCCCTTGATTAGGTTGGTTGATTATTAGGGAATGAAGTACTTATCCCATAAGGGATTGTGTGTGATTTCATCAAATCATCTTTTACTCTCACTTTCAACTGATTTTCGCCCCTGCGCACACTTCTCCTACACGACAGCTAGTACATTCGTTCACTCTCAAAAAAACAAGCTACTTGTGCGACAATAACTTTTAATTCTCAGCATTGATGTGCTCAAATTTAATGTCTTTTGATTGCTTACCTTGGTCTGCAGTTTGTTTGTCTCTCTCCTCCTTTAGGTCCTCAACCTGTTTTTCTTTCTCTCGCAGTTTTTCCTTCGTTTCATTTAGTTCTCTGTTTAATTTCTCAAATTGTGTAACTTTGTGTTGTAGCTCTTCTTGCAGTATGAGGGACTTTTGTTTGTAGTCTGCATCTTGATCTTTTTTTGGTTTGTTGCTTTTAGTCCACGGAGACCATGTAGACAGGTTTATTATGGAAAAAGCTAAAAAAAAAAAAAAAAAGAAGCGCATTTAATGAAACAATGATTAACAGATGAAGAAAGATGAACTTCTGTCCAGTAAAACCTGAGATGGCTATGCTGTTACAACAGTAAGGTCCTATGCTATCAACATCTGAATGGAAATCATAAAAACAAGAAGCATTTCAAGATGAAGTGCTGTAGCTCATTTCTCCATTGTTGAGGGATGTTTCATTATTTCTAGGTAACATGATATATTGGTTTATTTCATGTGGTTGGTTCAGTTACCTTTTGGAAGATCCATCTGCAAAATACAATAATGGTGTTTGTATCAAACTCTTAATTAAAATATGTCATACAATAAATATGTAATGCTACTTATTGTAACATCAATTGTAAAAACAGGATAAATCAGATGTTTATGACATGAAAAATGTCTCAGTCACAACCATAATTATCAAAGCAATAAGAGTGATTATCATTATTTCTGATCAAAAATCAGCTTTTCACAATTGTCTTATACAATCATAAAAGATGAAAGACCGTTTGCATGGATCAAATGATCTTTTTTGATTTTCATGTGATACACATTTGAGAGTGGTCCAAGAACCATCACAAACGGGAATGAATGGTTTGGTTCCTGGGTAATAGACAAACAAACATCAGCAGAATTTAGTCTCTAATACTAGGTTGGTGAATGGGAGTCAGGAGTAACTGCAAAATGTTTGAAATCATCCAGATGCTCAGAATACTGTGATTACCTGTTTCAGAACCTCACTGACTGCATCTTTATTGTGAGAGCACTGAAAAAATCCCTTGGACTCATGGAAGAGACAGTCCACAGTGAGTATGACATAACTGGTCTCCACCACTCTTCTGCTGTTTGGCACAGTGTGGTTTGGGTCGAAGGTGTGGTGCATCACCACCAGGATCACTGGCTTCAATCCTAACAGTTATGTGAAGACAAACAACACAGGTCACCCAGTTGGAAACACAAACAAACAAAAATAAAAGTATATAATGTGGAAATATCCATGTCAGTACTATTCCTGCATGTTTGCCTGGGGTGGTAGATAATGCTGCATTAATGTCAGTCTCAAGGCGACTGACAATGGGACAGAAGACTATGATCACATCACTCTTGTCAGGTGAGTCAACTTCAGTTGCACCTCCTTGGATCAGTTGTTGAACAAATGCCTTATGAGATCCCAAAGTCTTTCCGGCCACATGTGTATAAAATGTTTTAATTTTTGCTTTCCCTGAAAAAGAATTGCTTCATGTGGTTAAAGGTAGATTTTACTGGCACAATCAGCATTGGTAAAGCTCAACAAAAATAGTAACTTGTGTGCTTTGGTGCAAGATTTTCACTGTCAAAGATGATTCGCCACGCTCACCAATTTTCTAAACCAATAAAATAACAAACCAATGTTGGTCCTATTTTTCCACAGCCATTATACTGTTATACTAACGTTCACTAAGTATGATGGACTTGTCTGCACTCTTTCATCTCCTTATACATATAACACTTTGCATGTTTCGGATTACGTTCTCATTCCGAATCAACTGCCTAACAGTTTGCTTGGATGAGGACCAACACCCACATTTTCAGTTTTCTCTGCGTTTTTTTTGGTGCCACCTGACTTTGAATGCTGTTGTTCTCACCTGCTCAAATGAACCTAATCAAGGGAGCAAACTGCTCCAAACATGCTTGGTGAAAATACACCCAAACTAAAGGCCACTGGTACTCCCCTTTCCGTACGCATCCAAAACCCTGCATCATGTCTATAGCGCTCCCATCGGTGTCTTCATGTAAAACAACCACAATTAAAATTAACTACATGCTCATTTTAGAAAAACAATTAAATCCTTGCAATATACAATATAAACTGAAATTCCAGAACAAATTAGAGCTCATTATAGGTGAAATGTGAGGTTGTTTGAAACTAATTGGACAAATTTAGCTATTTTTGTTACTGCACAAATGAGTGACATTGCAAAATGTGACATTTCAATATTAGACCACGTGAAGATTTCTGGGCCATAACCAGAGAACGGTCAAAGTTGACAAAGGTATAAAACAGGATAATAAAATAATTACAATAACTCACTTTCCAGACAAAGTGCCAGGATGGCCTAGTGTTTAGAGACCTGTAAGGTCACCGGTTTGACATCTACAACAGGCACTGTGACCATCAACAGTCTTGTGTTCTGTTGACGTGTCCTTTAGCAAGGCAGCAAACCCCTACCTGCTTGTAAGGCACTCTGGGTAACAGCATTAGCATCAAAATGAAATGTATGCAATTCATATTCAGTTCATTTTAAGAAGAGAAGTATTTCATTCTTATTGATGATCAATTTCATTTCAACTGTTAATAGAAATAAATTGAACATGGATATTAATTTCAGCATTAAAAGGAGTTAGGCTTGTTTAGTTAAATAAGCATGGATCGTCACACATATTAATTCTCAGCATTGATGTCCTCCAATATACTGTCTTTCAATTGCTTACCTTGGTCTGCAATTTGTGTGTTTTCTCCTCCATTAGTTCCTCAAGCTCTTATCATTCTCTCTCAAAATATATTTTGTTCGATCATTCTTTAATTTCTCACCTTTGTCTTGCATCCTTGGATTCTGCAATAGTCGTCTTAGTGCTGTAGACTCCCACCAAGCTGAACTTAATTGAACTAATATGGAGATTGGAGAATATTACACATGAATACTACACACATACACCCAAGCACTGACACATTGATATCCATCCAAACACACACACAGTTACACACATAGAAATGTATTTAAACCCCAAAGGGGTAGAACCCTATTGAGTTTGTGCCGGTTTGTTATTCCTTGTTGTCTTATGCCGCGTCTCAAATTGCTGTGAGCTGGAATGAGCTAAAACCATAAAACTTGGCCCTATAACTGGAAATGATGTGCAAATGCTTCCCAAGAAACATGAGCCCAATTGGCCAGATGGTGGCGCTATAATTAAGGCCCAAAAATTTGATTTTGGAATAGCTGCGCCGCTCACACCAACTCTGATTGACTTGAAATTTGACACACAAGTCCAACTCAATGTGATCTACAAAAAAGCCTCAAGAACCACTCAAGTCCGCCTGAATTTTTTGAAAAACACATTTTTGACATCTCCTCCTAAACCGTAGGTCCAATTGCTACCACATTTTCTGTGGATCATTATTGGACCACGCTTATCAAAAGTTGCATAAAGCTTGTTGATATATTATTTAGTTTTCAAGATATTGACCAATGAACATGAAAAGGTTGTGGCTAAGCACATAATTAGACTTAAGTCAACTATTGTTGTTCCAATCATCACAAACCTTGCAGGGTATGTCCACATAAGTACCTGAAACATACCCTGAAAGTTTCATTCAAATCGACCACGAGGGGGCGCTACAAATGCAAAAAATGGGCGTGGTATAACACAAATCAGACTATATATCAGAAATTGTTTGTCCAATCATCACAAAACGTGGTAGTTATGTTGAACTAAGTTTGTAAAATGATATTAAAATTGTACAATAGGGAGCTTCCACAAGAATCGAAGCCTCTGTCCTAGTGCCCTTGCTTACTTAAACATACAGTTAACTGAATTTATTTGTTTGTCGAATGTATCGTCTTCTGTCAATCTGCATGCAGTTTGTAGTAACCAAAGGGTTTGAACCCACAAATTGACACTTGCAGCTATATTTTTTGTTGCCTGGGCTGAATTTTCACCTGTCAGTCTCCCTAATTCAGTCAAGAGATTATTTATGATCCCTGAAGAAATATAAATTGAACATGGTTATTAATTTAAACATCAAAAGGAGTTAGGCTTGTTTAGTTGAACTAATATGAACTAATATAAATATTAGAAGTATGAATATGAAGTCACAACAAATTTTGATGTCCTCTAATTTAGTATCTTTCAATTTCTTACCTTGGTCTGCAGTTTGTTTGCGTTTCACCTCCATTAGTTTGACTTTCACCTCAAGCTGTTTACACATACAAATACAATAGCAGTGTCAGGATCAAACCTGTCATATATAGGATGAATATATCATTTTAAAACAAACTGTAAAAACAGGATAGACCAGGAATTTTTGATATAAAGAAATGTCTCTGTCACAATTATAATTATCAAAGCAATAATAAGGTGTAAGACAAAGTTCAGAATTATTTTTGTGAAAAGGTTTTTCACAATTCTCTTATGCCATTATGAATAAAAAGGATATGTGACTTTTGTTCAAATGTTTGCAAACAATTCAATTTCATTATTATAGTGATCTATCAATTAATTTGAGTGCAAACAAAATCTTTCTTGTGGCTACATTTGTGTACATAAGGATCAAATCATTTCATCAATTTTGGATTTTCATGTGATATAAATGTGAGAGTGGTACAATAACCATCACAAACTAGAATGAATGGTTTGCTTCCTGGGTAATAGACAAACAAACATCAGCAGAATTGATCTGCCTCCAACGCTAGGTGAAAGGGAGTCAGGAGCAACTGCAACATGTTTCCAAAATGTAGGAAAGTATCAACCTTATTTAACATGAAACAAGATTATTATTCTATGATTTACTAAAAGTGAATCTAAAGTGAATGTGTCAGTTATCCCTATGATTTAATTTAGCAGTATTTTATATTTTTCTAATATTTTTTGGACAATCATCCAATGGTCTATTTTGGCTGAAGGCCAGACCAGTCCAACATTGTCCTCTCTGAACAGAATTTGAATGAAGACTAATGGAGACTATAGAGATAGCAGCCGAACACCCTTGTGTTTCAAATCCTTCAGTTCCGTGAAAGGAACCAAACCATATTCTGGCTGTGCCTGTGTGGTTTTGAAACTACTGGCTGGATCTTGACACCATGCCATCATCAAGATGCTCAGAATACTATGATTACCTGTTTCAGAACCTCACTGACTGCATCGTTATTGCGAGAGCACTGAAAAAATCCATTGGACTCATGGAAGAGACAGTCCACAGTGAGTATGACAGAACTGGTCTCCACCACTCTTCTGCTGTTCGGCACAGTGTGGTTTGGGTCGAAGGTGTGGTGCATCACCACCAGGATCACTGGCTTCAATCCTAACACTTATGTGAAGACAAACAACACAGGTCACCCAGTTGGAAACACAAAAATAAAAGTAAATAATGTTTAAATATCTATGTCACTTCATGTGCAATGAATGACAGTTATGTCAGTACTATTCCTACATGTTTACCTGTGGTGGTAGATAATGCTGCGTTAATGTCAGTCTCAAGGCGACTGACAATGGGACAGAAGACTATGACCACATCACTCTTGTCAGGTGAGTCTACTTCAGTTGCACCTCCTTGGATCAGTTGTTGAACAAATGCCTCATGAGATCCCAAAGTCTTGCCAGCCACATGTGTATAAAATGTTTCCATTTTTGCTTTCCCTGAAAAAAAATTTCTTCATAAGATAAGATAAGATAAGAGAGACTTTATTAATCCCGCCGTGGGGAAATTCACGTTACAGCAGCTCACAACAATAGAAAAACAGAATATAGAATAGAATAGAATATACAATAAACAATATAGTGCAAAAAAAAACAACAAGTGTGCAAACAATAGAGTGCCATAAGAAAAAGCAAACAGATAAACAAGTAGTATTAACAAATTAAATATTAAATATATTTACAAGGTGGTGGAGGGGTAGATGATTGACTGGTTGTTGGGGGGGGGGGGTATTGCACATGTCCATATAAGAGAGGAAAGATTAGACTGTTGACTAGACTGTTGGGTTGAACAGCCTAACAGCGGTGGGGATGAAGGACCTGCGGTAGCGCTCCTTCCTACACTGTGGGTGACGGAGTCTGCCGCTGAAGGAGCTGCTCAGGGCCTCCACTGTCTGATGCAGTGGGTGAGAGGTGTTGTCCCTGATGGAGGTCAGCTTGGCTAACATCCTCCTCTCACCCACCTCCTCCACAGAGGGCAGTGGGCAGCCCAGGACAGAGCTGGCCCTCCTGACCAGCTTGTTCAGTCTCTTCCTGTCCCGGTCAGTGCTGCCCGCTCCCCAGCAGACCACAGCGTAGTGGATAGCAGAGGCTACCACAGAGTCATAGAAGGTCCGTAGCAGGGGCCTGCGTACTCCAAAGGACCTCAGTCTCCTCAGAAGGTGGAGGCGACTTTGGCCCTTCTTGTACAGGGCGTTAGTGTTGTGTGACCAGTCCAGTTTATTGTTGAGGTGAACACCCAGGTACTTAAAACTGTCCACCATTTCTATGTCCAAGCCCTGGATGTTCACCGGTGTGAGGGGTGGTGCCTTCCTCCGGGGGTCAATCACCATCTCCTTCGTCTTACTGGTGTTTAAGCACAGGTGGTTACGCTCACACCAGTCCACAAAGTCCATGATGACTGACCTGTACTCCAGCTCATTCCCCTCAGACACACAGCCAACAATGGCTGAGTCGTCAGAGAACTTCTGGAGATGACAGCTGCTGGTGTTGTGGGTGAAGTCGGATGTGTAGAGGGAGAAGAGGAAGGGAGAGAGGACCGTTCCTTGGGGGGCCCCAGTGCTGCAGACTACCCCCTCCGACACACAGTTGCGCAGTCTCACATACTGTGGCCTGTCGGTGAGGTAGTTGATGGTCCAAGCAGTCAGCTGTTCATCCACTCCTGCACTCATCATCTTCCCTCGCAGCAGCGTCGGTTGAATTGTGTTGAATGCGCTGGAGAAATCAAAAAACATGATTCTCACAGCGCTCCCAGCACTCTCCAGGTGGGACAGTGATCGGTGCAGGAGGTAGATGACAGCGTCATCCACCCCGATGTTCTGCCTGTAGGCGAACTGCAGCGCGTCCATCGCTGTGCTCACCACAGAGCGAAGGTGGCTGAGGATGAGCCTCTCCATGGTCTTCATCAGGTGGGAGGTCAAGGCGACCGGTCTGTAGTGGTTTGGTTCCTTGGGATGTGTGATCTTTGGAACTGGAACCACACAGGAGGTCTTCCACAGGACAGGGACCCTCTCCAGACTAAGGCTCAGGTTGAAGATGTACATGACCACCTCACAGAGCTGGTCAGCACAGTCCCTGAGCAGTCTGGGGCTGATCCCGTCTGGTCCTGCGGCTTTCCTGCCCTTCAGCCGCCTTAATTCACTCCTCACCTGGTCCGATGTTAAGGAGAGGGGGGAGTTGGGAGGGGAAGAGGAAGGGGGTGGACAGTGGGGGCTGGGGGGCTGTGGGGGGCTGTGGGGCTGTGGGGGGGCAGTGGAGGGGGATGGGGTGAGTAGGCGTGACAGGGGGGTGCTGGGGGGTGGGGATGTGGATGGTGATGGTCGGGGGATGGAGGAAGAGTCCGCTGGCCTGGAGATGTGTGAAGGGGGGTGGGGAGGGGTGGCAGAGGGGGGGGGGTTGGAATTAAATCTGTTGAAGAACAGATTCAATTCGTCTGCCCAGCTCTGGTCTCCATCAGCTGTCCCTCCGGTTCCACTCTGTCCTTGTCCTGAGATGGTCTTCAGGGCCCTCCACACATCTCGTGTGTTGTTCTGCGCCATCCGCTCCTCCAGCTTCTTCCTGTAGCTGTCCTTGGCCCGCCTGATCGAATACTTCAGATCGCGCTGAACTCTCTTCTGCTCCCCTCTGTCTCCTGAACTGTAGGCCCTCTTCTTCTGGTTCAGCAGGGCTTTAAGTTCAGGGGTAACCCAGGGCTTGTTGTTAGAGAAACACCGTACCCTCCGGGTTGGCACAGTGTTATCCACACAGAAGCTGATGTAGTCTGTGATGCAGTGGGTCAGGCCATCGATGTCCTCTCCATGAGAGCTGTGGTTAAAGGTAGATTACTGGCACAATCAGCATTGGTAAAGTCAGATTTTTAAAGCTGCTACCAGTTGAATTTGAAATGTGATGACTTTAGCGACCCTTGAGTCCCTTAGTGGGAGTGTTTTACATCACTGTCAAAGACGATTCACCACAATAACACTTTGCATTTGGGGGTTGTTTCCTGAAGTTGTTTCGGATTATGTTCTCACTCTGAAACCAACTGCATCGCAGTTTGCTTGGATGAGGAGCAACACCCACACTTTCAGGCTTCTCAGTGAGTTTTTTTGGTGCCACCAGACTTTGAATGCCGTTGTTCTCACCTGCTCAAATGAACCTAATCAAGGGAGCAAACTGCTCCAAACATGCTTGGTGTAAATACACCCAAACTAAGTCCACTGGTACTCCCCTTTCCTTAAGCATCCAAAACCCTGCATCATGTCTATAGCCCTCCCATCGGTGTCTTCATGTAAAACAACCACAATTAAAATGCACTACATGTTCATTTTAGAAAAACAGTTAAATCCTTGCAGTATACAACATAAACTGCAATTCCAGGACAAATTAGAGATCATTATAGGTGACATTTGAGGTTGTCTGAAACTAATTAGACAAATGTAGCTATTTTTGTTACTGCACAAACGTGTGACATTGCAAAATGTGACATTTCAATATTAGACCACATGAAGATTTATGGGCCATAACCAGAGAAGGTAGGTCAAAGTTGACAAAGGTATAAATCAGTGGATAATAAAATAATAATAATATAAAACAATAACTTTCCAGACAAAGTGCCAGGATGGCCTAGTGTTTAGAGACCTGTAAGGTCACCGGTTTGACAACCACAACAGGCACTGTGACCATCAACAGTCTTGTGGTCTGTTGACGTGTCCTTTAGCAAGGCAGCAAACACCTACCTGCTTGTAAGGCACTCTGGGTAACAGCATCAGCATCAAAATTAAATGTATGCAATTCATATTAAGTTCATTTTAAGAAGAGAAGAATTTCATTCTTACTGATGATCAATTTCATTTCAACTGTAAATTGAAATAAATTGAACATGGATATTAATTTCAGCATTAAAAGGAGTTAGGCTTGTTTAGTTAAACAAGCATGGAGCGTCACACATATTAATTCTCAGCATTGATGTCCTCCAATATACTGTCTTTCAATTGCTTACCTTGGTCTGCAATTTGTTTGTTTTCTCCTCCATTAGTTCCTCAAGCTCTTTATCATTCTCTCTCAAAATGTATTTTGTTCGATCATTCTTTAATTTCTCACCTTTGTCTTGTATCCTTAGTCCTCTTATCCACGAAAGTGCTGTAGACACCAACCAAAGTGGTGAAGACACCCACCAAAGTGTTGTATACACCCACCAAAGTGGTGAAGACACCCACCAAAGTGTTGTATACACCCACCAAGGTGGTGAAGACACCCGCCTAAGTGGTGAAGACACCCACCAAAGTGTTGTAACCCACCAAAGTGGTGAAGACACCCACCAAAGTGTTGTATACACCCACCAAAGTGGTGAAGACACCCACCTAAGTGGTGAAGACACCCACCAAAGTGCTGTATACACCACTCTTGGTATATTCCTGGTCCGACCTAAAAAAAAAATGAGGCTGAACTTAATTTAACTAATATGGAGATTGGAGAACATTGAGACTACACATGAATACTACACACATGCAACCAAACACTGACACATTGATATTCATCCAAACAGACACACAGTTACACACATAGCAATTTATTTATTAGTGTTCAAACCCCAAAGGGGTAGAACCCTATCGAGTTTGTGCCGGTTTGTTATTCTTTGTAGTTGTTGGGAATTGTATATTTGGCCAAGGTAAGATTGTCTTGCTCTGGCCAGACACTAAATTACAATATACTAAGGCCGTCTGAGGCCTCTTATACAACACAATACAGGCCCTTTTGGTTGCCATTGATCAATTGGAAATTAGCACAGGAGACGGTGTTCCCAGGTCTAGAGGAAGTAGGGGACAGAGCTACGCCCACAGTACACAATTAGCACACATAACAGACAAAAGGTTGAGGGGGGATGTAAGGGACAATGCTAATTATCACATGGTCAAACTGTATAAATGAACTATATCATTGTAATGTTCTTCAGAATATCTTCACAGGCAGAGATGCTGCCCGATATTTCTCCCTTTCAGCGCTGAACTGTATTAAATACTCATGCAATCCTCGGACGTAGTTTGTTGCTGCTTTCTTCTTACGTTCATCACCAAGACCAAGAAATAATTCCTAACATATGGCGTTGTCGGCAGGATGTGCAAAATCTTCCGGACTTGGGAACCTAAACTGAGGTGAGTGACTTTCATATTATATATTTCATTGTTCAGTTGATGAGTAATGAAATAGAAAGCACTATCGCCTCAGTAACAGGGTTAAGCTGTCCTGGTTGTGACCACATCAGTAAATTGATAAAGAACAAATCAAGAATTGAATGAATTCTTGGTGTGATTGAGTGTGAGAACATAGCGCAACACGAGAGTGCACGTCATAGAGAATTGTGAGTTTTGAGTTCTTCTTGTTCCTGTTAAACTAGAAGATCTGGGCCCGTAGCCTGTAGTACCATGTTCGGCATGGTTGGTCCGGCTTCTATAGCCTGTAGTACCATGTTCGGCATGGTTGGTCCGGCTTCTATAGCGTGTAGTATCATGTTTGGCATGGTTGGTCCATGATACGCTAATATATATTCCTAGGATTTCCGCGGTTTGTGTGAATGAGAGCTCTGGTGTGATTGAGAACATTGTTCTACAAAGTCCATGTAGATAGATAGATAGATAGATGTACTTTATTAATCCCAAGCTGGGAAATTGCAGTGCAGCAGCAGCATTACACACAGAGACAATAACAACAACACAATGATTAAAAAATTTTTAAAAAAGAGAACAACCTAGACATATCAAAATGGCAATATAGAATGCAATATAAAAATGTATAAATAAGCATTATTATTGTAGTGCAAAATAAAATATAAAATATAAGGTGCAGTGAACAGAGTTGTGTAAAAACATATAAAGTGCATAGTGACTGTATGTTATGACCAGAGTTTTAGCTGTTATTGTACAGTGTGATGGCGTGTGGCAGGAAAGATTTCCTGTATCTGTCCCTTCGACAGCGGAGCTGGAGCAGCCTGTGAGAGAAGGTACTCCGCTGTCTGTCTACTGTGTGATGGAGAGGGTGCTGATCATTGTCCATGATGGATAACAGTTTGTTCAGCGTTCTCCTCTCCACCACGGTCTCAAAAGTCTCCAGCCTGAGACCCAGTACAGAGCCAGCCTTCTTGATGATTTTATCAAGTCTGTTAGTGTCGCTGGCTCTGATGCTGCTGCCCCAACACACGGCAGCAAAGAAAAAGGCGCTGGC
This sequence comes from Hoplostethus mediterraneus, assembly GCA_034670385.1. Classification (NCBI taxonomy): domain Eukaryota; kingdom Metazoa; phylum Chordata; class Actinopteri; order Trachichthyiformes; family Trachichthyidae; genus Hoplostethus; species Hoplostethus mediterraneus. The sequence continues at coordinate 1,449,021 of JAXDDW010000067.1, read as the reverse complement.
AACAACAGACTGAGAAGATCTCCAACATCTTGCTGCACACGTTGAAGGATCTCAGCTTCCTCAGGAAAAAGAGTCTGCTCATCCCCTTCTTGTACACAGCCTCGGTATTAGGTTTCCAGTCCAGTCTGTTGTCGATCACCACTCCCAGGTATCTGTAGTCCTCCACCTCCTCCACCACCTCCCCCCTGATCCGTATTGGCTGTGAAGGCATCTTCTTCCTCCTGAAGTCGATCACCATCTCTCTGGTCTTGTTGACATTCAGCCTCAGGTGATTCTGGTCGGACCACTCTACAAAGTTATCTACCAGTGTCCTGTACTCACCCTCCTCTCCCTCTCTTATACACCCTACAACAGCTGAGTCATCAGAAAACTTCTGTAGGTGACATGACTCAGAGTTGTACTGAAAGTCAGTGGTGTATAAGGTGAAGAGGAAGGGAGAAAGCACAGTTCCCTGTGGAGCACCTGTATCACTGACCACCACATCAGACAGGACACTGCCCAGACGGACAATGTTGGTGTGATTGTACCGGCAGTGTGATATATTGTTGTTTCCAAACCTGTATTATGTGTTGGTGGTTTGTGTTTTTGTGTTGAGGAAGTAACCACAGTTCTGAATAGTACACTTAAGTTTTGTTCTGACAAATACGTTGGTGACTAGTTCATTACCAAGGTTATTGCTTATGTCTTAGTGTTGTGTGGGCCCGATACTCTCTTTCTATATATATAGTTATATTATAGTTATATAAACATATAGGAAGCATCCAATCCGTATGCTACAGTAGTGGATAATACGTATTGTAATTAGTAAGCAAGACTAGGATAGATAGATAAGGGATAGATTTAGAGAAGATATAGACAGATTGCATAAACGGTTGGTATAGACAAAAGAACAGCTAAACTAAGATAAGGCATTAAACAGAGCCTACCAATATGGGAGAGCCTAAACCGTATAAGGCAACTGTGTTTAAACAGCTGAAGAAAGGTGAATATCTTAGGGACGAGTTGAGAATGTATGCTACCAACAGTCTTGATGTAATTCAATCGAAAGCCATCAAATATGGATGGAATCCTAGTGGGAGTCCAGGGGAATGGTCTCAATGGTGGAATAATGTCACAAAGAAAAAATATAAGACAAAGTTTGCATACATGCTAATGATTCTAGAGGCTGAACGGAAAACACGAAAGTGTGATGCATTAAAACAAAAGATTGACCAATTACAGACTGATTTAGCTTGCAAACCAGAAGCGACTGTGTGTGTGGCTACTATAGACACAGGGATGAGGAAAGATTGTTGTAACCCACCCCCCTATAGTAGTCCAGGCAAGGGAACAGTCCCACATCCCCATACAGAGCAGAAGCCAGATCAGGTTGTTGCAGGACCAGAATCAGAGCCGTCTGCCCCTTCCACTACATGTGATCTTAGCAAAACAGCAGTAATGGCCCCAGTAAAACTCGTGAATGTACCCACAGGTCTAACTGGAGAGAATGAACCTAGATCTAGAATACAACTCCAACACTCCCCTCTGTCTGGAGCAGATCTGAGAAACCTTTTAAAGGAATTGCCAGACATGAAATTGATAGACCCGAATCTTGATTTTTGGGAAAAGCTAACAGAATATTGCGTAGTTAGTAATCTCCATCCTTATGATGTGTTCATTTTAACTAAAGCAAAATGTCCAGCAACAGCTTGGAATTCCATCTCAGATGAGTATAACAAGGATGCATGGGCTGTGAAGGAATTCAACAGTACAGAGGAAGCAGAGAAAGCCATTGATACCTTTAGGAATAAAGTGTCTGAAGCCATAGGGACAGGTGAGAATTTGTATCAGCTGTTCATAGGAAGAACGCAGAAGCCTAAAGAAACCTTTGAAAGTTACATTGAAACCAAATTTCAGCTCTATCGGAGGTATGGGAAGTCGACTGGAACACGAGATGATCCAGCATTTATAACAGCAGCCATAACGGGAGCACACCAAAAATATAGATCTGCAGTTAATAGCTCAGGCTACCAACCCTAGAAACATGCAGAAATGATGACTTGGACACACCGTATAGGTAATACGGGTGGTAACAATGCCCAAGGTGTTAAGGGATTCAGGAGGCAAGATCAAGGGATAGCAACAATCAGGGCCTATCAGAGCTCAGAGCTATGTCGCAATTGTGGGAGAAAGGGGCATTTTATTAGAGAGTGCTGGAAAAAGGGTGGGGGTCGGGATAACGATAAAAATAAGGATAGATGTAGAATATGTTAAGAAATTGGACACTGGGCAAAAGAGTGCCCAAAACGTCAACCGAAACCCACACAATCACAGAAGCCAAGAGATAAATCAGAAAGCTTACATGCACTAAGCAAGGATGAGTTAGTTCGACTACTCCAGAACATGAAAAACGAATAGGATTTTCGCCCCTATAGCGTCTGGCCAACCAACATCCATATCATCATCCATACATTGATGAATGCAAGGGAAACATAGTGGACTGTTATCAGAGCTGATGGTTAATTGATTACTGAGGGCAGAGTATGAGGGTCTGCACACAGTGCAGAGGTGTTAGGACATTGTGGTACATTGATGGTTAATTGATTGCTGAGGGCGGAGTATGAGGGTCTGCACACAGTGCAGAGGTGTTAGGACAGTTAGGAGTTTCCTGACTAGCAGGAAACCCCTTTAAAAAAAGGGGGGGTGGTATGGTAATCTCCATGATGCTAATTACTACTCAGATGAAGGCTAGGCTTAGGTCTGGCAGTCAAAAACAAATAGACCACTTCACACAAAGGGGTGAGGTCTTTTTCGTGAATGACTTTGAGGCTTCGAGCACAGCAGTCAGTTTTGTAATGTAGATTAGTCTAAGTTTAAGCCCAGTAACCCAGGTTACTGTGTCTCATAGAAATGATACAGGAAAAATCATGAAAACTGTATTAAAAGGTTTGGGAATTAATTAGTAATTCCATTGTACAGATCATACAACTACCAGTGGTTGTGTGGACAGAGCAAACAGAAGTTTTAAAATTTGAACTAATTAAATGTATGTGCTCTATTCCAGAGGGATGACGAAATTGCTGAGAGTTGTGATGTCTAGGCACACTAATCCTAACAACTGACAACTAACAAACTAACAACTAACAACTAACAATGCCATTTAGGTCATTGTGTGGCACATGAGGGTTCCTGAGGCTCCGAGCCTAGGAAGAGGAGAGCTACATGTCATCAAGTAGTGAAGTAATGCCAGTTGTTAATGCAATCTGTCTCCAAAGTTATCTGAGCATGTCTAGGTACAGCAACATCTGATGAGTCTCCATAGGTACAGTCAAGAGACCAGGTACTGGTGAAAGAAGACTACATCCAGTTTCTTCAGCCCAACATGGTCCGGACTGCACAGTGCTCCTCGTCACCAGTAATGCAACTTGAGTAACGGGAATTCCAGTTTGAGTACATCTGAAATACACAGATGCACCTGAAAGGACACCAGCCAGGCCTTCCAAGCCAAGGATGACTCCAGGATCCCGGAAACTCGTGAACACGCACAGAAGAGCACAGAAAGACTAAGAACTGTACACCACAGCAGAGAAGAACACAGAAAAACTAAGAACTGTACACCACAGCAGTGGACCATGGACCTCACTGATAATTCAAAGCACCATGTGCACTACCTTGCCCATGTGCTGACCAGTAATGTTTAAACCAGAATATTATGTATAATTTGGGACAACCTACACTAGTCTGAGGGTGACATCTACAAGACTATATAATGTAATACTAGAATATTAATGTTTAAAACAACTGAGATACGCATCTGCATGTCCAGAGAGGACCATGGACGGGTCTGGAACAGAACATGTGAAAATTGTCATGTTTAGCTACAGCTAACACACAGACAGACGGTGTAACTAAGGACAGTTATTTTATATGATGCAAACATAAAGATATGTGGATTATGTTATGTTGATATGTATGATGACTAGCCAGTACACCACTGCACACCAGTTTATGAATAATAACTAAGTTATTATTATGGATAGTAGATTTAAAATTGACCCACAATCAACATTGTGATTGTAATGTGTCATTGTATTTTCACCACATACTATTTTCATGTGTGACTTGCCTTGATTTTGTTTCCTCTATAGCAGGGGTTGAGTTTTTCAAGAATGGTCACTAAACAACTTCAGTTGAGTCTTTTTGCCTTCCTGACAGACAAGGTCCGGGAGGTCTTTTGGCCCAACATGAAGATTCTAAAGTATCGTCAGAATTTTATGTTCTATTCATTGTTTACCAACTTTGATTTTATTTCCTCTAAGCAAGGGGTTTTAGTTTTTCAAGGATGGTCACTGTTTGTTAACATCTTCAGTTGAGTCTTTTTGCCTCCCTGACAGCCAAGGTCCGGGAGGTCTTTTGGCTCAACATGAAGACCCTATACCTCGGAATACCACAATTCTTGTAATGTGAGGATAAATTGTAACATTTATCCTCAAGTCAAAAAGTAGGGAATGTTGGGAATTGTATATTTGGCCAAGGTAAGATTGTCTTGCTCTGGCCAGACACTAAATTACAATATACTAAGGCCGTCTGAGGCCTCTTATACAACACAATACAGGCCCTTTTGGTTGCCATTGATCAATTGGAAATTAGCACAGGAGACGGTGTTCCCAGGTCTAGAGGAAGTAGGGGACAGAGCTACGCCCACAGTACTCAATTAGCACACATAACAGACAAAAGGTTGAGGGGGGATGTAAGGGACAATGCTAATTATCACATGGTCAAACTGTATAAATGAACTATATCATTGTAATGTTCTTCAGAATATCTTCACAGGCAGAGATGCTGCCCGATATTTCTCCCTTTCAGCGCTGAACTGTATTAAATACTCATGCAATCCTCGGACGTAGTTTGTTGCTGCTTTCTTCTTATGTTCATCACCAAGACCAAGAAATAATTCCTAACATAGTCTTATGCTGCGTCTCAAATTGCTGTGAGCTGGAATGAGCTAAAACCATGAAACTTGTCCCAATAACTGGAAATGATGTGCAAATGCTTCCCAAGAAAAATGTGCCCAATCGGCCAGATGGTGGCGCTGTAATTAAAGGCCCTGTCACACTATTGCGTATCGGACTAGCGTATGCCAGTGTATGAAAAAAAACACTCATACACTGGTATACACTGGTATACGCTGACATACGCTAGGGGTACGTTAGGCATAGGTTTTATACGTTTCAAGCACGGTCGCATACGCTGGCATCCGCTGGCATCCGCTGAACATTTTGAAAATGTTGAGCGTATACCAGCGTATGGTTTATACGCAAAGCATACGCTACGTATACGCTGAATACACTCGAGATACGCTCGAGTTACGCTAGAGGTACGCTAGAGGTACGTTACTCATAGGTGGAATACGCTGGGGGCCCTGTCACACTATTGCGTATGAGAGAAACGTATTAGTTGCGTATGAAAATTCATTTCATACGCACAAAAAGCCCTTGAAAATACAGAGTTTTTCTTATACTTACCGTATTGAACCTATGCGTACCGTATGAGTAGCGTATTGCCAGCGTATGTCCAGTGTATGGCCAGCGTAGTATGCGTATGGCTAGCGAATGAGTAGACTGGCATACGCTCAAAATTTTTCAGCATGCTCAAAAATGTTCAGCGTTTTCAGCGTATGCCAGCGTATGCCAGCGTATACCAGCGTATACCAGTGTATGAGAGTTTTTTTTCATACACTGGCATACGCTAGTACGATACGCAATAGTGTGACAGGGCCTGTAGTAGTAGTAGCTCTTCTCCAACACCAGTATGATCTGATCGATTTGGCAGTTCACCATGTCACGTGATAGCGGTACGCTGGACATGCGCAGTTCATACGCTACTCATTCGCTAGCCATACGCATACTACGTTGGACATACGCTGGCAATACGCTACTCATTAATTATGATACACATTTGCTTCCATAGTTAGTATGTTAGAAACAAACTACTCGATAGTAATACAAGTGAAGTCGACGGGGAATCAAACTTATCAAAATCACCTTTTCAATTACTGATAAATGATCTATCAAGTTTTAAAGTGTCCTCTTAGTTACAGTGTTAAGACAGTTCAACACTGTCTAAGTCTTGTTTCTGTTTCATTTTAAAAAATGAACAAAACCTAAAAAGTACAACAGATAATTAACTGTATTTATTCATGTCAAAATACTGTTACAAAGTGCTTTACAGAGGGAAAAAGCAAGGCGATTAGTCATTAAAGGGAAGTCAGAACAGTAATAAAGCCCATTAAATTAACACAAGACTATGAAATGAATATTAATAATGTATTTAAATTGATTTAAAAGACAAAACAGATTAAGACAGCCTCTGATAATGGTGCATCATTCCTGAACTTGAGTTGAATTACTGCCTGACATTGGGATTGAAGAGTAGGTGTAGGTTTGATTCCTCCCAGACTGCTGCTGTAACAAAGTCCACCAACAAGTGAGCTTCTCTGTCCTTGGCTAAACAGCATGGCTTCCCTTTTTGCACAGTCACCCAGTGCCTCTGCTGCTGTTCTACCAGTCCTTGTTCTTGTAATGAGGCCTCTCTCTGTGCCAACCACACCTCACAGCCAACACCACTACTCAGCAGTGAATTGTGGGACCCAGGGGCATTGCCACTATATATTGGGGTACTAAACAGATGAACTAGATGCCCCAGACCCTGATAAACTAGACTTCCCTGACCCACCTCTGTTGTCCATAGCCCCCTGTGAAAGAGCAGTGTGCTAGTTCTGCTGTCCACAAGTCCTACACCCAATAAAGAAGTACAGTTTAACATGAACATCCAAACTCCACCCATCACCCATCCCACAAAGACCAGGACAGCAAGTATGTTAATGTGATCTTTTTATTAGGGATTTTCAAAGGGTACATTGATAACTTCAAACCCACCGTCCATGAATCTAAACAAATCTATTCTCATCGGTGAATACGTGAAACAGGAAGGAAATGTCTCATGAGCAAACTGCACATTCATATGGACATCAATAGAACAGCACACAGTGAATCAACACAATCTAACACAATGCAAAAAGTACAAAGAATAACAAGCTAACACAATCATCTGAGTCATTTATTAAAAGCCACACAACATAATATGGACATAAAACAGAGGCATTAACCGTATTACAATTAGCTCATATCATTATGGTTCCATGACTAACACTAACACACTATATATATATATATATATGTGTGTGTATTATATTCATATATATATTCTTTGTGGCGTTTCCATGACGGCTCATGCAGGGTCTGACAGCGTTGTACCTCCATCATCAGATTTGACATGCTAAGGAGCACTGGACCGCTGCTCTCTTCTCCCTGTGCAACACATTACAGTGCTGTGGTCAAGATACTGAAATTATCTCTAACTGGTGTAAAACAAAATGGAAAGAATGGAGCATGATATTCCAAGAAAACAAGGAAGGAGAGTTTTAATAATGGGTTGGGCCGGGGGGGCGTTATGCATGATTGGACTGAGGGAAATGTTGACAATGAAAATTCAACCTGTCAACACAAACGTGTTGGGTTCATGTGGCGCTGGTTCATATGTGACTTCTACCATACCGCCTGGTGTAGGAGCATGTATAAACGCTGGAGTTAAACACAGGGATACACAGCTTCCTGCAAGATTTACCTTTGAGGTGATGCATCAAGGCGTATCCACCTCCACACTAGATATGTATTCTAAGGGTGCGATCACCTAGTTAGTTTTCTTTGGTCCAAACCATAGTGGGAATGTCCTGACCAGACTTTCACCTTCATTTCATTTAGTTCTCTGTGTAATTTCTCAATTTGTGTAACATTGTCTTGTAGCTCTCTGCTTTGTTCCAGTTGTCTGAGCTGAATTTTCACCTTCAGTCTGCATTTAAGACTTCATTCATGAACTGCACTGAAACAATATAAAGTGAACATATATATTAATTTAAGCAATAAAATCAACTGGTTGAACTAATAAATAATAGAGTATCACAATAAGATATTGATGTTCTCCAATTTAGTGTCTTCCACTTGCTTACCTTGGTCTGCAGTTTGTTTTTCTCTCTCCTCCTTTAGTTCCTCAAGCTTTCTGTCTTTCTCTCGCAGTTTTTCCTTCATTTCATTCAGTTCTCTGTGTAATTTCTCAATTTGTGTATCTTTACTGTCTTGTAGCTCTCTGCTTTGTTCCTGCACTCTGAGGGACATTTCTTGGTTGTCTGTATCTTGATCTTTTTTCCCTTCGTTTCTTTTAGGAAACCATGGAGACGGGTTTGACATGGAAAAGGCTAAAAAAAAAAGCATTTAATGAAACAATGATTAACAGGAAAGCAAATGAGGAAAAATGAACTTCTGTCACATGAGACTATCTAAATATGTAATGGGATATGTAACAGGAGATTAACTACAGTAAGGTCCTATGCTACTAACAATCATAAAAACTAGAAGCATTTCAAGATGAAGTGCTGTAGCTCATTTCTCCATTGTTGAGATATTTTTCAGTATTTCTGGGTAACATGATATATTGGTTTATTTTATATAGTTAGTTCAGTTACCTTCTGGAAGATCCATCTGCAAAATACAATAATGGTGTCAATATCAAACTCTAATATAGAAATATGTCAGTAAATATGTAGTGCAATTTATTGTAACATGGATTGTAAAAACAGGATGAATCAGTTATTCATGACATGAAAAATGTCTCAGTCACAACCATAATTATCAAATCAATAAAAGTGATTATTATTTCTGATCAAAAATCTGCTTTTCACAATTATCTTATACAATCATAAAAGATGAAAGACCATTTGCAAGGATCAAATGATCATTTTTGATTTTCATGTGATACACATGTGAGAGTGGTACAAGAACCATCTCAAACGGGAATGAATGGTTTGGTTCCTGGGTAATAGATATACAAATATCAGCAGAATTTAGTCTCCTCTAATACTAGGTTGGTGAATGGGAGTCAGGAGTATCTGCAAAATATTTGAAATCATCAAGATGCTCAAAATACTTTGATTACCTGTTTCAGAACCTCACTGACTGCATCGTTATTGCGAGAGCACTGAAAAAATCCCTTGGACTCATGGAAGAGACAGTCCACAGTGAGTATGACAGAACTGGTCTCCACCACTCTTCTGCTGTTTGGCACAGTGTGGTTTGGGTCGAAGGTGTGGTGCATCACCACCAGGATCACTGGCTTCAATCCTAACAGTTATGTGAAGACAAACAACACAGGTCACCCAGTTGGAAACACAAACACACAAAAATGAAAGTAAATAATGTGGAAATATCTATGTCACTTCATGTGCAATGAATGGCAGTTATGTCAGTACTATTCCTACATGTTTACCTGTGGTGGTAGATAATGCTGCGTTAATCTCAGTCTCAAGGCTACTGACAATGGGACAGAAGACTATGATCACATCACTCTTGTCAGGTGAGTCTACTTCAGTTGCACCTCCTTGGATCAGTTGTTGAACAAATGCCTCATGAGATCCCAAAGTCTTGCCAGCCACATGTTTATAAAATGTTTTCATTTTTGCTTTCCCTGAAAAAGAATTGCTTCATGTGGTTAAAGGTAGATTTTTCTGGCACAATCAGCATTGGTAAAGAAAAAAATAGTAAAAATAGTAAACTTGTGTGCTTTGGAGCAAGGTGTTCAATGTAATGTTTTACTTCCAAATGACGACCAGGTGGTAGTGTTATTCATACTACTTTATTGATTTTTTTAAAGCTGCTACCAGTTGAATTTGAAATGTGGTGACTTTAGCGACCCCTTGAGTCCCTTAGTGGGAGTGTTTTACATCACTGTCAAAGATGATTCGCCACTCCCACCAATTTTCTAAACCAATAAAATAACAAACCAATGTTGGTCCTATTTTTCCACAGCCATTATACTGTTATACTAACGTTCACTAAGTATGATGGACTTCTCTGCGCTCTTTCATGTCCTTATACAAATAACACTTTGCATTTGGGTTTGTTTCCTGAAGTTGTTCCGGATTATGTTCTCACTCTGAAACCAACTGCATCGCAGTTTGCTTGGATGAGGTCAAAGTTGACAAAGGTATAAATCAGTGGATAATAATAAAAATATAAAACAATAACTTTCCAGACAAAGTGCCAGGATGGCCTAGTGTTTAGAGACCTGTAAGGTCACCGGTTTGACAACCACAACAGGCACTGTGACCATCAACAGTCTTCTGTTCTGTTGACGTGTCCTTTAGCAAGGCAGCAAACCCCTACCTGCTTGTAAGGCACTCTGGGTAACAGAATCAGCTGAATACCACAAATGTATTGAAAATAACTTTTCCTGACTGAAATGAAAAATAAATGTATGCAATTCATATTCAGTTAATTTTAAGAAGCCATGAATGTTAATCTCATTCATTTCAGTAATTTCATTAATTTCAAACTACATTTTTAATTTAAACTGTTAAAACTGTCTTCGTTTTGACAATAAACATACTGAGGTCATCATCCCTACTCACCAGTTGTCTGGGCTGAATTTTCACCTTTCAGTATCTCTATTTGATCCAAGAGCTCATTTATCACCTGCGCTGAAATAATATGAATTTAACATGGATATTAATTTAAGCATCAAAGGGAGAGAGGCTTGTTTAGTAAAACTAACATACTCACAATAACTTTACAATATTTTTTAATTCTCAGCATTGATGTTCTCCAATTTAATGTCTTTTGTTGCTTACCTTGGTCCTCAAGCTGTTTTTCCTTCATTTCATTTAGTTCACTCTGTAATTTATTTTGTTCAGCTTTGTCTTGTAGCTCTCTGCTTGGTTCCTGCAGTCTGAGGGGCATTTCTTGGTTGTCTGTATCTTGATATTCTTTCAGTTTGTTTCTTTTTTGTGGAGAAACTGGTGCACAAAACATGCTTGGTTTGGACAGGTTTGACATGGGCAGAGCTACAAAAAAAAACATATTAAAAGAAACAATAATCAACAGGAAAGGTAATAAAGAAAGATGAACTTCTGTCCAGTAAAACCTGAGATGGATATGCTGTCACATGAGATATGTAACAGGAGATTAACTACAGTAAGGTCCTATGGAAACAACAAAACTAGAAGTATTTCATGATGAAGTGCTGTAGCTCATTTCTCCATTGCTGAGATGATGGACTTCTCTGAGCTCTTTCATCTCCCTATACAAATAACACTTTGCACTTGGGGGTTGTTTCCTGAAGGTTTTTCGGATTATGTTCTCACTCTGAAACCAACTGCATCGCAGTTTGCTTGGATGAGGACCAACACCTGCATTTTCAGGCTTCTCAGTGCGTTTATTTGGTGCCCCCAGACTTTGAATGGCGTTGTTCTCACCTGCTCAAATGAACCTCAGCAAGGGAGCAAACCGCTCCAAACATGCTTGGTGTAAATACACCCAAACTAAAGTTCACTGGTACTCCCCTTGCCTTAAAGCCCCAGGAAACTTGGCTTGAAATAGTAAAAATGAATATATTATATCAAGGTTTAGTGTCTAATTAAGCATCCACAAAAATCTGAGTGAAAATAAACTTTCAGAAATATTAGAAAACCTAGTTCAAAAACAGCTCATTTAGCTGTTTAGACCATTTCTCAGGACTGTGTAGGCGTGTCAAATAAGGATTTGATTGACATCCTGACACGATTTATAGCTCCGCCCATGTCAAACTATCAAACTGTTGCACCTGTTGGGGGAGGGACAACTGACGTGCATTTTTTAATGATTGGATTAATGAATTCTCTGCGTCATAAATCTCAGAAAATACCACGCCCAATTCAACCCCACTGTTCTGAACCCCCCACTCATTTGAACTAGGTTTTGTAATATTTCTGAACGTTTATTTTCACTCAGATTTTTGTGGATGCTTAATTAGACACTAACCTTTGATATCATATATTCATTTTTACTATTTCAAGCCAAGTTTCCTGGGGCTTTAAGCATCCAAAACCCTGCATGATGTCTATAGTGCTCCCATCGGTGTCTTGATGTAAAACAACCAAAATTAAAATGAACTATGAAATTCATATTCAGTTCATTTTAAGAAGCCAAAGGTTTCTTTCTTATTGATGAGCAATTTCATTTTAACTGTTAAAACAGTTATTTCATACTGAGGTCATCATCCCTACTCACCAGTTGTCTGGGCTGAATTTTCACCTTTCAGTATCTCTATTTCATCCAAGAGCTCATTTATCACCTGCGCTGAAATAATATGAATTGAACATGGATATTAATTTAAGCATCAAAGGAAGACTCACAATAACTTTACAATAACCAAATGTTGTGTCTTCCACTTGCTTACCTTGGTCTGCAGTTTGTTTATCTTTTTCTCGCAGTTTTTCCTGTAAATTCTCAATTTGTTCATCTTTGCCTTGTAGCTCTCTCCTTTGTTCCTGCAGTCTGCGGGACATTTCTTGGTTGTCTGTATCTTGATCTTTTTTTTGGTCGTTTCTTTTAGTCCAACTAAAAGTTCTAGACATGTTTAACATGGAAAAAGCTAAAAATAAATAAATAAATAAATAAAAAAGAAGCATTTAATAAAACAATGATTAACAGGAAAGCAAATGAGGATGAACTTCTGTCCAGTAAAACCTGAGATGGATATGCTGTCACATGAGACTAACTAAATATGTAATGGGATATGTAACAGGAGATTAACTACAGTAAGGTCCTATGCTACCAACATCTGAATGGAAATAACAAAAACTAGTATTTCAAGATGAACTGCTGTAGCTTATTTCTCCATTGTTGAGGGATGTTTCAGTATTTCTGGGTAACATGATATATTGGTTTATTTTATGTGGTTCAATTACCTTTTTGAAGATCCATCTGCAAAATACAATAATGGTGTCAATATCAAACTCTTAATAGAAATATGTCATGTATAGAGTAAATACAGGGTCTCTAAACACTAGGACATTTAGCAGAATATATAGAAATATCACCCTCAATTAGCAAAAAACAACACAATAATCGTTATTCTATGATTTAGTATACGTGAATTGGAATTCAACATGTCAGTTACCTATGATTTCAATCAGCAGTAGTTTATATCTTTCTAATATTTTTGGACAATCATCCAATGGTCTATTTTGGTGAAGGCCAGACCAGTCCAACATTGTCCTCTCTGACCAGAATTTGAATGAAAGCTAATGGAGACTACAGAGATAGTAGCCGAAAGCCCTTGTGTTTCAAATCCTTAAGGATGAAAGGGATGAAAGGAACCAAACCATATTCTAACTGTACCCTTCTGGTTTTGAAATGACTGACTGACTGGATCTTGACACCATGTCATCATCAAGATGCTCAAAGTACTGTGATTACCTGTTTCAGAACTTCACTGACTGCATCGTTATTGCGAGAGCACTGAAAAAATCCCTTGGACTCATGGAAGAGACAGTCCACAGTGAGTATGACAGAACTGGTCTCCACCACTCTTCTGCTGTTTGGCACAGTGTGGTTTGGGTCGAAGGTGTGGTGCATCACCACCAGGATCACTGGCTTCAATCCTAACAGTTATGTGAAGACAAACAACACAGGTCACCCAGTTGGAAACACAAAAACACAAAAATAAAAGTACATAATGTGGAAATATCTATGTCAGTACTATTCCTACATGCTTACCTGTGGTGGTAGATAATGCTGCGTTAATGTCAGTCTCAAGGCGACTGACAATGGGACAGAAGACTATGATCACATCACTCTTGTCAGGTGAGTCTACTTCAGTTGCACCTCCTTGGATCAGTTGATGAACAAATGCCTCATGAGATCCCAAAGTCTTTCCGGCCACATGTGTATAAAATGTTTCCATTTTTGCTTTCCCTGAAAAAGAATTGCTTCATGTGGTTAAAGTTAGATTTTACTGGCAATCAGCATTGGTAAATATATATACCAAATATAGGAAACTTCTGTGCTTTAGTGCAAGATGTTCAATGCAATGTTTTACTTCCAAATGACGACCAGGTAGTAGTGTTATTAATACTACTTCATACATTTTTTTAAAGCTGCTACCAGTTGAATTTGAAAAGTGATGACTTTAGTCCCTTAGTGGGAGTACTTTACAACCTTTGCCCCTGTCCCTACCAGCCATCTTCAGGCGTTTTCCTGAAAAGGGTTCAGCTGTTGGAGGTGGTGTTGTTTTAATGGTTTTGTTATATGCCATTTTGTGTCCCCTTGCTGAGGTACCTGAGAACATCTAGAATAAACACATAGAAAACAATACACAGAATGAACTAATATCACTTTCACTTTGAGCAGCTATTGTTTACATTTTGTTCTCTGTTTTAAAGGAGCCTTTAAACAAGACTTTCATATGAGCAACCCAAATATGTTTCTCTGCTGTTATAGAGTGTAGTCACAGGATGTGACTCACTAACATGATAGTTTTGATATATCTCAATAAATAACATTTTATTAAATATTAATTCCAAATTACTATAATTTAAATAATCTACATACATTCAAAAATTAAATATCAGCGTTTCCTTCTATACGTTAATGACACATTTTTGGAAAGGAGAGAAGTTCTGGAAAATTCTGAAAATATGCTTTTGTGACTACACTCGTAGTAAATGTGTGTATCTAAAACTTGAACTAACAAATATATGGTTTAGAATTGGTGGGGGGAAAAAATACAAGATTTTCGTACCTTTCTAGGCTTTAAAATGTCCTTTTCTTGAGATTTCAATGATGACCGTCTGCATTTACGGGAAATCCACTTCATACAACACTGAACGCTTTCACTTTCACTTAATGATCACACGATGGGCACTCCAGTTTGATGCGTTGTAATATTCTGGCCACTAGGTGTCACTGTTGCTATATCATATTGTTAACTAACCAGGCACCTTCTCAGGACATTCAAAGCATTGTCGTGCAGAAACGCTGTTAGTATGTTAGAAACAAACTACTCCACAGTAATGCAAGTGAAGTCAACGGGGATTCAAACTTCTCATGATCACCTTTTCAGTTACTGATAAACTATCGATAAAGTCTGTTTAATTTCATTACTTGACAAAAGCAGAAAGAGGCTTATCTCTATTAACAAAATCTACTAAATACGGATAAGGTGACTGAGTATAGGCTAACCAGTACTATTTGCTGGAGGTAAGGGGTTTTGGAATCGATACCTACACTACTACACAAAAAATAAACTTTTTTTTCAAAACACTGTTACAAAGTGCTTTACAGAGGGAAAAAACACAAGGTCAGAAAAAATCAGCAGGGCAAGAATCATTAAAGGGAAGTCAGAACAAAATAAAGCTCATTAAATAAAAGCAAGACTATAAAACATTATTTTAAGATGTGATTTAAAAGACCATACAGATTAAGCCAGCCTAAGATAATGATGCATCATTGCTAAACTTTCAGAGTTGAACTTGAATTGTTGCCTGACATGGGATTGAAGTGCATTGCCAGTGAGGTATATTGGGGTACTAAACAGATGAACTAGATGCCCCTGACCCCGATAAACTGAGTTCCTGACCCACCTCTGTTCCCCTGGTTATCCATGGCCCCTTGTGAAAGAGGAGTGTGCTAGTTCTGCTGTCCACAAGTCCTATACACAATGCCAATAAATGATCGCAACTCCACCCAACACCCATCCCACAAAGACCAGGACAGCAAATATGTTAGTGTCATCTTTTTATTAGGGATTTTCAAAGTGTACATTGATAACTCCAAACCCACCGTCCAAACCCAAACCACCACTCTAAACAAATCTATTCTCACCAGTGAATACGTGAAGCTGTGGTTAATGGTGACCAGGTTTTTCATTGACTCGGGCTCGATTATATTGCGTTAGTGTATCTAGGTCCCCTTGATGCAAATGTAAAGACCAAACACATCTTGGTAAGTGTTGCAAGTTGCATATCAATTGGACTCATGGTGTAGAAGTTTCAAATTTGTAATTTCTTTTGAATTTTTTGAGTTTCATAGGGATTGTGCACACCCATCTTGAGTTATAAGCAATTTTGTCATATGCCACACCCAAAAGCCCCCAGGCCACACCCAAACGTACCAATCATGACCAGACTTTGACTAATACTAATACTTGGGTCGAAAGCAAGTGCACCAAACTTCATTAAGTTCTATTAATCACATTATGAGATACACATCTTTTAACTATGTGGCGCTCCCTTATAGGCCACCTCAACATATCCACGAAAACTTGTGCTGATTGGACAAAAGGTCAATGAGTCATGGCCAA
Source organism: Hoplostethus mediterraneus (assembly GCA_034670385.1). NCBI lineage: Eukaryota > Metazoa > Chordata > Actinopteri > Trachichthyiformes > Trachichthyidae > Hoplostethus > Hoplostethus mediterraneus. The sequence continues at coordinate 1,432,809 of JAXDDW010000067.1, read as the reverse complement.
TTTTGTGTTAGGCCACGCCCCTTTACAAATGAATTGGTTAATGGCGGTCAGGTTTTTCATTATATGGCCTTGGTGCATCTGGGTGCCCTTAAGCTGTGTACCAAACTTAGTACTGTTGATGGGTCAAAATTGAAAAAGCCTTTACATTTTTTTAATCAAATTAGCAAAAAATTAGGTGGACTTGGGTGGTGCCATGAAATCTTCTTAATTATATGTTATTTTATTTTATTATAGCGCCACCATGTGACCGATTTGAGTCATATCAGCAAGGAATCATTTGCACATCAATATTCATCATTCTGCAAAATTTCATGTCTCTACAAAGTATCATCTCATGGCAATTTGTGAATAAATTAGCACAAAAACAGTAGGGTTTCAACCCAGCACGCTTCAACCTCTATTAACAAGCTCAGACAATTATCTGCATAATTTATTGAAAGCCACACAACATAATATGACAAAAGACAGAGGCAGTCATTACCCCTATTAAAATGAGATCATATCATTATGGTTCCATAACTAACACTCATTTTACACATTGGAAAGATGAAAATGTGATGATGAAGACTTTTATTGGGTTTCCATATTCTGATTGCACACGGCAAGATGTCTTCCAATGAAATGCAGAATTTTCAACTTTGTAGTGTTTTCAGGACGGCCTAAAAGTGGTTAAAAGAAAGAAGGTGAAAATGGTAACAAGGAAGGAGAGTTTGAATAATTTCTTGGTGCTAGGATGAGGGGCTATGCATGATTGGAGTGAGTGAAATGTTGACATTGAAAGTTCAACCTGTTAAAACAAAAGTGCTGAGGTACAGTGTTATATTATATATAGATATATTGTGGGTGAAATGCAATGCAACAAGTGTCATTGCAATAAGTGACATTTCAATATTAGACTCAAAGTGAAACATGAAAACATGAAGATTTCTGGGCCATAACCAGAGGACGAAGGTCAAAGTTGACATTGGTATCAGCTAAATGCCACAAATGCATTGAAAATATAATATTTCTCCTGACAAATGCAAAAATAACTATGCAATTCATATTCAGGTCATTTTAAGCAGCCAATACGTTCATTGTTATTGATGAGCAATTGAATTCTTGATAAAAAATAAATAAAAAAACATCATTCCTAGTCTGAATTTTCAACTTTCAGTCTCTCAGCCATGAGATAATTTATCTTCTGCCCTGAAATAATATAAATTAGACATAGATATTAATTTAAGCATTCTAAGGAGTATGTTTAGTTAAACTAATATGCAGATTGTCACAATACATTTTAATTCTCAGCATTGATGTCTTCCAATATATTGTCTTTCAATTGCTTACCTTGGTCAGCAGTTAATTTCTTTTTATGCAACATAGAGTCCTCCAACACATATTTCAAAATATTCCACAACAACCTAAAAAAAAAAGATGCAGTAAATGGAACAATATTTAACAGGAAAGCACATGAGGAAAGATGAACTTCTGTCCAGTAAAACCTGAGATGGATATGCTGTCACATGAAATTAACTAAATATGTAATGGAACATCTAACAGGAGATCAACTACAGTAAGGTCCTATGCTACCAACATCTGAATGGAAATCATAAAAACTAGAAGTATTTCAAGATGAAGTGCTGTAGCTCATTTCTCCATTGTTGAGGGATGTTTCAGTATTTCTAGGTAACATGATATATTGGTTTATTTTATGTGGTTGGTTCAGTTACCTTTTTGAAGATCCATCTGCAAAATACAATAATGGTGTCAGTATCAAACTCTTAATAAAACATGTATAGAGTAAAGAAATAACGCTACTTATTGTAATATGAACTGTAAAAAACAGGATAAATCAGATATTTATGACATAAATAAATGTCTAATGCTAGATGAATGGGAGTCATTGCAGCAACTGCAACTTGTTTCAAATTTTAGGCGAAAATCACTCTCAATTAGCATAACACAAGATAATTATTATTATTCAATGATTCTATGAATCTTTCAGTTCCGTCAAAGGAACCAAACCATATTCTGACTGATTGGATCTTGACACCATGTCATCATCAAGAAGCTCAAAATACTGTGATTACCTGTTTCAGAACTTCACTGACTGCATCGTTATTGCAAGAGCACTGAAGAAATCCCTTGGACTCATGGAAGAGACAGTCCACAGTGAGTATGACAGAACTGGTCTCCACCACTCTTCTGCTGTTTGGCACAGTGTGGTTTGGGTCGAAGGTGTGGTGCATCACCACCAGGATCACTGGCTTCAATCCTAACAGTTATGTGAAGACAAACAACACAGGTCACCCAGTTGGAAACACAGACACACAAAAATAAAAGTAAATAATGTGGAAATATCTATGTCAGTACTATTCCTACATATTTACCTGTGGTGGTAGATAATGCTGCATTAATGTCAGTCTCAAGGCGACTGACAATGGGACAGAAGACTATGATCACATCACTCTTGTCAGGTGAGTTTACTTCAGTTGCACCTCCTTCGATCAGTTGTTGAACAAATGCCTCATGAGATCCCAAAGTCTTGCCGGCCACATGTGTATAAAATGTTTCCATTTTTGCTTTCCCTGAAAAAGAATTGCTTTATGTGATCAAAGGTAGATTTTACTGGCACAATCAGCATTGGTAAAGCTCAACAAAACTAGTAAACTTGTGTGCTTTGGAGCAAGATGTTCAATGTAATGTTGTACTGCCAAATGACGACCAGGTGGTAGTGTTATTCATACTACTTTATTTAGATTAGATTTTTCAAGCTGCTACCAGTTGAATTTGAACTCTGTTGACTTTAGCGGCTTAGTGGTAGTGTTTCACATTACTGTCACAAAGACTACCTTCTGCCCCTGATTTCACAGCCCTCTGTGGGGGTTTTGCTGAAGAGGATTCATCAATGGTTCCGTAATTTTCCATTTTTACTCTCTTTATGTTGTGGTTGAGGCACTGTCTTTTTGCTGTTTATGAATTCTGCACAATTTGGGGAAACGTACCCGGGGACATATAGAATAAACACATACAAAGTAACACACAGAATAAACCAATGTTCTTGGTAATGGTCGCACTTTTCTACAGACATTACATACCATGCTATCAGTAGCGGTTTTGGGCACGGGTGAACCGGGCACCCGCCCGGGGCAGGCATTTTTTCATGACACATGGAGGGTGGCACGAGCACTTGAAAAAAAAAAAAAAATTCATCTTGGCCGCGAAGCGGTTTTCTATTATCTATCATAACACTGGTTGGGGAATTGGCAAATTGGCGCCCCCTGCAGCTGCAGGTGCCCCTGCTTGCTGAGAAGGTGCCGTGCACAGAAGCTGTGTGAGAAGGGGAAAGTGGAGGGGGCGCGCGCGCGGGGACAGTTCACCTCTGGGTCTCCCAAATGGAACGGACGAGGGGGGGAACTAATGAAATTAGTGGGCTAAAGTCAGTCACACCTCGACTTTCTTCCAAATAACGCACATTTCATTCATAATATTATAATTACAGGCATAATTCCTGCACGTTTTTGTTTTTGTGAAATGGCTAATACAAATAAGGATGTCGGACATTAAGGATCTATCGGAGATCTACCCCAACTTTTGGACTGCTCTCAGGATTGCACTTACTCTGCCAGTCACTGTGGCTCAAGCAGAGAGGAGCTTTTCAAAACTAAAGTTGATCAAGACGTACCTTAGGTCAACCATGTCTCAGGAACGGCTCACTGGCCTTGCAGTCATCAGTATCAATCACTCAATAGGGGAGCAGATCTCGTATGATGACATTATTGATGATTTTGCATCAAGGAAGGCCAGAAAGGTTAGGTTTTAGTTTTAGTTTGTGTTTTCTGTTCTTAGTGCAATAGTGTAATAATTCGATTTTCTTTAGTGTATTTTTACATTTGTGCTATTTAGAATATTTATTCTGTATTTTATTTGTATATTATTCTTAATATTTTATGATTGTATCTCTGCTCTTGTTACATTTTTATATATCTGATTGTATATATTTTGCCACTTTTATGTATATAGTGTATAGTGTATAGTGTTTATTTGTATATAGTGTTTATTGTGTATAGTGTTTATTTAAGTTCTGATAACGTATACTGTTTTGTGCAGAATTGTGTTCATTGATTCTCTTAAGTGTGTTATCACTTATATTGTTATAATAAAACATGACTGTTTGTGCAGAATTTTGTGGGGGGGGGGGTTATTTCGGGCGGGGGGGGCGGGGGGTCTCGCCCGGGGTGTAATTCTATGTAGAACCGCCACTGCATGCTATCAAAATTACGTTGACAGTGATATATAGAGGTTAATACATATAGCAGCTTTATATACCAGAAGAAGAAGAAGAAGAAGAAGAAGAAGAAGAAGAAGAAGAAGAAGAAGAAGAAGAAGAAGAAGAAGAAGAAGAAGATGATCCTACAACTACTACTAATACGTTTTATTTGTATTGAGGTTACAATTATAGCGGCAGAGATTTCAAAGTGATTTAACAAAAGGCATAACAGCTATGAATAGTTAATTATATAAATTAACGGAAGGATAAGAGGAATGGTATTTCATATTTCACGGTACCTTTCTTGTGGTCTTCTTGGGGTTTCAATTACGTTATTGTTTCACCAACTGATCGTTCACTGCGTCTGAATTGACTGGAAATCCCTTTTATACAACGTTGAACACTTTCACTTTCACTTAATGATCACACAAGGGGCGTTCCAGTTTGATGCATTGTCATAATCTGGCCACTAGCTGTCAGTGTTTCTCTATTTTATTGTTTAGTAACCAGGCACCTTCTCAGGACAATCAAGGCATTGTCGTGCAGAAACCTATGTTAGACACAAACTACTCGTTAGTAATGCAAGTGAAGTCAACAGGGATTCAAATGACTTCTCAAAACCTTACTGATAAATGACCTATAAATAAAATTTGTAAGTGCCCTCTTTCAGTGTCCGCAGTTCAGCACTATCTAGGTGTGGTTCTGTTTCATTTCATTACTTTACAAAAGGGGACAGAGGCTTAGTATGAGGATCAGGTGTCTGATAACCAGTACTATTCACTGGAGGTAAGTGTCTGGTTTTGTAATGGATATTCCTACTACTACCCTATAATAATAATAATAATAATAATAATAATAATAATAATAATAATAATAATAATAATACACTTTATTTATATAGCACTTTTCAAAACACTTTTACAAAGTGCTTTAGAAAGGGTAAAAAAAAACAATACAATAAAACAAGGTAAGAAATGAGAGCAAGGCAAGAGTCATTAAAGGTCAGAACAATAATAAAAGACTATAAAAGTTTTAAGAAGTGATTTAAAAGATGACACAGATTAAGCCAGCCTGAGATAATTTAAGCAAATTGTGGTGTTGAAGTCAGACTCTGATTCTAATCATAGTGGTTATATAACAAACCCCACATTTATTTAGCACTTTTCAAAATACAGAGATTACAGAATACAGAGATACAAAGTGCTTCCCAGCAATAATTAAAAAGTCAAGAAAGCTAGCAACAAATTAGATTAGATTAGATTAGATTCAACTTTATTGACAACGAAATGCAGTTTGGCATCTAACCAGAAGCAGTAAAGTGCAGAGTATGTACATATGTATAGTGTTAATATATATATTAAATAACCAGTAAGGGATAGATAAGAATATGCTATATATACAGTATGAACAGTGTGAAATGAATACTCTAGATATGTACAGTATAAAAATAATGGCAGTATTAACAGAATGAACAGTATGAAATACATATAAATAGAATATATGGTAAAAATGAGTAGACAACAAAGGAAAGACAGACAAAACACTGTGCAGGACAGACAAAGCAGCATAATACCAGAATCCTAACATCATAAGATTATAAAATGACTCAGATATGAAGCTCTTTCGGATGTTAACATTTCAAACATGGTTTAAGGATATACAAAGTCATTCTTCCATTTGTTGCTCCTTTGGTTTCCTGCTATGGGAGGGACAGGTATAATATAGGCTTGTGCAAATCAATAAACTGAATAGTATTCCCTTTTAAGCTATATTCATAACCTATTGAAGTGTCAAGTACACAGTTTGCAGAAACACTTTGGTCCAATCCAATCCAATCCAACTTTATTTATAAAGCACATTTAAAACAACACAGTTGACCAAAGTGCTGTACAATCAATCAGTCGAGATAGTAAAAACTTAAAAACACAATAAAGCACAAGGACCAGTTTAAGAGACAGAATGACAGTAATATAAAAGCAACAAGACTAAACAAAAAAGGAAAATGCAACTCTCATACTGAGTTAAAAGCCAAGGAGTACAAATGTGTTTTGAGGCGAGATTTAAAACCAGACAATGTAGGGGCCAGCCTAACATGTAGAGGCAGCTCGTTCCAGAGTTTGGGGGCTGCAACTGCAAAAGCGCGATCTCCCCTGAGCTTAAGCCTCGCCTTAGGTACAACCAGGAGCAACTGATCAGCGGACCTGAGTGACCTTAATGGGACATATCGCTGTAAAACATCAGAGAGAGTTCAAGTTTATTACTAGATAGGCTATAGTTCAGGGTACTGATTCCCAAGTGTGTATGTGCGTGTCAGTTCATAGGCCTGTACCGCACATTACTCCATGTGCCATCTACGATGAGGCCTATTCTATGTGAAACAGTCTACAAAGATGTCTGTATCAGCTGCATCTGCACTGAGCTCAGTCTGATCAGATTCAGGATGAGCTGAATAAATAGAGACCACATGTCCCCCCCAGGCTTAACATGGCTCTGATAAATATGTGGCACCGTGATGGAGTGCTCAATAAAAACGTAGGCAAACTATGACCTCCAGTCGGTGATCATCATGAGGTAAACAACCACCAATATAAAGAGAAATTAAATTACAAAAGCATTAATTGTGTTTTTTCCACGAAACGATGGTACCATTATGGACACCAGGGTTTCCCAAACGTTTTCCTGGGGAGGGGAGTCCTACATCATTCTCTCACTAGTCCTAACTTCAAGTGAATAAAATAGTTGTGAAATTAAACTCCTCGTTTCCCTGGAACCGCCCTGTTATACGCTATGAATTTATGTGAGCCGAAATAGTTGGGTGAACTCCATTCTGCAAATTAACAGGCGGGTAAACTGATTTCAGATGGGTTTACTCTCCACTGCATCCCTAGTGGTGGCACTGCAACAACAAGCTGCGCAGCAGAGGTGATTATAACATTTAATCACCAGTGTCTATCGCCACGCTGCCGCAGTCTGGGCAAGCTTCTCGCCCCAAGGTTTGATTTACCCGCCCTCTTCCCACGGAAAAATCTCATTCACTAGACGGATTGCTGAGCGGGCCTCTCCGACCAGCCCCTATAAATCATTCTTTAATCAGAGAGCTCTGAGATTGGGCGCAGACACCCACGGGAGCACCAATGTGACACCTCAACTCCTCCCCGTGCGTCTTTGCAGTCCTGAGTTTTCCTCTTCTCTTTTCCCCTCTGGCTCATCTGTGCTTGTATCAGTCATCTTGAAAGTAAGAGGGATGACCTGCCCTCCACCCTCTGCTCACACCAACACCCCACCGGTTCCTCTGCTAGGAGGGGAATGATTTCCAAGATGGCTAGGGACGAGATTCCCGACTTAGAGGACTACGCTGACTTTTTGGGAGTTAAGCGCATTGGTCACTTTACCCAACATGTGACGAGAGGATTGGTTAGCCTACAATATGTGAAGTAACCGTAGCAGACTATATCCTAAAAGTGAGGAAATGAGCACTTGTAGCAGCTTTAAGTCAGGATGGTTTGTTAATTTTAATGACATGTCTAAACCTGTCAGGGGATTCGTAAAATAGACATGAAATTGGACAAAAGTAATGCAATGGCAGAAGATTTCCCTTCCTGCGAAAAAAAATAATCTTATTGCACTTTTACTTGAGCACTGGTTATGCTCTTGTTAGGGGAGGGGATGCGCTTACAATTTTTGGTGACTAGTAGTTCTCTTGCCTACCTACATTGAAGTTTTTCCTCAGAATAAAAAAACAATACTGACTTTGGATCAATAAAATGTCTTCATACTTTGGATGATGCTAATCGCTTACGATAACTTAACATACTGTGTGCTAAAGTATTAGCTTGTGCACTGGACAGAGCTATCTATCCATCTATCCATCAGATGATGACAATCTTCTCTTCAGATATTGGGTAAGGTGACCAATGGGCCAAACTCCCTAAAAGTTAGAGGACGCAAAATACTAGGTATCCCATATCTGCAGTCTCTCGGTCCAGTGGTTCAAATCAAATCAAATCAAATCAAATCACATTTATTAGTATTGCCCTTAATCACAGTCTCAAAGGGGTTCACAGTATCCAAAGTGTGAAAACAATAATGGTTAGTACACGCCATCCCCCAGCCTTAGACCCTCAACAGAGGACAAGGAAAAACTCCCCAAAAAACCTTTTAGGGAAAAATTGGAAGAAACCTCAGTAGGGGCTACTCAGAGAGGGATCCCCCTTCCAGGACGGTCGGGGGTGCAATAGATGCCGAGTTTGGGCAAGCAGCATATACACAATGCATGGGGGACATCCAGATCTGATGTGGGGCAGTTAGCATCATCGTAGGACATGGGGACCACGCAGGCGCCAACACTGCCCAGATCGGAGACACACTGCCCAGCGTCCGCAGCAAACGCCCGCTCAGTCAACATTGTCCTATAGGAGTGGGAGACCACGCAGACGCCAACCCTGCCGAGCTGCAGCCTGGAACAGAGGAGACACACCCACAGCTGGTTCTAGCTGAGGTCCTTTTGAGGGGGTTGCAAGAGGTCCCCAGCAAAGGATTACTTCAGTTTCACTATTATTTTGTTCACTATATCTAATGAGATAATATATAAGAAAGACTATTCTAATCAGAGGTTTGACTTGCTACACTGTTATCTCCACATGCGCAGTATAGACAGACAGCGGAAACCTTCTCAGATGGGGGTCCCTGGAACAAGACCTTTATCAAATGAAGGTTTGTGGGCTAAAGTATATCTATCTGGGGGTCACTGACATGAACATAATTGAGAATGTTTATCTTGGCTGTCTGGTATTCTCACAAATAGGCCTGTTCCTGTTGGAGGCTTGAGATTCTGTTAAGTCAGTCATCAGAGCAAGTTAATCATGACTATCCATCAAGTGGATTAGGAAAGGCTACTAAGGCTTGCAAATCAATTGCAGCTAAATGTTCTATTTTAGTGCAATAACAAAGTTAAGCTAGTAACAAGCTGATTCACATAATGTCTGAATTGATTACCCTTTTCTCTCACAAGTAAACATTGTTTTCTTTTCAGTGGTTTCCAAAGTGGGGTCCGGGGGCCTCCAGGGGCATATACTTAACATCTTAAAGTCAATGAAATGGCATTTTGAGAGCATCTTGGTTCCCTAGTTTGACATATTTCCTGTTGAAACATGATGTTGGGGTAGGATTACTGGTAGACCATGAGGTAACCAGTAAAGATACACCATTTTCCAGGGAGTCGAATGAATAGGATCTAGATATAAAAATACAAGAAAATAAAAAATTGCAATTTTTCTTGGAATTCACATGGACGCAAAGGGATGCAAAATATCTAACATTGGTGAGTCTTTCTCTGGATGGAGCGCTCGCAGCTGTTTAGGAAACAGTTTGTATTTCACTCTTAAGTTTTGATTTGTCACTTCCTGTGGGTGAAGAAGTAACATGTTAATACCTGACATTAGAATTTCATTAGAAGTAGAGCGAATCTACACAGTCACAGTTAAAGGACATGAGGCTCTATCCTCTGTTGCAGCCCTACGGTGTAATTCAGGATGATACGACACGTGTAGTTCTACGTAAAACCTTGGTTAGGGTAACTTTCATTTCACTATTATTTGACTCTATTTTGATAGTAGGTTTCACTACCTCCTCCCCACCTATAGGCCTAGCTTAAAAAACTTATGTGGGACAAAATCCTATCAAATGGGTGTGCCTTGTATAATGTGCATCTTTTTTGGGACTCTTAGCATGAAAAAAATTGTGATCCCCTATATAGAGGGACAACAGCTCTGTTCTAAATAGCTGAAAGCCTTTATCGCTGTGCTGAATGTGTAGACTAAGCTTACATGTTTGGGAGAAGGCTAAAAACTATGCAGCTGCTCACTATGGCGCAGCAAAACGACCCTGCTTGATAGGAGATGCGTGAAGTGAAATGTGTGAAGCCTGGAAGCTGAGTAGGCTACTTTTTGAAATGCAAAGATGCTCTGACGTCACGGCGTTGAAATATTCCTCTGTTGCTCGGGCGTGTGGAGCTGACAGTGTGGGGAAGTTGCCAGAGAGCGCGCTTCCCTCATTCCTCTCCCGTGCGTAACCGCCGCGGTCATGTCCACGGCTTTGACAGGAGGACATCGTTTCCACACTCATTAGGCATTTTTAATTGCTGCACCGAAGAGAAAGGACACAGATGGATTGTGTTGGTATGCTCCAAGATGAAGTGATGGAAGTGTAGCCTATCAATTGACAAAACGCAGAAGTTGTCAGTTTCTTTTCTTCCAGCAGACTTTTCAAGCATAGAATCGATTAAAACAACCAGAAAGCAAGGAACGCAAACTCAACTAGAAAAACATGCACTATCCATATCCATGGAGAGATGGCATACATGCTCCTCTTCAGTCGAGTTCTGCCGTCCTCACACAGGCTCACAAGAACATCCATTTGTTTATTCGCCCTCTTTTTTTCCTATTTGTGCTACTGTGTGTTATTTTCTTCCGATGCCATCATGCAAAAGTCAGGTGATCCAACGCCCAGCTGTCGGCGCGTCCCGGTTGATGGAGGCAAAAGGCGCCTTCAAAAGTCTCTGTCGTGCGTTTTGCCTTTGGATGCCAGACAGAGAAGCGACCAAAGACCTCTTTCGTATGTCAGTGCTGTAAGGAATGACACGCCGACTCCCTCGATGGGTAATTTCAAGTTTGGGAATAAAAAGTTGCCCAATGCCATCATAGTTGGTGTGAAAAAGGGTGGCACAAGGGCCGTCCTGGAGTTCATAAGAATTCACCCAGACGTGCGAGCAGTTGGCACCGAAACACACTTTTTCGACAGGAACTATGACCGAGGTCTAGACTGGTACAGGTAAGAACACAGCTTACCTGCACAGGTGTATGTTTGTAGTCTGGTCCAGTGCTACTCAAACGTTTTCATCTCACAGACGCTCAAATATATGCAATTAGGCCACGGACCCCGATTAGACAAGAGTTTGTATACCAAGTACACCCATTTTTAAGGTTCTTTATTTTGTTATTTTGTATTCAATGACGAATCTCTGTCTGCACTGTATGTGAAGAGATAACAGTGGAGAGTGAGACCTATGATTAGTCATCGTTATCATTATACAATCCCCCTAATTGGAACAAATTATGGGTGAATTAAATTGTAGAGAAATTAAACAATTTCTCATTCTGCTGGGGGACACTGAAATGGAACTCACAATGTATTTTCATGCATTTTTAACATTCAATATATCATTGTCAAATTAATTGTGTATAATTACAAGGACCATAATGTACAAATGTACAGGTGTGTTTGTGGGTGGGTGTTTGTCCTCTATTCATATGTATGTTTTTTGGGTTTTTGTGTGTGTGTGTGTGTGTGTGTGTGTGTCGGGGGGTATTGCTATAGCGTATTGTGATTGATATTCTATGGTTGTGGATTTTGGATTCTCTCTGAAAAAGAATATATAAATAAAGACAAAGACCATGGTTAACAAGATTAGTGGCCAGTGTATTGTTAGTGCTAGTGTTTCTCGAAATTAAAACCACATTTGCCACAAACCCATGAGGATGTTGGTGTTTTTCCATTGGCCTTCACCATCTGCTATTAATAGAAAGTCTGAATGCTTTAGCTCAGTTATGCTGGAAGAACAGTTCCTTCTTCCTGTTTTGTGCTGTAAAGCAATTCAGTAGATTTCACGTTAAATTCAGAGGTGGCAGTGGAACAGTGTGTACACACACACACACACACACAAATCTGTTTCCAAACATGTTGCTACCACTAATGATTAGCTTAGTCATTTTTGACAATTTTGACAATCGCCCCTTTCTGCAATGAGCCAACTGCAAGTGATCACCACACTGCCATGGTACCACATCCTGAGCCAAAGAAAAAGCTGCATTCTTATGAAATCTAACAAACTCCAAAAACGTCTCCAAACTTAAACATACAAAGACTTGTAACTTAAATAGTAGTTTTAGATAGCCACAGAAATGGATGATGTCATAAATATCCTATCATTTGATAAATTAAGCTAGACTTGATTAATTTGAAGACATGTGGGCTGTTAAAGTGATATTAGCTACAGGTTGTTAAACAATACAAGCAGACTCTTAGACAGCGGAATGACATGCTAAGCCTCCCCGGAAGCCAAGCGAAAGCAGGTAGCTACCAGGCAGTGTACAGTACGCTAGACAATGCCAGATGCCTGATAAGAAGCAAAGGCAGTCTGCCAGACAGCTACATATGAGTTTAACCTACCAGGCAGCTAAGCTAGATATGCTAAGGGAACCCAGTATTACTTGATTGCCTGGTAGGCTAAATTAGCTGCCTGACAGACTGTGCCCATAATATTTGCTTCCTGTTAGGCACCTGGTATTGTGAAGCAGCTTACAAAGCAATTGACTATTGCTTGGCTGCCTGGTAGGTTAAAGGCATGTCTAGTTAGCTAACGTACTGCTCCCATATTGGTTTGCGTTATGCATCTGGCATTGTCTAGCATACTGTACACTGCCTGTCAGCTACCAACTCTGGCTTGACTTTCTGGGAGGCTTAAGGTGTCATGCTGCTGCCTAAGGCTACGTTCACACTAAACCGTTTAAATTTGAAAACAACGTTGTACCGGGTCCGTGACAGACAGAAACAGGCGGGAGGGCAGAGGCAACTTTATTTGCACAAAGACACAAATAATTCTTCCCGATCCTGATGGCCGCTCTCAGCACCGTCTCGATCGCCTCTCCCAGCGGGTCAGCCGCGGAGCACCAAAGCTGCCGGTCTGCCAGGCTCCCAGAGCATCCCACTCCTACCCCGGCTGGGCAGCTCTTCCAGGCTGCTCCCGGCTGCACCCTCCGCGGACCTCCGTCGGTCACCGCTGCTGTTTCCGCTGGCTCTCTCTTCTGCACCATAGTCCGACTCGACTCCTCCGTCTCGTGTCGAACTCAGTCATTCTCCCTGTCAGCCTCTCACACGCAACCGATCTCCCTCACACAGTCACACATGCAGGTTAAAAAGGCTCGGTGGCAATCAGGTGGCAATTGGCCGCAGCCGTGCTAGATCCAGGGAGAATCAGTCCACTGACTCGACTCTCCCCTGGATCCAGCCTACGCCTCACCCACACCCTACCCCCAGTCTGCCACAAACGTTTTTGTGTCTAGCATTTTTTAAAAGCTTGCCGTCCACACTAACGCCCCGTACCCACCGGACGCGCACGCACACACGCGCTGCTGCGCTTCACTTCCGGTCCCATGTTAACGAATGCTGCGGATCCCACCGGCCGTGGGTGCACGGCAGGCGGGCGGGCGGCTCGCGGACGTGGAGCTGATTTTTCCACTCGGGGCGGAAAAAAACCTGCCCGCCTGCGTGTGTCCGCGCACGCACCTCATAGAAATACATTGTCTATGCACAATATCTGCATCATATCACCACATATGAATGTTTTTCAACCAACTAATAGTTTTACTAGTGTTATGAATTATTTTAATACATATTTTATTTTAATATAGGCCATAATGAAAAAGGGAACAGAGACAATCACCATTATGGGATGAATGAAGTTAAATCAAGTCATACTTTTTGCATATAACCAGTTATTCCCGTTTTTATAATGCTGTTCTTTACTATAGTATACAAATATATATATATATATGTTCAATTAATTAAGACTATGCTTACTTCTGTTTTCATAATGCGCTCTGAAAAAGCAGTTACGCGTCTGTGTTCTTGTGCGTCTGGTAGGTTCAGTTCCGCGCAAAAGTGTGCGTGTAATTGTGCACGTCCGGTGGGTACGGGGCATAAACCAGCAAAAATGCATACTTTCTTCCATGGGCATGTGCAGATCACTCATGCCAGCCACTTACGCCTGCATCAAGTGACAATAAAACGTAATCATTTTCAGAAGTCTTTCGCCATCTACACTACAACGCAAGGCCGGCGTTTTTAAATGTATCCACTTGGGAAAGTGTTTTTGAAAAGCTCTGTTTTCGGTGGTCGAAAACATAGTATCACTTTGTACCTGCTGCCTTTGAGGAATCAGTTGTGAAATGCATTCTGGCAGACCAATGCTACTTTTTAGAAGTCTGTCCTGATTTTTAATATTTTAGTAATGACAGAATACCACTGAACTGTGTTAATTAGAGATATCAACATGTTCTGAAACCTTCCAAAACTTTAGCTACTAGGTTAACTAGCTAGCCAGCTAACTGCAGCTCACATGCCTTCAAATCAAATTAAGTTTAGCTTTATTTATTTAAGTAATATGAGGTTTCTAACGACAAGTTACAAGTTACAAACATTTGGTATTCGCAGGTTTGATGACAAGTTTGCTTGAGTTTTTTAGATTTCATTTCAAGTGTGTGGCTCAGGACGATCATGTGGTGCAGTGTGCTGATCACTTGCAGTTGGTGATTGGCAGCCTTGTAGGACATTCCTGACAGGCCTTGAGGTCACACTAGTTCCTCAGGCATCATAAGGAGGTCATAAGCTACACCATTGAGTAGTGAGTATTTCAAAATAAACATTTGCTTTTCAGTAACTCTATTTTGAACATTCACCAATTAATTTACCAAGTATTCTTTTGAGTAGTCAGAGTATTCAGCTGTGTTACAACACAACCAGTTTGCTGTCTGTTATCAACCAACAAGTGATGGTAATCAAACAGCAGGTGTCTGACACACAGCCAATAGAGGATTTGCACCTAGCAACCACAGCTGGTGCCATCATGGAGGTCCATTGGAGAATAGGCTGTGTGTAAATAATGCCTAAATATATAACAACTAGGCAATTTAAAGAAAGATACCTGAAGAAGATTGTAGGTGTAGATAGATGTCCATTCAGTAACATAAGTAAAAATGAATAGTGTGATAGGCTAGATTTGTTTCAGAATTTAGGTCACTGTGACAAAGGAAACTGGCTTGTCTTTAGCCCTAGCCTCTTTAGTCCGTAGTCCCTACTCCAAAATTGTAGATTGAGAGGATCAGCAAACAGTTGTTTTTTCACTCTGATAGCTAGGTAACTAGCCAATGATAATAATATTAGCCACTAATAATGCTATTTGCTAGTGTGCAAATCAGATGTGTTTACAACAAGACAGCGATGGTTAACTGACCAGATTCTATGATTTTCTCCCGAACAAGCTGACATCTAAACACAAAATCAATTGGATTTATCAGTGGTGAAATGATCAGTTCAAAAACAGCACAGAAATTACCCATGTCTTAAATTCTACTCTGCTCACTGCCACTGTTACCGAAGTTGGTACTTGTGTCCTTGCAGAGGGCTTTCTTCCCAAGTTGTTCTCAGTTGTTCTTCTCAAGAATGCAAGCATAGAGAATGCAGTTCAAGTTGGTCGTGGATCAAGTAAGTCAAGTAAGATGCACAGGTGTTCATTTTACCAGCTGTTTCAATCGGCTCTGTGCTCTAGTGCTATTTATTTGTGCCAACTAGTTTGGATGTGATGAGTTGCTCTTGCCAATCGCTCTCATCAGCCAAGTTACCATCCAATGCGTCCTCAATATTTTGTTGTTCACAAGTAAACTTCCAGAATGTTTATCCATTCTCCTTGACATTCTTTTGTTTTGGAATCATAGTTCTGATATTAGATATTAGATATTAGATATTACATCATACACAGCATGGAGGACACAAGAACGGGCAAGAACGCATACTGAGAAAGACATATGGACTGCTCAATGCGCCATATTAGTAGGAATTATTTTCAGGTTTTATTAATAGCAATTTTTTTTTTCACCAGCAAGGTTCTGTTTCTGAATCCGCTGCTAAAGTTTTACATCTTGATTTTGTGTTTAAATGTAGGCCTACTTCTTAAAAGCATATCTTTCGAACCCTACAATGGCCTAGTTTTTAGACCCAGAAGTAACTCAACACAGTCACTCTCCTCCATGTGTTCTGTTTGCATACCTGGTGATTTATTACTCTTGAACCTAATGCTGGGCTGATGCACAGGAGAGATGTCTCTGAGACAAGTCTCCAGTGACAACATACTACCATGAATTCGCTTCAGTGCTCCTATTATCATTTTTATCGAGAAACTGGGTTCATAGCCAAACTGTAGCTTCCTAGTTAGCGTGGCTTTGTGTCTTTGCAACTCACTGGCATAATCTTGGCCTAGATAGACATCTAATGTACAGTGTTTCCATTTGAGGGAGTATACTGTATGTAAGGGCATTGTGTCGTCTATGTGTCTAAATCAATTAACCATTGTTGTAATGTATTCACTACAGTGATACAATGGATATATTCTAGGAAATTTAGCTTTTAAAGAACCACTAATGTGAATGTGTTTTAAGGTAAAACATTTATCTTGCTCAGGCTTTCATTTTATGTCTCTTCATCCTTCATTCAGAGGTCTAATGCCAAGGACTCTTGAAAGCCAGATCACCATGGAGAAGACACCAAGCTATTTCGTGACAAAGGAAACACCACATCGGATCTCTGCCATGTCCCGGGATACCAAGCTCATCGTGGTAGTTCGTGACCCTGTCACCCGTGCCATATCGGATTACACACAGACTTTATCCAAAACACCTGATTTGCCAAGTTTCCAAGAGTTGGCCTTCAGAAACCAGAGCCTGGGCATCGTGGACACATCGTGGAATGCTATTAGGATTGGCCTGTATGCTCTGCATCTTGAGAACTGGTTGCGCTACTTCCCTCTGGCTCAGATCCACTTTGTTAGCGGAGAGCGTCTTATCACAGACCCAGCAGGGGAGTTGGCACGAGTGCAGGACTTCCTTGGGTTGAAACGTATCGTCACGGACAAACACTTCTATTTCAACCGGACCAAGGGCTTCCCTTGTCTGAAGAAGCCAGAGAGCAGTAGCTCACCCCGCTGCCTGGGCAAGTCCAAGGGTAGAACTCATGTGCAGATAGATAGGGAAGCTATTGAGCAATTAAGAGATTTCTATAGACCTTACAATGTCAAATTTTATGAAATGGTGGGTCATGATTTCAGATGGGAGTGAAGCGGTTTGAGGAATATCTATAAGTGGTATAAGAAAGACTTATGTCTTCCATGAATGTACAAAGTCTTTCAAAAATGGCTTGCCTACAATGAGTGATGTTTGTCATGGCAAGATGATTTGCACATCAAGGCAATTTCTGGACAATTTGGGATTGAAAAAGCAAGGACAGTATTATTTATTGAATGACAGTCTCTAAAATCTCAAAATCCGAGATTACATTGCTTTTTGATGGGGCAGTTGAATTTGTTGATTCCGAGACAACATCAGTATCCCTTTTGTTGTTAGATATAACCACCATTTCAGCTTCAGCGTGTCATGATTTCTGTTACTGTTCCTGTAATAGTCTTGCTGACCAGCTTCCACATTTGCTGACTGGTGTATAAATGCAAGGAATTTCCAGGGAATGGGATTACTCCCTCTTAAAACCTGCCTCACTAATCAAGGCAGGGTTTATAAGCAAGACTAGGCGAGTGTCAGTGATGTCTTTAGGGAGGGCTGTATTAAGCTTCAGCACTGTGGTGGTATCTGAAATGTAAAGCCATAATGCAAATACTAAAGCACCAACATCTGAAGGAACATAACTTAAGTGTCATCAGTTTCTATATTGGGCTATAGTTTTCCCATTACATTCCTAGCATGAATAGGATAAGTCTTACGGTGTAACATGAAATACTTGCAATACAAGCACTCTGTACTTTGTGCTTACTTTGATTTATGCAAAGTCCATGGTATGTTTCTGTTACAAACGTGTAACTGCTCACTGCCTTATAGCTGCTATGCTTTTCCACCTCAACCTCATTAAAGGAAACAGAAACACAAATAAATCCAATGAAATTACCTCACATCTCTCTCGCTGTTAAGGTAACGTTGATACACCTTGACCTTGATATATTGCATTTCTGAAAAAATGATTTCAATTTGTTTTGGCCTTGTCCTAGTCCCTGCCTTGCCCTTATTCCTGCAATTCCGCACGCCAACAAGACATCAGTCTCTTCTAAACTGAAAATTGGTGTCACGATTAAAACTTGAACCTCTCTTGAAAGCTGCCAAGCTGTGTGCCTCCCTTTCCATCTAGGGTTTGAAGGATCAATATAATTGCGGTTTTCAGTAGACTAGACCACGCAGCGGTGGTAACGTTTTTTTCTCCCTTGTTACCAGTCAAAACAAATGCTCATTCTTTAAGGTTTGTTGCATTCTGTACGGTTTGTTGTGCGCTATAGTGGCAGTGGTGTGTGGATGGGTGGGTGGGTGGGTGTAGGTGTAGCTTGGCTGAAGAATTCCAATCACTTTTCAAAGACAAAGGAGGGAGCACCTAGTTGTGGCAGGTTATCAAATAGATTCTGGGACCACTTGTCACATGATTGCAGTGAAAACTTTGGATTTGGCGACATGCTATGAATACTAAAACGAGGTTGTGTGAGCTTGGGCCAGGCTTACAAAATGAGCAACAAAATTCTGCAGCAAAAAAACAACTTGTGATGTGTGATAAAGGGATATAGGGACATGTGATATAATTTGAAACAGTGGGTATTGAAGGTTAGACAAATACCAGAATATAGGATATGATAACCTTCCAAAATAAAATCAGTTTTCATGGGCACCACATAAAATATTGCGCCCATCACACACAGCAGTGAGCAAGATATAAATCAATATTTATACATTTATAACAGTATCACATCCTAGACTGCCTTATAGCAGACTAATGTTGGCAAGATATGGACCAGAAAGTTGAGATAATAATATACACTGGAAGACTTAGCTCCACCCAAGAATATCTGTTTTCTCATCCAGCAATGAACTATCATTAAATTGAGATTAAGAGTTTGAAACACATTTCCATGTCCAGTGAAATGTAGGACACCATACAAACCTCAGAAGTCTGTTACTTTTATCTGTTTGAATAGCACTTCAAATGAAGCCTTCATAAACTAGTGCACCTCTTTGTCCTTATTCTTCCCCTCATTCTTCCCTTTTTCTTTGACTTGAAACATTGCATTGCTAAGAAAAAAATCTGTGATAAGATGTAACCTATTTGGCTCTATGAAACCAACTCCTCCTCCTCCGCATTGCCGTTCTGATGTGTGTGTTCATCCTTTTCTTTCTATTTCTTGGCAATTGCCTTGGGGTGCATTAGGTGGCACACAGACGGTTTTATGTTACATGTGTATTTCAGGCTTGGGTTTAAGATTAGCAAATAAAATTGAAAGCAAAGCAAAGTCAGCATAGTAATATTTAGGGAAGCATGGAATTAATAAAAACAAATAGATGACAATAAGCAGCATGATTTTTAAAGATGAAGAAGAAAGTCCAGTGAGCCATCATGTGTTTTTACAATCACTAGATATAGATGATCAAAAAACAGCCAATCAGGAAAGGGGGAGAGACTTAAATGACATCATCAATCAATTGGATACTCACTCCTGAGTCTGACAAGCCGTCACTCATGCCAATGCAAAGTTTTGGATCAGATATAAACTATTAAACATTTTAATGTGACTTGGGGTTCAATAGATAGAATTAAAATCTAAATAACTTCACCCAGAAAAAGGGGAGGGGCTTAAATGACATGAACAATCGATAGGACTCTCTCCTAGGTCTGACGAGCTGTCAATCATTTAAATGCAGACCATCAGTCTTGTCACTGATCGTGTTCAATAGATATAGATGATGAAAACCAGCACAAAATGTTTCTGGGACAGACTAGCTGCTGGTTGTAGCTAAAAGTGAATAAATGCTGTGTGCTTCTCTCTGCCAAATGCCTCCTTTTCCTCTTTTCTCCCAGGGTCTCTTTCACTTCTATCTTTCTCCCATTCATTAAACTCAGACGACCTCCAGGTTGGGGCGTGGGGGGGTGGGGGGGGGGGGGTGTGTGTGGCTCCACCACCTCTGATGCTCTTCTTGTCATCATGCTCACCAGCAGCTCATTTCTGTGGCCCATTGAGCACACACAGGTGAGCATCCATCCAGTAGTCACTGTGAGCGGCAACTCTCTATACGGTACACATGGGTCCTAATTAGGCCTGAGGGCTGGAGAGTAGCAATCCCCTAGAACACACATCAGCCAGAGTCTGATTGGTCTCTGCTCGTGAAAGGCTCTCCAGAGAATGTGTGCAGGTCAAATCTCTCTCTCTCTCTCTCTCTCACACACACACACACACACACACACACACACATACACACTCTCCTTTCTTTCTCTCTCTCTCTCTCTCAGTTTTCTTCTCAAACATGAATTCTCATAGGAGCCAACCCATGCAAATAATGGAATCCTGCGCCTTTTAAGGGGGATGTGAAGCATTATTTGCACCCAGGGTAAGGTGGTGCTTGTTAAGCTTAATCAGTATTTGTTAAAACTGATATGACTGTCTCGGTTAACGCTTTGTGTTGTTTCGAAACGACATTGCTACAGCGTGCTTTCTTTTCAAACACATCCATATGAGATGCTATCTAGTATGTTGAATTCTGAGGTGATAGTCACAAGCATATTTGAAGCTAACATGATAGGTTAAAACCTCAAAAAAAGACCTATTTCTTTATATTGTACTCATCCATTCACCCCCTCCCCCCCAGCATCACATCCCTGTGATGACTGGTGATTATTAAATGCTTAAAATACCTGAAGTAGCTGAGGGACCAGCTAATGCTTTCATTTACACTAGATAAGCACCAGTTATTGCTGAGAGCACAATCTTGTGTATATATAATAATAAGACTTCAAGGAGAGAGCAGTCACATATTGTTCTTTTTTTCCTTTTTCATCCCTGAGAGGCTTCTTGGTAATAATTTCAGGGCATCATGATATGATATTGATTTTATGCTTAAAGCTGCAATGTAGTTGTTTTTTTTTTGTTTTCTGTTTCTCTTTAGCACTGGATGACTAAAACTCGTAGCTGTTTTGATGCCACAGCCATATCCTCCCATCAAACATCTCCTAAAGAATCCCAATTGGCCAACTTTGCGTCAAACTGATCCTTTTGTATTTGTAATCAGCTTAGTAATAACATTGAAGCAGTTGCAAAAGATCATTAAAAAAGTTTTTTTCCTGCCTACAGGAAAATGTATTTTGCATGTGTGCTCTATTAAAGCTGTTCTGTATTAAACTGGTGCACATTCACACAGCAGTTCTCCCCCTTTGCTCAGGATGTTCACATGAGATAAAATGAGGCTCCCTGGTATCCCAGTAAGACAGCAGCTGACACTGCAGAGGCAGAGATTCAGTATTGTACCTCGCTCAGTCCTAATGCTTCAGAATAGTTTAACTTCTGCAGCCGACAGGATGTCCCAGTGGTCGAAATCACCAGTGGCTTTGGAACCAAATTAAAATGAAGTGCTGACAACTGTGGCACAGTCTCCAGCACCTAATGATACGTGTTCCACAACTATTTGCAGACCACTACAGACCTCGAAAGTCTGTAGGGATGACATTTAGTTAGCGCGTGCGTGTGACGTGCTCTATTAAGTATTTGGAGAATATCTAAGAGGCAAAGCAATCAAGTTAAGGGAGAAATGCAGACTTAAACATAGGCCCTACTGCAGGACCGTCGAAACAAAACCCATTCATTTTCATGTGCGTTCAAATCTGCATTTATGCTACAAATCAACCAGCCGCCTGCACCCCCTTTTTAACTTTTCTCCAGCAGAGAGAGCGAGTTGGCAAAGATATGAGATATTGTTGGGCATGCGCCCTTTCAAGATTTAGATCTGTGAAATTCTGCAAAGTCCTCCAAAAAGTTGAAAGTTGTTCAATGCCATCGCCTCGTTGTCGTATCCATTTGTCAGACTAGCGAGAGTCTGTTTTCTGTGGAGTAGCTAAAGTGAGGTAGAAAGCTGATTAGAATGGAAGAGTAGCCAGACCTCAGCATCTCTCTCACCAGGAGATGTGTTCTAATTAGAGTACTTGCCTCATGTCTTACTGAGGAAAATAACAAGCCTCATCCCGAGGCTGCCTCAAGATGCACCTCGCTGTTCCATCCACAGCAAACCAAAACACATCTGATGTATCAACAACCCCCCGAACACAGACCACACCTGAGTCGACACTCCATGCACGAGGACTTTGAAGTGGTTTACATCATGTGGCAGGACTCTCTAGGAGTGAACCCTGGGTAAGCTGTAGCAACAATGCAACTGCCTCATGGATATGAATGAAGTGCACCTGCCTTTTTTTGCTGCCCCGGTATTTCTTCCAGATAAAGCGCATATTTCCATAGCACAATCATGAGAGGAACAGAGGGCAAATGGTAATCATTTCAGTAGAATGGCTATTTCTACGCTTTAATTGTACCATACATTTCACATTTTAGAAAAGTCGACTCTTTTCCGTGTAGGGGGCAAACTAAACCCTTCCTAGAGGCAACCCTTCACCGATCACCTTCTTGACTCAAGAAGCCAAGACGGCCCTCCCTGAGCCTGCCACAATGGCTGAAGATATTTGGGAATGTACATCTGTGTTAGATTCTTGTGCTCATATTCCCTTTGCATATTTCATGTGCCATGTAAATAAACACAAAATAAAGAAAGCCACCCAATTAAAGAGGGAAAGCAAATAACATTCTCATTCTTCAAAGTATTGCCCTTCTCAGCAGGTTTTGACTTTCAGAGAAGTAACATATAAGATATTCTATTATTAGTAGTAGTAGTTGTACTGCATTATCATAATTGCCAGGAAGTATTAAAGCTCAATAAAAAAAAAAGAATTTGAAGCTATTATCAAGGTAATATTACACCTTTCCATTTATTTTTTTTCTGCTTTACTCCCCCAAAATATCAGTTACATTGCATCAGAATGTAACGTCTTTGTTATACACACATGCATACACATAAACACACACACACATACACTCACACACACAGTGGAGAATGCACCACCCTCCCCGGCGGCTTGTCTCAGATTGGATGTCAGATGCTGGAGACAGCTGCAGTCATCACAGCTTTTATGAATACATTACCTTTTATGTTCATCCCAACTCTAATTCATCTTCCTCAGAAAATCAAACAAGACAGACATTCTCCGAACCACGTCTCCCCAAGATTGTAACTTTCGGAAACTGTGATGTACGCAAGACAAATATCTAGAGCCAAAATAACTGTGAATGTTTCAGCCGGTTGGAAATCCAAACCTCATCTTTGACAATCTATCTGCGTGTGTGTGTGTGTGTGTGTGTGTGTTTCCGTGTGCGTCTGTCTCTGTGTGCCTGTGATTTTTTTGATTTTTTTTTAGTTGAGATGGCTTAGGAAATATCAAAGTGTGTTATTTGCCTTCATGATACTCCACAACATCAAAGAGCTTCCCTCACTCCCCGAAGAACCCGAGAACCTACAGCTTTTTACCCATGCAGTCTCTCGCCTGTCTTCCATCTCAGTATTGCTGCAATCAAACGGCGAAGCCTCTAACGATACAAGATACGAAACAGAGCGACTGCTGCCAAGAAAATGAGAAAAAAAAAATGGAACAACACTTAAAAAGACACATTTTGGGAGATGATTGACATCTCTGCATCTTTTTATTATTCCTGTGATGTTAGTCCAGACACGCCGATGCCAGAAACAGTGGCCTCACACTTTGGCTGATGCAGCAATCTGGTGATATGCGCCTCTCTGCCTGCCAACCACCTGGCTGGAAGAAGCATAATCAACCTCTCAGTCAATCACTCCTCACACAGCCAACGGTGTAGGATGAGTGTCAGAGGAAGCGTGGCAGACATGTGCTGGCTGTGTGTCCAACTCTGACACTTCACACCTCGTTCTCCCGCATCCTGATGAGTTCTCAGGATGCGGCCCTGGGATTCCTGTTGCCCACTGCTGTGCCTTATGTAGGGGGAAAGAACGAGCAGTATGTGCTCAGGGTTTTAGTGAGTATATTCTTTGCCATCTTGAGGTGAAATTTTGAAATTTTGTTGCACGAATGAATGAATCAAACCAGTTTGAATACAATTAAAATCAAATTACAATCAAAACAGTGGCACAGCTCTGTAATGTGTGTGTTTGGGGAAGGGGGTGTGGAGAACAGTGTTAAAGCAGACCCATGGTGGTTCTATTGCATGTAATGAAAAAAAGGAATATCAAAAAGATAACTGCATTGAACTTTCTAAGTCTGTAATCACAAATTACTACATAACAAAACAAGCTCCTCAGAGTTGGATCAGCCAGTATTAGGATTTGCTCGGTACCACACCGAAAGCTGCTGTGAGGACTGAGCCTGATGATGCACGGGAGCTGCGCCTGGTCCGACAAAACAACAGCATAGTAGCCTTGGGTGCTAAAGTTGTTTTCAAGGCACCACTCGCTGCTCGGGGGTTATGTAATTCAGCTGTGGTTGTCCCACATGGCACAACATCATTTATATTGCATTACCTAAAAAGCCACTCTCTTCCGACTGCACTCAAGCTTGCTAGATTTTTCATCTCCAATTAAAAGGGAATTAAAGTGCTGCATCACTGGACTCAAGAGAGGAGAAATAATTGACATCCTCACTCCTGAAACAAGTGAATAATTGACTTTGTTTTTCATTCACTGAAAAAAAAATTGACTCACATCAGGAATGCATCTACTCTCAGCTGTATGCAAGTTGTTGTTTAGTGTGTTGCTAAAACTCTGGATACTAAGATGATGAAGTGAGTAGGGATGAGTAGGAAAATAAGCAGACAGAAATACTTCTTGAGGTTGTTTGTCATTTGGTAAGGAGTACTTTTCCCCGACACGGATAAAGACAGACAGAGAGCAAATGAAAGAGAACAAAAGAAAACAAGACACATAGAATTAAGATGTTTATCATATGAGACTTTTCTCGTCCATATTACAGTCTACTCCAATGTGAGGCTTTGGCTGTTAGAAGCGTCTAAATAGGCAGGGAGCCCCACACAGTGTAACATAGCCAGAAATAGCAGCTGATGTCCCAGTCCCTGTTGGATGGGAATCAATACTGGATCAGGACTACTGAGGAAGAGAAACAAAATACTCTGATTTGAGGACATTCAACTATAATATTGTGTAATTATGGTAAACACACTATATTTTTTTCTCAAGTCGGATATCAGTGTCATGTCTTTCTCCAGTTGGTGCACAATGTGTCACTCGGACAATTTTAATCGTAGAGTGACTCTGGAAAGCTAACCGTCTCTTTCATCCAAATATAGCATGGGATGGGATATTTAAGCCTGACTGTGCTCAGTGGCATTACACAATCAAAACTACAGCATGAAAAAACATTCAATATAAGATCTATCAGAAGAGATTGCAATCCCACAAAGGTCAAACTCATCTGAGATAGGTTTGATTACTAGTTTGAAATTTCACTTTGCTTCCGTTGCAAATTCATTGGTTTCATTAATTGTCTCAAATCAGGTTACAGTAAACCAGTATACCAGTTATATTTACCTGTTGTTTTTAAAACTCTTTAATTCAACTCTATTGGAAATGAGTGAAATTATTTTATGATATTGGCAGATGTTTGTTTTAAGGAAAACAAGTTTATTAAATGACTTAAAAAGACATTTTTGAAGTCACGCCTCGGGACACTCTCTGATCTATTAATAAAAGCAGCTTTCACAATCTTCAGTTATTGTCAACTCAGCTGCTATCACTTCCTTTGAAGGTTTTCCACTTGCCTCAAAGTCTCACATCTTAGTTGTGCTTTCAAGTTTTGACCTAATAATATGTTAAATGCTTAAAAAAGCTTAAAACACATTTGATCGCCCTGCTCAACATATAGGCCTATTATCAGGAAACTAAAAGAACATCGCTCCTGTAAACAGATGTCTTCTGCACCAGAGTAGTTGCTGCATCTGTCCATCCGAATAGTATGTAAGACTTTGAAGCTAATCAAGAGGATCCTACCCATCGTCCCACCCACCTTATTTCCAGGGAGAATGTCTTGAAATTGATGAATTCTCCACTAAGGTATTGCTAATGGTGCTCTCTTGGAACTGATACAATTGGCAAATGATTATTGATTTCAGTGCTTGAGGAACTTGGCTCGCGCACAAAACTATGTGCCAGGTTGCATCCTGAGAATGTCTAAATCACATTCACAGATTCATATTAATTGAACAATCCATGTTTTTTTATTGAGAATCAGAGACGGGTTGTCCACGCCTGTATGTGGCGTACAAGAATGAGCCATTCCTTTATCATCCCCCTATTGTGAAGAGCAGCATGATGCAACTTGATCACACCATAGACAATTTTGAAAATTTCATCAACTCTCCTCAGACTGTGCAAGAGGTGAGAAGTGAGAGGGCAAGAATGTAATTCCCAAAACAGATGATTGTGTTATACAAAATTACAGGAAAAGAAAGACAAAGAGGGGGCATTAACTCTTAATGTTCCTAGCCTTGAGCCAAACTAATATAACCATAATCGAATCAGCTATAAATAAATGATGGCGCTGTAGTTTAATACAGCACCTGCCATCTCCCATAGTGACAGCATTAGTTTTGATAGTACTATATGTCTTAATAAACTCTTAGTTCAATTTTAAGGGCACATCTTAAGGACAAATTCAAGTTTAGTGCTGCTTTATTTCCCAAACACATTATTTTGTAAGCGACTAGGATTTTGAGGCAAACATTGAGCTCCACCAAGTGGATAAAATTAAAATTGTAGAAATGAAAAAAAAAATCAGCCAAAGCTATAGAAATCAATTCTTTTATTTAATGACATAATTGTATTTTTCTTCTTGCATTGCTAAAACAATGTCAACAAACATTGCTTTCTCCCATCACACTGAATTAATTCTGTAAAAGTCCGAAGAGAAGGATTAAAATTACATTATATCACAGCATAGAAATGGAAAAATAAAATGGAATAAACATTCTCATGCATTTGTGAAAAATAAATAACTCCTCTTTGCATTTCACTCTATATGTCCCTTGATTTCAAAGCTTTTCTATAGTCACTCAAGACAGCCGTGGATATTACTCCATTACAGAGCAGCTGCAGTGTTTTACAGCTTTGATGAAACATTCTTACAGACAAGTTCAGAGAAGTACAGGCATCTATTCACAAGCTGGAAGAATTTGACAAAACTACTGAATGTCTTGGGTGTAAAACGAGAATATCAGCACATTGTAGCCACCAGGCACTGATGCAAAGTAAAATACTTTGTTATGCACAGTGTGTCAATAAAATATTTCAAATACAATAGGGCGTTGCGTCTGTCTCCTAGGGATATTGATGTATACTCATACACAGTATTTGAGAGACTTAGCCATATAGTAACTCTATGATACTATACTGTCATACCATGTACACTATCAATAATATATCTGTACTTGATGGGACTGTTCGGTCTTGAATGATTAGTTGATAAAGCCTTGTCCTTTCCAATAATCGTATCAATTTTGTTCTAAGTTTATCGACTCATGCATCAATTTTGGCCACACAAGAATTAAAATCAACACAGTATCAAATATTAGAGAACATATTGTACATTATTACTTTTTGTAACTTTAGAAAAGACAGAAGAAGGCAGTGTGGTTATAAAGGTGTAGCTGAGTTCAACATCTTTTCTTGAATGTTCCCAGCCTAAAATGTCAAGAAGTTTGTCTTTAGACCCAGAGAACAGGCCTGTCATGAGACCCTATATGAAACACTACTGTCTTTGGACCAGTGTCATTTTAATTTCTTAGCTCTCGATGAGGAAATGGAAAAACTTCTAATAGGTTCCCACTTAAACCTCAAGTTATGTAAGTTGGTAAAAGTGATTCACAACTCAACTTGTAAGCTGTAGCCCAATGGTTTGTCATCAAACATCAGACAAATGAAAACAATACAGAAAACATTAATTTGCAAGTGAACTGGTTTACTTTGAGAGGGTGAATGAGCAATACCTATCATTCATACAAAATGTATATTACTTTGAAGAAATGTGCAAACAAAGCATTAATAAAGGATGCCTAAACGTGCTCTCTGATGCTGGCATTTGGAAAAATATACAGTTACAAATATATACACATCCAAAAGTAGCAGTTGTACATACTCAGTGCGGGCATTAGCAAGAATTTGCTTGCATAGTTAAGTGCATGCATAAGCAATTTATCATGCAACAATTGCTGTCATACATTTCATGAGTGGCGATCACTTTTCTCGGTCTATGTCACTGCATTCAACGCGGACCTGCTCTGTAACGTATACGCTAAAGATGTGCACAAGCTGTGAAGGATGGTCAGAGTCAAACACACCATAATGCTCTATATACATGTATGGTGTTAAACAAAGACATCCCAGTAAATTGTCTTTGAGTATCTTGGTTGTGTGCGAAGTGGCTTTTTACATAAACCCTGTGTTCATCTGAGAGGAATGTTTTGAGATGTCTGGCAGTCTGAATGCAAGGTTCCCCATAAGGCCATGGGCACCCACAGTAATTGTTGGCATCAGCAGCTGGGGGGCAGAAATGGGGACTGAGGGCACTCAGAGGGAGGGGGTAAGAAGTTATTACTCTTAAACCATCAGAACCATTTAAGTCCCATGGTCTCCAGATGTTTAACGCCAATGACACATGCTTCATTCCTGAACTTCTCTTAGGCTTCATGATGAGTGTCAGCAACACACGTCTGATTTTGGCTGCACATAAATGTTGTTAAAAGGCTGTTGCACAATTACTACATCAAGGAGCATATGTAAACAGCAGTTTCAGTTAAATAGGATTAGTTGTGTTTTACTTGAAACAACATTTTCAGTGTTTAATAAATATTAAAAGTGTATTATAAATGTACCAACACCTGGAGTTATACAATTTAAATTAGACTTAAATACTATGATTATCTGAGGCACTGATGTTTGTTGTTGACATATGGCTCCCAATATTTAAGGAGAGCTGTACATATGGATTTTTTGTAAATAATTGAGAGGTCACTGCCTCAGCATGTTAAAAATTGCCAGTAAACTTCCTTTGGTGACTGAGTCCATGTTTAATGTGATGTATCTCAAAGTTTCTTTTCATCATCATCATACCAGCTTTCTATCTTGTGCAAAACCAACGTTTTATTTTTACCTCTTACCAAGACGTACCTTGCCCAAGTATGCTACAGACAGAACCAGGCAAAAAATGTCAGTACATGTGCGGTCCATAAGTTAATACAATATAATATTCTTTAAAATCAATGCAATCCATACAAAGTGCTTTGTTTAAATCCATTCCTAAATAATTATTTAACAAAGTGGACAGTAACTGTCCAATATGGCAGCTGGTATTCATCAACCAATGGTTAGCTACAGGTGATTTGCTTAGACAAGATGTCTAGTTTGATGGTTCAACACCTTAGAGCTGCACTAAAGAGACAGTTATCGGGCCCTACAAATTACTTTACTTGGGCTTTTGGGTAGTTCGTGTGGAGTTGATGGGTATCTTTCTGGACTGCATTGTCTTTTTAGCAGGTTCTTTCTTTGAAGGTTCTTTTGTGGCAGAGGGCTGGGTGGGCGTTTCTGCTCCAGAACCCTTGGACTTGGTGGAGGGCAACAGTGAACGCTTAGCTGGGGTAGATGTCTTAAAGGATTCCTTGTCTTTGGCTATGGCCAGATTAGTCTGGGCCTCTGAAGCCACATGCTGGGCCTTCTTGCTTGCTCCATCTGCTATTCCTTCTCCAGGTGGATCCCCACCACCATCCTCTGGACTTCCTTTAGCTTCCGCCGCTCCTGCTTTCCCACCATCAGTTGACTTACGGGTCTCTTTTTGCCTCAGGGCAGTCTTGAAGAAGGACAAACCTTTGTCCTCTGTCTTACTGTTCCCTCGAGGTCCCCTTGATGGTGGGGCTGCATTTGCAGAGGGAACACCCATACTTGAGGACCGGAGGCTGGTCATGGAGGAGCTGCTGCTTGAGCTTCGTCCACCTGCCCTGTTTTCCACAGCTCGGCCCAGCCTGGCCTCTGCTCTACTACTCTCTCCACCCCGAGCTGAACCACCACTTGACCTGGTAGAAGGACCTCCATGGATAGCCTTTCTCTCTGACACCGCATTTGTTCGTGAGGACTCCCGGCTAGTACTCCTGTCTGCTGCTCTAGTCCTGCCTGAGGCTGAGCTCTTCTCACCTCCCATTCTAGGTGATGACCTCCTCTGAGGGTGTGAGCTTTGTAATCCTGGAGAAGTACCCTTCCTCTGTTGGGCAGACTCAGGATGTAATGTCTCCTGGTTTTGGGATGACCCCTTTTTGGAAGGGGTGGCTGTTTTCAAGGAGCCAGCCTTACTTGTTTTAGGGAGTCCATCACTTTTGTCTTTGGGGTTAGATGGTGACTTGTCAGGGGCAGGGCATGTATGAGATGGAGAGCTGGATGATGTTGAGGAGGTGGCAGGGCGCTTTTTGGGACTCCTTTCAGACTCCAAGACAGTCTTGGTTGAGGTCCTTTTGACACTACCACTCTCTGCACCAGCACTCCTTTGTTTAGGCTCCTTGGCAGTTGCCCCATGTCCAGGGCTGGCCTGCTCAGCAGCAGTGGCCACATTATTGTTATCCCCAGTCTGATTGGAGCTCTTCTGCTCTGTCTGAGCCACAGCCTTGGAGTGAACCTGCTCCGTCAGCCTCTTACCACTTGCATTACTATCCATTGCTGCAAGTGATGATTTGCCTCCAGATAGTTTGTCTGGCTTAGCTGACCCACTGAAGCAGGATGTTGAGACCTTGTCATCAACCGCCTCTCCTATCCTCTCCAGTGTGGGGGAGGAGGAGTGTGAATCCAAGGAAAAGCGAGAGGGAGAGTTGGAACGGAGTTGGAGCTTGGCGGAGAGGGACCAGGATGGTTTGGTGCCATTCTCACTAAGCACTAGAGGACTGGCCATGGAAGACCTTGAGGAGAATGTCTGTCTCTGCATGCTTCTCACTGCTGGCCGGGTGGACAAGCCTGCTTGGCATAACAGGACAAAAAGATACAAATCAATATTAGATTGATTGAAAAATTATTCATATTTGTCACCTTGGAAACAGTGAAATCAATTCAGAAAGCATGTGTTAAAAGTGATATAAGATTGTAGACATTGCATATGGATGAGTGCACACCATCATCTTCGCTCCGTTCACCGGCAAACTCAGCTGACTCAGAGAGGGAGGCTAATGAGGTACGTCTGGAGGAACCAGATGAGGCTTGGCTAGGTGGGCGACTACCCATCAGCCTACTAATCCAGTGTTCACACAGCGAAGAGCTGGTGGATCCTGAAGGCCGAAACAGAAGGCGGTTGAACACGCAGAAGATATTCCAATTAGGCTGTACAGCCTAAAGGCAATAAAACTAGTATGCAAAAGTTTACCTTACCTCCTACAGAACTGTTAGCTGACCAAGATGGAATTGTGGCACGTCTTTGATAGAATAAGATGTAGCCAGTCTGCTTGCAGACTTCATCATCAGATATGGCATGAACATCACTATCATCAAAGCAGTACCACTGCCCATCAATGGAGTTCTTACAGTGAGCTACGAGACAGAGTGAAATATCATAAAAAATCTTTTAGAAGCTTTTATGAAAAACAAAAACGGTAATACAACATTAATACATTACCTAGAGGTATCTCATACTGGTGCTTCCACAATAGTGATTTTGATTTTAGATCTGTTTGATTTTGGATGGTGTTCTGTTACCTGTGTAATGTCCTCCCTGCATGGTCCCATGGTGGTTACACACAGCATACAGGTCATAAAGATAGTCCTCAGGATCACGGCCCATCCCATAAGGCCGTCTCCATGGTGACCAGTGGGAGGGTAGACTCCAACTGCTCTGGCTCCTCTTGACCATATGGGGTGCCATGTCCATGCCTATCAGTGGGAACTTCACCATGTTTTGCATCTTCATCCTCCGGTCCCCATCCTGACAATAATGAAACATTAAGATGTCATATCAAACTCTCTGTCTCTCTAATTGTTGTTTACTTTGGGAGATCTCAGTAATTTTGGAAGCTACTTTTGTTCTGTAATCTGCACGTTAATGATAGACTACTTAATAATCAGTACCTGTCTAAAGCGTTTGAGGTGAAGTATGAGAATATCTGGCAGGGTCCACAGACTGAGCTTGATGCTGCCCTGTTGAAGCTGCTTACAGTGCGGGCATCGCCACGCATCATCTGGAGCAAGCTGTAAGTATACAAGAACAAACTTGGATTTAAAGATATTTATGGGAATTAATGTTACAATGCAGCAAACAATAAGACACTTAAAAGAATCGGCCTCCAATCCACACATTCATTCAGTGTCAGTGACATTCTCAGAGCTACAGTACACTGTACATGGGACGGGCCTACCTGTTCCTCTTTGGTGTAGAGCTGAAAGCACTGGGCGAGTGAGCAGGTCTGAGGCTGCAGGTGCTGTTCCTTCATTTGACGCACGCTTTCAGCATCTGGGGTGTACTCATCCTCAGTCCGTTTAAACAGACTGCAGACATAACAAGCACAAGTCACAGAGAGGTCACACGGAGCTTCAAATTATTTGTGTTGAAAGATAGAAACTTCTGAAAGGAGACATCAGACATAAAAGATGTGGGACAATAAATGTCCACTGAACTTAAGTTTGTTACTAGCAAGTGCTAAGTGAGTTTCTCATCAAGTGTAAATGAAAACAAGTGCACTGAACCTAAAGTTTGTAATCGGTGCCTTGATGGTCCATCTTTGCCAGATCTCACTTACTAGTCTTTCGTCTCTTTGTCCCATTCAACAACAATTTTGACATGTGGTGGTCCTCCAGGACCGCAAGACTTGTATGCCCTGTTAAAAATGAGATTCACAGAAAATCATTTACATTATATTTCCCATTTTAGGCATTTAGCTGATGCTCATATCCAGAATGACTCCCAGTGCAACGGTACAGTGAGGTTCATTTGCTAGATTGACAACATTACAAGCCACCAATAGGAGTGTACCTGTAAACAAATATGAAATCAATATAGCTGCTGCTGTCAGAGAAAAGCTTGTATCTCCAAAAGTCAGCTTTTCAGCAAAAGATGAAAAGCAGTCTTCTTTTCAGATTGACAACCATGAGTTTTGAAATTACACAATGGGATTTGGATGGTCTTCATGGGCTTTGGGGCCATTAAACATAAAGGAGGATTTCACCCATCAATTCTAGCAAATACAAGAGTAAAATGCAGAAAGGGGTTTTTCATGTGATTTATAATTGAGAAGTGAAGCTGAATGTCACGACCTTTAAGAATCAGAATGAGTAAGAAGTAATCTCCCTTTTTCTATTCCCTTCATCTATCTTGATTTAAACATTTCAAATATCACTCTTCTATATTGAAGCTCTTGAAAAATCCATGCAAAAATCAGAAATCATCACCTTGTGAGAGAAAATCTATAAAAACAATAAAAACGTTTCAAGAAATATTTTGAAGTCAATACATCTGAGAGTAGGCTTACATGGCCTACATCTCTCTCTTGAAGGATTGTCACAGTCAGTGCCTTTTCAAGTGAGATAATACCTCCCCCTGGTGGTGATAAGTGACATTACCTCTCCACAGAAGGATGGCAGAGTGGCTGGTCCTCTTGAGGCAGGAGATATGTGATTCCCACTACTCCTACCACACGCAAACTGAAAGGCCCCACCTACAGACGATGACGAAATATTACAATTCCACACTGTATCACAGATTACAGCCAATGTAGGTAATCTAGGTGCCTATGTAGGTAAATGTGTGCCTGTCTGCAAAGAGTATGCACCTGCACAAAGACTCCAGGGCGCAAAAGATGCCGCATCTTCTCCAGGATCTCTTTCTGCAGCACATCCCATGTCACTGTACGCTCCAAATACAGCACAAATGGATTGCCAAACCTGCAATAGTTACAAAAACAACAATGCCTTTCTGCAAAATAGCTTGACCAGCTTCAGTGGTTGTGTTTTCATTGGGATGATTTTTTTTAATCTTTGTGCGATGGATTAGTTTAGTGTACCTGCGTCCTTGCTGTCCAGCACAGGCTCTGTTACACACCAACAGCACAATCTTGTCAGCCTGGCCGGTATTTTTATTGGGACTCGGGGGTGGGGTTGCAGGCTCTTGTATTTGTGTAGATATCCTATTATTATCTGTGCCATACTTCAAGTTGTTCTGGTTCAGATTTATATGTGGGCTCCCTATAAATAATGCACACATTTTAGTTACTGATATAAAATGAAAACAGTTGAAAAAGGAGTCAGACATGGTCGTGAATTTTGTGTAATTACTTCCTGATTCAAGCGTTTCTTCAATGTTAATCCATTTATAATCTAATCGAGACTCCTACTGGCCTAATGTGCCAGAGAGCTAAATCAATTTCTAGGGAATCAACAGGATGTCATACCTCCTCGCTGTGAACGGATCTGCTCTGGTCTGAATAGCTCAGGTGTTTCAAAGGCAAAGATGGAGTCACTCTCTTGAATGATCTCAAGGTCGTCGTCATCGTCACAGAAGGAACGGTGAAAACCGTCGAAGTACATTTCAGTAAGTACAATCTGAACAGATACAGGGAAGAAAAGCAGCGTATGAATCACTTGGATTCATTCATTTGATCACTATTATTGTTAAATTATATCTAGCAAGATGAGGTGCTGTCAAAATCATCATAGCGGGTTCAGGGATAAAAAAGCTCAAATCAACTGAGGATGTATACACAGAAATAGACCATATAAAATTCTTTTTTTTTTTTTAAATCAAGTAAATACCACATGTACCCCCCTGTCTCCCACCGTGACACTTGCAGACACATCAAATACAAATGGTGGATTGTTGAGGACTGAGACAATGGCTTTCACTGTGATTGAAATGCCGTCTGACACCAAAGAGGCAACATCTTGTCGAGCATTGGGGACTTTCCTTCTCCATCCAGTTTTTTAAAAAAAAGCACATAATCAATATCTTTAAGCCAGCTCATTTTTACACATTCATGAACTCAACCTGTACCTGTTGAGCAGGGATTTTGGTCTCCTGCGCCACGGCGTGTCTCAGTCTGGACACAGTGCCGGACAGAGGCACCGCCACCCCAACTCTCATACAGTGGGAACACTTTCCTTGGTATACCACCGTCACATACAGGGGCCTGGGACACAGGGAGAAATTGAAATGAAACGGCTGTTACATAGCTATAATTTGAGCGATGTTTCAAAGATAGACACCACCTTCCAATTTTAGCAGTTTCTTGTCAGATCTATTAGTGTCGACGCTGGGTTTGACACTTTTTTAGTTCAGTAGCAAAAACGAGACTGGATCTGGTCTTATTCACATTTTAGGTGCAGAATCTTTTTTTTTGGCCAATAGATATTGTCTTACTTCTAAATTAGATACAGTATCATCTTACCGTGTGTGAGGTACCGGGATGGGCAGTGAGATGCAGAGGAAAGGATCAAAGGTGTTGCTCTGTTTCTGGCAGTGAGGGCAAGTCAGGGATGACCTATATTGGGACAGCATTAAAAGACAGAATAAAATAATATGGCTGTAATACAATTGGTGTAGCTTTTTAAATGCAGTGATATATATTAATGAAAAAAATGAAGCAAGCAAAATCATCCTAGTTAGTAAGCAGGATCACAAGCCGTGCAGGGTTAAGGAACCAGTCTGATTCTGAGCACTGGTATGAGGCTGATATTGGTCATCTGATCCAATCTGATCCACTGGCATGAAACATATTATACACTTGAGTTAAATGCTGATGCTGAAGCTTAAATTGCTTAAATTGCTTAAATTGTTAAAGAGAGTGGAGTCAAAGGAAGAACTACAATATGACATAACTCCCAATAATCCTAAACAAAGTGCATCCTTACAAATGTCTTGAAAACCGTGCCACTGGATCAGTATTGTTGGATCAGTATAATCGGTTCGTCAAAGTATTGGCACTACTTAAGACTTAGTGTTAAAGTCTCACCTGTATTGTGCCTGAAACAGCTCCTGTACAAAAGAGCCGGGTGCTGGTAGTGGAGATCCTTCAGGGGCACTTTCTTCTTCTAGTGGGGGCTGAAGAAACACGATACAGTCAGTCAGGTGCTACAGTCGGATTTAAAAAGGCCAAAATGTCCCGTGACAAAAAAACACACAAGAAAACCCCCCAAAAATGAGGGATTTAGATAATGGTGTATATACATAGTATGTGGAAAGTATTGTTTACCTTCCTGGGGGGTCTGCTGTCAGGGTGGACAATGTTGTTGAGGTCTTCGTGAACTCTATCCAGCAACCACAGGAG
The DNA here is from genome assembly GCA_034670385.1 of Hoplostethus mediterraneus. Taxonomy (NCBI): domain Eukaryota; kingdom Metazoa; phylum Chordata; class Actinopteri; order Trachichthyiformes; family Trachichthyidae; genus Hoplostethus; species Hoplostethus mediterraneus. Next base: position 1,396,492 of record JAXDDW010000067.1, on the reverse strand, counting down.
GAATTCCTGGGCGTCGTGCTGGGCGTTGCCCCTGAACTGGAGGGCGCTCTTCGACACCACATTCTACAAATCAACAGACAACGGTACGAACACAAAAAAAAACAAAAAACAGAGAGGATTTTGTGGTGGAAGTAGTAGCGTTGTATTTTCTTTTACCTTGGCTCATCATAAAATATTCAGTGTGTCCAGGATACAGTGATCAGCACAATCCTAAAGGTCGGTAGAGGTGGTGGCGACGGTGAAAAGCAGGCCTGGAGAAGCTTTTTACAAAACCAGGACACAGGCTGAAAATCGACAGCTCAGCCTCACCGACAATATAGCTATGGGCGGTCACAACGGCGTGCACCCTACAGAGCCATCCAGGCGGGCAACTGTAAAGTCACCTCTGCTCATTGGCTATCAAATGTCACGCAAGGTCAAAGATATGAGGGGACTGAGCGCTGTGTGCCTCCCAGCCGGTCCCGCGGGATGTTCTTCCTCTTTTCCAAGCCATTACCAAGGCAGCCTCAGCACTTTATGCAAAGAGTGATGCAACCAAAGTGAAAGCTTTCCATCTGCAGCCTGAACACAAAGGCTATCTGTAAGTAAAGGTTTGTTTGGACGAGTATAGATCTTAAGTCAGCCTCATTAGGCCACTCTGTGTGATACAAGTTGAAGAGAAAGTGTGTGAAATGTGGATCATATTCTAATCTAACAAAAATGTGGACAGTGGAAGTACAGGAAGGTGTCCATACAGGAAGAGTGTGCCTGCTGATACACTGGTGATAAACTACATGAAAGCATTTACTTGATGCATGTATCCAGAGTGACTTATAAGTGCAACACTACAAAATGTCAGTGTCTGTGAACACAACAACTGAAAGCCATCTAACGAAGAACAAGTGTTCAATCTTCATAAGGGTCAACTGAATTGAATCAGAGCAGGTGAAAAGTTGATTTCCATAATGCAATTTTGGGCTAGTAAAGTAAAGTAAAGGCTAGTAAAGTAATTGCCAGAAGTTCATCATTAAATATCTCTAAAGATCCAGACTGTAGAAACTTCATTTGACAACCAATCACTTAGGTTACCTACTGTCCTTCAGAGTAACACCATTTGTTTTTTCAAATCTTTCACAAATTGTTTGGATGGTGGACAACAACATATTCCTGAAACCAACCGCTTCGGAGAGAAAATGGATCCTGAGAGAAAATGGATAATTCCCTTGTGTTCCTATTACTGATGTCTTCCTAATGATCAGTAAGTGCTCTCAATTTGGGCTCAGATTGTGGTCCAAGACAACAGGCTACGAGCTGCGACGAAGCTCCACACATGGATGCTGAGCCTCCTGTAATCTGCACCAACAAGGAAATGCTTCAGTAAACCTCAAACAACTGCATTTAAAGTGTGTGACATCAAGTTTTGAGAACAAAATCAACCTGATGTCTAAACCCTTTAAGTTTATTTGATTCTGTATTTTGAGATATTAGAAACATAAATCATCACCTTTAAAAAAAAGTTGAAAGTATTTTCTCTTATATAGTGAATTATGTTGTTGGACAGACTGAAAGGACACCTAGTTAATGATAAAGCAGATAACAGATTTGTCTTGTGCTTTGTAGTGCTGAGATGCACTTCACGGCCCAGCCCAAATATACTCAAGGCCTCACACTCTGAAGAGGATAATCTATATCAAATCAGACAGTTTGTACTCTGGCTGGCAACCAAGCGGGGAAAAATGGACAGAAATAGTAACACTGTCAAGAGTAAGCAGTGTGCTGGACAGCTCTGTTCAATTCAATTCCTCTCCGATGTGTTTTGAACTTGTGAAACAGGACAAGAAGTTATCAGCCAGACAAAGAGAGTACTTTCTGGTGCAAAAGAACAAACCTTGATTTTGACAGGCCTTCTTTTTTAGTGTTGGGAATGCAAGTTTATGAGGTCAACGGTGAGAAAAGACTAGGCTGGAACAAAAGGCTGGGAGGTGTGGGACAGACGAGCGCAGTCTGAGAAGAGGTATTTCAAAGAAGCAGCTGAGTAGGGCTTTATCGCAGCTCAGCTCTGGGACTCAACACTCAGCTGGCCAGTTCATCAAGCCTCTCAAAAAAGGAGTGTTGGTCCAGGATCAGTGACCAGACCACTTGACTGTCTCATTCGTCTAAAAAGTAAAGATGCGTCTAAATTATCATCCGATAAAAGTCTTGGTAATGCAGAACTATAGTCGGTTAGCCGTGTTGGCTCTGGTATGGAAGAGCAGCCTGGAAAATCTGTGATTATCAAGGATCAATGCCAGAAACTGAATTTCATCATCTGAAATAAAGATTTTTGCATTAGAGGAATGGACAAAAAGCTGACTGTAATATGAGATTGATAATGCAGGCCTGCTCTGTGGTGACATGACAAGCAAATCAATCATTCAAGGCTGCCACATTGTCATTGCAATCAAATCTGACCTTGTATTGATCTGACAAATGAAGGAAATTAATGGGATAATTAAAACTGACAATTGATGTAACACTACAATGTGCATAGGGAACAAAGCATCCATAATTACAGTATTACGACTATTTTGCAGCAATCACATGAAATGTAATATCAGGATCACCTGAAATGGACAAGCCATCCTAATAGATGTCATGTGCATGTCCATTCATTTTTACAAAACAAAAACAAAAAACAAAAAAATTTGTATTAATTACTTCAATGGTTTTAATGAAATACAGGTTACCAGTAATAACTGATTACTTCCCAAGTTATCACACTAAGCACATTTATTACAAACTTGAAAGAGTTGTAGTCAACTCTTTCCTCCAAAACTACCGTTGTCACATTTTTGGAGGCACACATGGGCCTTGTATCCAGAGATGTAGTGGTAAATAAAAAGGTGGTGATCCTCATAAGGCAAACAACCACCGGAAACAATCATGTCCTTATATAACATCAGTTTGATACAACTTTGATGTATAATAGGAATTTATGTCATTAAGGTTTGTGTCAGGTAAAGGCTCTTATGTGTCTTTTGTAGAGTTGTTGGGGGAGTTTATGCTCTGAAAGCCCCCCACCACTGACCTGAACATCTTCAAACAATTGTCACAAGTAAATAATTGGTTTCGAACCCAAAGTATGAGTGACAGCTGACTTCTACCAATCAAAAAAAGAGACAGCTGCTCACCCTCGCCCTGGCACACCTGAGCCTCGTTTTGAGTGGGACTGTGATTGGTGGAAATAATCAGACGTAAACAAAACAAAAATCCAAACTCCCAGTCGAGGTGCGTGGTACCTACAGAGCCACAAGCCCTACCTTGAACTCCCGGCTGTGCTGAGGGGTGTACTCGAAAGTCCACAGCGCCCGAACAAGCCCGGAGAGCTGCTCGGTCACTTCACCTGCCTCCTGCTGCTGGGCTTTCTTCTGCACCAGCACCCCGTTGGACTTGGCCTTGTCGTTGGTGGTGGTGGTGGTGGTGGTCGTGGTCGTGGTGGTCTCTCCTCCGCGGAACTGCTCCAGAGCCAGATATTCAGCGAACAGCTCGGTGTTGCTCAGGCACTGCAAGATAGCGTTCATGAAACAAGTGTTGCCGTGGTTCTTCAGTCCGGCGACACCCGGGACTTTGTCCCCGAAGAGGAACCCCCCGCAGTCGCTGTCATCGGAAGGGACTGAGCCTCCTGTTGTGGTCGGGATTAAAGTTGCGTCGTCCTTCTCGTCGTCGGCGGCCTGCTCCTCGGTGCCGAAATGAGACAAAGTCGAGAGAGTCCGGAGAACTCTGTTCATAAAGCTCCCCACTGAGCGCACCGAGCTCCTCCTGAAGAGCTTTTTGCTGAAGGATTTCTTCTCCTTGTTGGTGGCAGCTTTCGACATGGTCAGTCTGGTGGGTTTCCCCAGGTGAGGCCTGTATTCCAGAGAGGGTCCCCTTTAGAGCATCGCCTCGACCATTTGTCACCCCCGAGGACAATTCAGCCACATTAGGTTAAATGATGCTCTACACTAGGCCTTGTATTCAACCGCGTCATTTTGAAGAAGTATAGGGCTAACAGTTCTGGGGTTCATATCATATCATATCATATCATATCATGACACCACAGTAACATGAAACGGCCACTGAAACCAGCCCACTTGCAACACTGCGTCGGATTGCATAAACATGCTCCATGGAGAGCCACTGTGCCTGGGGTAGTCCCGCACCAGATAGCTGTCATCTCTAGCAGTCGGTCCGGGAACATAACATCATGTAGGTGTCATATTCGAGGACACAGAAATAACGCGCTCTCTAGTTGAGGATCACTGGACAGCGTCCCTCGAATATCAGCATCACAAATCGACCTTTCAATTGAGATCAGAGTCGCGAGCGGGATTCCTCATGATTTATTAAAGAAACCGCTGCTCCACCCTTATAATACTGTTCTTTCACCTCCGGTCATCAGTGTTGATCCACGGTGTTGTTCAAAACTAACGGCTAGGTGATGTTTAGCCTCTGGATGTCTTCCCTAAATCGCCTCAGCGCGTGCAGCTCTTCCAAACTGAGGGGACCCCCCGACCGGAGAAGCACAGTCCGCCGCTCCCCTCCATTTGGATTAAAAGCATCCCTTGTGTGCGATATGTGAAAGGTGCATGTTTCGGTGTCTCCATCCGCAAGTTTTGAGCACTTATCCCAGTCCCTTGACGGCTTATTTTCCCCTCCGGTTGTGCTTCATGGCAAGGCCGCTTCCCCCGTCTCCATCATCTGTAGTCACCGATACTGCAGGCAGGGCGGTGACGGCTGACGTCAGGGCCAAACACTGGTCCATGTTGGAGGAGAGCAGGTAGCGGCATGTGATGCTGGACGCTCCTCCATCCCTGTTTCTACCCGGCTTGGTCCATGATAGGCACCCATTGGCTAGCTACGGCAAGGTATGGCCACCTGCCAAGCCGAGTAAGTTCAAATTTGATCTAGTAGTTTTTGCGTAATTATAATGAGAATAAATAGCAAGAAAAAAATCGCCACATAAAAAAACCCCCACATCGGGTGAGCATACAGATGGTGACCTATACGTCTAGTAATCGTTCACATACTTCACGGCGAAAAAACCTAGTAATATAATACATTTTATAAGGGTGCTACACAGATATCTCAGAAAAGCTAAAAGTCCCTATAGGAGTATCATAAGAATACCATAAGGACTATTATAAACTATTACGTACTATTAAGTCCCTATACGAATAGTATAGGAAATGTATACACATTTTTGCAGGGATTGACTAAATACTATAAAATGTTTAGTTTATGTAAGCAGCTTTCAAAGTTTTGCTGGCAAATATTATATGGGACTTTTCCATACCTTTAGGGTTTAGTGAGTTGGTGCCTCTGCTTCCACGTCTCTGCTGGATGGGGTTCTTTGCGATGTGCTGCTGTAACCTGAATGTTAGAGTAAATAAAGTCTTCTATTTTCGCATGTATTCCCCTGCTGGTTGACTGACAGGCAGGCCACTTCTCATGGCTTGAGGGTGCAAATGCATCCATTAGACAGGGTTTTTAGAGAGCGTGCGATATGCAGCTTATTACACTTTGACTTTTCATGGGTCTCCACCATCAATGTTTCATACACTCTAGGCACATTGCATACAATCATTGTAACTCATTTTGGATGATGGAAAACGTTAAAATTATTTGAGGCCAAAGGCAGACATTTATTAAATTAGATTGATTACATTACAAAATCATTCAACCCCTGGTCTCACCTAGAAAAAAACAATAGAATAATAGAAAATAAGACAATTGTACAGTGTATTATAGTGTTGAAGTATATATTTGATTAACAGATTTTCAAGCTTTTGCATGAGAACATTTCCAAATGGAGACTATCCATCTTTCCGCCAATTACCCAGTGCAGCTTCTAGTACAGCAGGGGGAAGAAAGAGACAGAAACATATCACCTTCATGCCTTTCAATTACTTAATGTGCAGATCGGCTAAGAGATAGGACTCCATTTGGAAATATTACCATAGGAAGATAGTTCTTCAACCCATTTAATATTATAGATGAATCATATTAATATTACAAGAATCAACAATGGAGGCATGGATCATACATGGATTTCAAATCTGCTCACACGTCCCCTGACATACATTTTGGTACTTTCTTAAATGTTTCAACAACTTATAGGGTTTTGAATGCTGAGACTCAAGATGCATACTCAAGACACTGTTTCCCTTTTGGCTTGACCTCAAGGCATCATCAAATGTGAGCCATCATACAAAGTCTCACTTATTTCTGGACCAATCTGTGCGACAAAGTCTGAACATCTCTGATTCCGTTTAGAGGCTCTCAAACTTTCTTCATACGTACCTATTTGGACAGGATGATCCTAATGTTACTAGATTCCGAAGCGGGAATGGTCACTCAGAAATTTGGGATTTAAGGTACTCTAACATGTAAACAAAGAAATGGTGAAATCAGACTGTTCTTCATTTTGCTGCAGACCCCCAGGGGCCTGTCCCCAGACCCTCTTTGAGACCCACTGTGTTGCTATACCTACAGAGTCTGTCTCCCTCTATGTTTTTGTCAGTAGTCAAGGCCCCGAAGGGCAGCGATGGTGGAGGCCAGCCTGCGGGGCAGCAGCTTGGCTGTCTGTCTGTAGTCGTCCGGCTTGGCCCTCAGCAGGGTGATGATCTGCTGCAGGGTGCGGGAGGGCTGCAGGCCCAGGGCATCCATCACATTGCTCAGGTAGTCTGGGGAGAAGATATGTAATACCAAGACAAGAATTATGACCCTTGAATGACTTCATACAAATTAATTAAAATGAGAGCCATCATTTCACTTTACTGTTCCCTGTGGCTATTAATAACAATATAATAATAATAATAAACACTATATCTCAGGTGCTAGGCTCACAGAGTAGCATTCTGTCACACGTCTGAACTAAATATCTCTATTGTTTTGTAGATGTAGTGCAGGTGTCATGTAACCTGGCAGTTTTCCCTGGCAGAGTTCTACTGTATGACAGCATTTGCTTATCACTTCCGATATATTTTCCTCAGTGAATATGCCAGGGCAACAGCTCTTCCACACGTTGGGCAACAGGTAACCAGCCTAATGTAACTTAGCAGTAACAGCAGTGAGAGGCGGCGGCGGCCCAGTTACCAATATCAGTGGCCAGCTGTTTGGTGGAGTGGGTGCTGAGTTGGGGGATGCGCAGGATGGCGTCGCAGTAGGTCTGCATGGTTGCCCGCGCAATGGAGCCCAGCCAGTAGTCGGCCGTGTTGTCCAGCTCAGGAAGGTCGTCACCTGAGAGGATGTCAAACCAATATCAGGCGTAGGACGGTCCACAGGATGTACAGGGAACAAGAGCCAGCGATGTGAGGACAGAGAGACAAGAGACATTTTTGGGAGGGAAGTTGACATGGGATGAGGTATTGGAAAAAAGAGGAAGAGGAAAAAAGGTATATCACCAAACATTACTATCACAAAAGATGAAGAATCCAGAAGTATGTCCTCCCATTGTGACACAATTCATGAATTATGGGAAATAATTAAACTTTTATTTCCTTTACAACACGGCTCAATAGAGTACAGACTTGATTTGAACAAAATCATTTTTACCGCACCATGTTTCATTGTGCCCAGAGAGAGAGAGGAGTGAAGTGCCTCACTCTTTCTGACTGGTCTAACTTTGGCTCTTGAAGACCAAAAAGGTGAAAAGTGAAGGGTTAAAAATGGAAGCACAGAAGAAAAGCGTAGAGGAAGGAAAACCAGGAAAACCAGGAAAATGTAAGGACGGGGAAACAGAGAGAAAACTGTAACAGCTGGAAGCCCGAGACAGGAGCGCGTGGAGAGATGGATGGAGGAGAGTTGGCAGCCAGTCACCTTGCTCCGGAGGGAAGGGCAGCTTTCCAGCGTGCAGGGCCAACTCTAGGGCCGGGTCCTCCTGCGTCACGAACGGCTCCAAGTGGAGTGGCAGAGACATAATGTACTGCCCGATCTGGGGAAGGGAGGACAGACAGCCATGTAGTTCGATACATCCGGTGTCTGGGAGCGATCAGATTCACAGTACTCGTATTAACGGTGAACGCGTACGCTGAGAACATTACGTCGATTTCATCTGATGGGATGAAAGTGTTGTGGTTTCCTGTGATGATTCACAGTGCATCATTCACTCACGTAGATTAGGATTCAGGAATTATTTGTAATGTAATGTATGACCTGTATTCCAGTCGAGCCGGTCTTACATTTGTAATGTATTCTTGCGGTGAAAGGCTGAAAGTAGGCAGGTCCTCTGTGTAGTGCTCTCCAAAACCAGCTGCCTCTCGACTCTGAACATGAACAGGGGGACGTGGTTGAAACAGTAGGAGCGGAGATTAAATTAGACACGTCGCTCACTTGCGCGCGCACACACACACACCCACACACACACACACAAACAAAACTCTCAGCAATGCACGCAAATCATGTCAATCGCCATTCAAAATCAAATCATCTAGAAACTTGACACCCGCCCACCTCCGTCTTGGAGACAAGGCAGAGCTGGTGTTTGATCTGCAGGAAGACGGAGTCGAAGGCCAGCTGGTTGGCCTGTTGGTTGAGTCTGGTCAGAGCCATCCTGGGCTCGGCTAGCAGGCTGGAGTTTCCTGTGCCCTTCTCCTACAAAACAACAGGAAATTGACGCATGAAAGCAGCTGGGGTTTTGTTGTCAATATTAAAGGATGACACAGACTTTTGGTCAACTTATCCATCACATGCTACAATAGGAGGACAACCAAAATCATCTTGTGTCTCTGGTCGATATCACTGTCCTGTTTCCCAGTTTCCCAAAAGCCTTTTATTAATAATCTGAGGATTTAGACTTGTGTCTCCAAACACAGAAACAGAATATGTCCTCACTCTGACACCAACCTCTCCAACGTACCTTTAGGGAATAGAGCACTTCCATCAGGCTGTTGAATTCAGCCATGTTGCCCCTCTGAAGGTAGTTGTACTCCTGCCAGGGGTTCTTGGTGGTGCTCTTCCTCTCCGTAGAGCTGGCCTCCTGGATTCCTGCCAGGCTGCGTGGGCTGTAGGACTCTGACAGGTACTTGCCGGCCGTGCCCAGGATCCTACGGGGGAAGGACGATGGATCAGAGGAAACTAGAGATGCACCGATACCGAAAGAGACCGATCTCAATACTAATACAAAAGTACACAAGTTTCTCTTACTTGTTTGACAGCTGCTGCTCAAAGGCGCCGCACTGTCTGAGTAACTCTCCACAAGTGGCAATGATCCTGTGAAGCAACGACATAAAACCTTTAGGTTAAAGGACGGACCGCAACCTGCACACTGTAACACTCACCTTAACGGGCAAGGATCCTTTTAGAAATGTTGGGGACACACTCACCTGACCGAGTTCTGGAAGGCCGTCCAGTCCTCTTGGAAAACAGATGAACTGGGCGTGTCCTCCAGTTTACACTTCCTCCTGATTGACTGCAGTGTTGTGGAGAAGTCAGACACATACCTGGAATAAGCACAATGGTAAGGTTGGGTACATAAATCACTTGCCCATGAACTTCTAAAGAGTATACCCACTGTTAGGAAGTCCTCATACACTCAAAATGGGTCAAATATTTACTCTGAGTAAAGCAAAGAGCGTAATAAAGAGCAGTGAAGCGTTTTTACTTGGTGAAGAGAGCTTTGAGGGCTTTGAGGAGGCCACACACGGCCAGTCCGTCAGTCAGTTTGACACAGCGGTCCACAGCGGCGCTGGCCAGGCCAAACAGCTTGCCAACAGAGCGGCTCAACTCCTCCACACAGTCGATCACCTCCCCGTGCTCCTGGAGAGAGGGGAGGAGGAGAGAGAGGGAGAATCAGATAAATACTAATGACAAGGTTTTAATGAGAACCTATTAGCGTGTGTGTGTGTGTGTGTGTGTGTGTGTGTGTGTGTGTGTGTGTGTGTGTGTGTGTGTGTGTTTTCTAACCAGAGGTACAGCGCTGATCTGGATGAGGAGGTGAGCTTCCTCCAGGTCTCCATACTGTAGCTGGTAGGGCTTGTAGGGGTCATACAGGGCGTTGACCAATTCATTCACCTTCAGCAGGTTGTTCTCACCTGGGCAGGGAGCACAGACAGTAAGTCACGTGAATTCACCACATCTGCAGTATGTACAGTTTCGCTGCACCGGCTATCGCGTGTCTTGGCGTTGCACAGACCCAGGTGCGGCAGCATGGCGGCCTCCAGGCTGTGTCCGAACGTGGCGGCGGTGCTGTGGAGCTCCAGCAGGGTGTCGAGGCGCTGCTCCTGGGCCGCCCGCTCCATGGCCGTGCCCAGGCACAGAGGGATGGAGGGCACCATGGCCCCCAGGGTCTGGATCAGCAGCACCGTCACCACCTCATATGGGTTCTTGAACACCTGGGAGGAGGAGTTATCATGTAGCACTATGTGAAGATATGTGAAGTATTATTCTGTTGTCAAGCAATATGTTTCTAGTGCTATTGTGAGTTGTGATTTCTGGTTTACACATTAATGTTTAAATGCATTGTTATAATAATAATTAAAAAGTATTCAAATGAATAAATAAATAATAATACAATAATAATAATAATAGAAAATAATAATAAATAATAAATGAATAAAAATAAAATAATAATATTGCCTGTTAGCATTGTTAGAACTTCTATTTGAAGCAATGGGGCTTCTTTGACAAGCAAATTAAAAGGGCAAAGTATCACTAGAAGACAATGAAATGTGTTTTATAATCCCAATTAGTCTCATAAAGTTCTCTTTGGATGAGGGAAGGTTTCTGATAAGCAGTGCCTAGGAGGACACACGTCTCGGTGTAACTGTCGTGTACCTGACTGCTCCACTGCAGCTGGGAGTGCCACGTGGAGAGCAGGGTGTCGTAGAATTCAGACAGCTGCTGGTTCAGACTGAGCTCGCTCTGAGAGAGGTCCTGCCACATGCTCACCAACTGGCCCTGGAGACGCAAACACAGTCATAACAATGAGGCATTGGAGAGGACAAGAAACATCCCAAACACGTGAAAATGATGTGAGAATATGATTTTATGTTGAATGTTGAAAGTCTGAGAGGCCCTTACAACTCACCTTATGACACTTATAGTAGTAGGCAAGGAGCTGTGGCATTCTGTCAATCTCCGTGAAGACTTTAACAAATAGCTTAGCTTGGTCTACAAAAAAAATGGCAAACAAACCATGAAAACCCAAGTAGCATACGTACTTCCCCAGAAGATCATTTAAAAATCACTGAATCTGAACTGCAGTGAACATAAATAATGCTACGTCCACACTAAGCCGTTTCAATTTGAAAGCACATACGTATCTCTTCATTCTGGCCTCCTGTCCACACTACGCTGGTGTTTTTAACCCCCCCAAAAAAGGAGTTTTTCGAAAATGCTCTCCCAAGCAGTGACATTTCACTTGATCCAGCCATGAGCAAGCCCATGGAAGGAAGTATCTGTTTTTGGTGCTCTAGTGTGGATGGCAAGCTTTTCGAAAACGCTAGACCCGAAAAAACGGCGCTTTCAAATTTAGACGGCTTAGAGTGGACGTAGCCTAAATCAGATTTGAGGAGCACAAGCCCTTTTCCCCCAGGTTCTTACCTATAGACATGGAATTGAAGGTTGCTACTATCTGGGGGCTGGCGAGGGCCTCCAGTCTGTTCTTCAGAGCCTCCAGGTGGACACACTTCTCAGAGTAGTCCGGTGTGTCCACCAGCATAGCCAGGCTGTTCTGCATACTGGTCAGCTTGGAAGAGATCACTGCAAAGTCCTGGGGGGAGGAGGGAGCATATTCAGGGTTAGGGTTCACAAGACGTCTTTACAATATTCTCATGATGTAGCATGTATTTTCTACCAGTATGGTACATATAATAACACTTTAGGTTATTACACTTGTTAGTTGTCTACAATTAACAATGAACACCTTGTTGATGTGATGACGTGCCTATGAATATGTTCAGTCACCAAGCAGCAATCTCCATAAGAACATGACATCATTTCATTTTCTACCTGTGTTTTGAAGGTCTCCTCGATGTCTGCACTGAGCGTGCTCCATTTGTCGGCCTCCTGCAGTGCTTCTGCGGCCAGCTGCATGCGGCTCTTCACCTGATCTATTTCCACCAGGACCTGTTGAATAGGATCCACACAAACACTCAAGTGATGCCTAACAAACCAGAAACTTGGTGTACGGTGCTCTCAGCCATTCTGCTTGGATTTGATAATGATGGCTAGAAAGCCCATCAGGTTTCTTTGTAACATACTTTGTAACACAGTGGGGAATTCGTTAACATTTAACAAGGGGGTGATGAGAAGGTAAGTTGCTGCTTTTCCCTTTTTCCATGAAACCTATTACTGTTTACCGTAATATCAGTAACATAATCCACTGGATTACCCAAAATCTTAATATTTGTGGATTCATTTGCAATTAAATGAAGTTAAACTGTAATTTAATTGGGTTTTATCATCATCATCATCTACAACCATTTTTGGTGATCATGTTTGATTCCATACCCCTCCACAGGGAGGCCAGGGAGCAGGGTCAGTTACAGAACAACTGGAGTTGCCAGGGGCATTGTTGCCAAGGGTACTGTTGCCAGGGGGCATTGTTGCCAGGGGGCATTGTTGCCAGGGGCACACCCAGTTCATCAGTGATGTCTTGCTCAAAGACACTTCTGCAGGGCAGATGCTTGCTGTCATGCAAGCTTGGACCCACAGTTGAAGGATGGTCTCCCAAATCGCTGCCCAACCCTGTTGCCCAATTTTCAATCATTATTCAAAGTTGTGTAAATTGATGGATGTGTCTGTGGTAGTGATTCTCAGCTCACAGCCCCAGGCCACATCCAGCCTACACATAACAGTTGAGCAGCCTGCCCTTTGTCATTTTTACATTTTTGTCCAAGCAGGTCCTGGACTAGTATTCAGAATCCAAATGCATTTTCCCTTCAAACATGTTTTTAAATAATTCAATAATAAGCAAGTTTTATGAGTACTCATAGTACACCTGTCTGGATAAGAGCATCACTTAATGTAGATTACTGTAATTCTGTTAAATGTGATATGTTACTCCTCAACCCTGAACATACTACAGAGTATACATATGCTGGTAATGTCACAACTTTGTGATGGAATTGCTCCCTAACCTGCATGGACTGCACAGTGTCCTGCTCAAACTTCCTGATGTCCTCCTTGACTAGGACCATTTGCTCCTTGAGGAAGGAAGCCTCCTGTTTCAAAGCCTCCACGTCTCGCAGCACTCGGGGCATATTTTGGAGGGCCTGGTTACTGCTCTCTAACAAAGAAACACATACAGCACAACAACACATTTCAGTCATAAAAATACATAAAAATACACTTTCATAAGCATGTCATACAGTTCTCTCAGCAAGGGGATGCAATTGCCAGCAGTCATTATGTACAAAATATTGCCCTAATATGTGCCATTCTCTCTGGTATGGGTTTCAATAAAGTGTTTACACACATGAATGGTGTAAGAGGCTGCATAGCTGTATCTACCTCAAGTGAACAATTTGACATAGGGACTGCTGTCAATACTTGTGATCAATGCCTAAGGCGCTGCAGTTATTTTCCTCCGAGGTTAGCTCCACTTCTCTGGACGCTGGCAAACGTTAGGTAGCACATTGCACATGAAAACACGTTTACAGCTATGGTGCAAAAGAAAATGACGCATTGCATCTTTTTTGATACTGTAGTCAGTGATGCTGGATAACTAAGTGAGTATATTAGGCTATCTTGTCAGACTGCATGAAATATACGCAGTAATATAAGTGACAACAATTCCGTGTGAGCAAGGAAATATTTCGCCTTGCAGTTTCACGGGATGTTCTCTCCTACACGAAGAGAGAAAACGGCACGTATCTGAGCTAAGTAGACACCCTACAGTTAGTTGAAACGACCTCGCAATAGCAATACTGTAGCTATAGAGTTAGCATGCAATGGGTGAACCTAAGACTTAGTTTAATAACCACTGACCCTCAATAGCATTGTTGACTTCCTGGATGAACAGCTGCAGTTTCATGACAAGTGTGGCTGCGTGGGTGTCTGCCTTCCCCGGCGCATCCTGCTGCACCACCTTGAAAGCGCCGTTCACCCAGTCCTTCACGTCGAAATCATCGTCCAGGAATTTAGAGAAATCCATTTGGCTGTCTTACTCTCTCACTGCAGCAAGACGCTGGCCGGCATCCAAGCAAACACTCTGTCCGTCGAGTCCCTGTCATCGGTTCATCACCAGCTAGAAAGCTAATTCTTCCCCAACACAGGTTTCGAGACGAATATAAAATAAACGGCCCAGGAGAATGAAATGATCATCACAACTAGATATATTTCTAACAAGGCGACGGCTTCCTCCAGAGTTAATCTTAAACGCCCACGGTGTTCAAGGGAAGAAGTAAATGAGATTTCTGCAGGCTTGCTGTTTGTTTGGTGACGACTAGTGCCAGCGACCGTTGACAGCAACTTCCTGTTTGTACTTTCTATTTACCTTCCCCAGAAACAAGCGCCAAGATTATGCAGCGACCTCCAATGTAATATGTCATTGATGCCGAAATTGGCATATTTACACTTTGTTTCAAAATGTCTATCTGTCTGCGAAGAAATACAAATCGGGCTTGCCTTACAGCAAAGCAGAGAGAAGACTGTGTGAAGTGTTCGATTTGAAGAGACTGTCGGTGTGTCACATACTAGAGTGTCCGTGCAGAAACAGATACCCTAACGGGACCTACAGGTCTGCACTCTGCTGCCCTCTGGTGGCACATATACCAGGCCCCTGAAATGGAGCGATGTGTGGTTGTTTACTCTGTTCTTCATATACGTGTTATAATGTTATGGTCACTATGTGGTTTTGCAGTATTAGACCTGCTAATTAATCCATCCAGATGTTCATGGATGTGCTGGACCTTCTGGCCACAAACTCAGTGGTCTGGTCTCACTTTCCATAGCAACTCCTGTTAATAGTGTGTGGCGGTTGCCATCATTACATGCCAACCGTGTCTCTTCTTTTGTGGATTTGATTTTCTCATTATATGATTTCAAATGGATGGTCCATTTTTTAACTAACCCTTTTTAAAATAATCACTATATTATATAAAGTACTGTCATTACACATTTTACATTTGATATCTACTACAATAGATATGGATCACTGCACACAGCCCATTTCATGAATATATGCAAAACGCATAGGCGGTGAAGTACTAAAGGAGTAGTGAAGCAGGAAGGAAGCTGTAAAGGAGCAGATAAACCCAGATGAACAACACTACTCCTCTACCAGTTTCTAGCAGCTGCCTGGGAGAACATAACAAAGGAGAGGGCACTTCAACTCACTGAAAGAGATGGGAATAATGGATGGCTTTAAAGACACACTGTCTCAGGCAGTGTTTACCCCTTCCTCTCTGCTATCCGGACGAGGGGCGCTGCACATGTCTCAGATAATTCTGTGTCTGATCACCTTTGTCTTCTCTGCCTTCAGGGGTGGGAGCACCCATACCTACTGGAACTATGCTATGTTCACCTGGGCCTTCTGCCCCATCATGACCCTCGTCATTACTATCGTTGAGATGTTCAAGCTCGATCTCTTACTCAAATTTTGCATGGACTGGCCAGACTTCGCCACAGGCATGGCCATGTCCTCTGCCCTCATGACCCTGTCTGTCGCCATTACCTACGCCAACTTCTATATCTGCCTCACGTGCATCTATGCCTGGGTGCTCAGTATATTAGCTTTCCTGTGCGGCGCCGTCTACGTAATTGAGGTGCTGAAGGATAAAATCCTGGACGGGAAAAAGGGGAGCTACCTGGCTGCTCTGCCTGGATTTTGGAAGGTTATGGAAGCCTTTGTGAGCTGTATCATTTTCATATCGCTGACTGGTTACCACGACAAGCCCGCTCTGATCTTGTGCATTATAGCGTATGTCCTTCCTTTTCCCATCATCCCTCTAATCATAGCTACCAACATCCTCAAGAAATTGAAGAACTGTTTGCCTTTTAACTTGGACAAGTTTGTGTTTATATTTCTGGTCATCTCCGTAGTGCTGTATGTTTTTGCTGCTATCGTGTGGCCCATTTTTACCTTCAAGGGCAACCCTCGCCCCAGTGACTGTCCGCCTAGCTACTGTGTCTGGGCCATTCAGTTTATGGTTGCATTCATGACCTATGTGAATCTCATTCTTTTCACATTGGATCTTGTTTTTACCCTGCTTGGAATCTGTGGATTTAAACGCACATAAAAAATGACCTGTACATTTCTCAGCATTTTTTAGAATGTTTTTTTTAACTTTAATACTTTTAAGCATCCATGCGCTTCAGGTCGATATGACTCAGATGGATTTGAAAACTCTGATATTGGGCATACATGAACATTGAGTTGTCCTCCTGAACACAATAAAATATGAAATGCTTGTAAGTTGGTCTTTTCTGTGAGCCTCTGTCTCCACCTAGTACCTGTTTAATGTGAAATACATCAAGAGGATTTAAAAGGAATCCTGAAGATTTGGAAACATTGTAACCTTCTATATCTCTTTGCTCCTCCCAGCATCAAAGTTGAAGTAAGTCAGTTAGTCAGTTGAAATTAATTTGGGTCACACTGACTTAAATTTTATTAGCTGACTTTGGAATCTTTGAATATTTTCACTTATTGAATAAATGCATTTACACAGAAGATATGGATAACATATAGTATATAGTCATGCTTGAAAGTTTAAACCCTGCAGGGGCTGGTCCTTCCATATATTCCATATATTATAGAGGAATAACCTCATAAAATCCTAAAATATAAAATCTAAACCTCAAAAGCCAGCGAAGATATCCCACATAAAGAACATGCACAAATAAATAATATGATATAGTTCCATTGTTTATTTGAGTGCCCTTTTGCCATAAATATCTTCCATCTGATTACTGTATTGTAATCTGTAATCTGCAATCTCCGGATATTCTTGGGTTTGTTTTTTTTTTTACTAGTTTTAATATTTTTCTATTCTTTCAGAAGAACATCCACTCCTAAGCAGAGTCACTGTCATGTTAAATGCTCTCCATCTGTATATGAATTGTCCCACAGTGGACTGATGTTTTGATAGGACTTTCTAAACTCCCCCAGACTGATGCTCACTCACTACTCCCCTCCTGAGGTCCTCTGAGGTCTCCTTAGATCACGGCAAGTGTTTTTCTTTCACCTGCGTGGGTAACACCAAACTGACCAGTTTCTCACCTGTGTTTATAGGAATGCCACACAAAATCCCCCAAGATCTGACATTTGATTGGTTAATTTAATTACACAATTATTTACCCACCTGATTACCTACATGATTTATCTAATGCAAGGGGAGGTTCGCTTATTTTTGCACCAATTCCCTTTAAACTCTCAATTTCTATAATTGCACAAGAGTCATAACTGCATCATTTAACAAAATAAACATCCTAGATGTTTAAGATAAACTGGAGCAAAAATGTGCAATGTTCATTTCCACGCTATTGGGCGAGATTTCAAACCAGTGAAGACATGGTCAGAGTCCCTCCATGTAAGTACATGTATTAGAAACAGTTCATTCATCCAGATACGGCGTAGTGTGATATTTGAATAAGAAGGAGTGCCAAATGTAAACACTGATAAGATGTCTGCCTGTCTAAAACATGGCTCCATCTGAGAATGAAAATTAAAGCAGCAGTAGAGGCAAGGGGTGTCAGACCATCGGCTACAGCTCAACTTACAAATGTAACTACAGAGGCGTCTTTGTCCTGACTGGTGGATTCATCATCATCAGATCATGTTTGGCCCATTCAAGAGCTTGCATGGCATTTTGCAATTGCTGGAAATGATCTTCAGTGCTTTGGCTCTCATCATCATCGTCATCTTCAGGGGCAGGGTGGTGAGCCCGTGGGGCATCTGGTGTGAGTTTGTCTGGGTTTTCTGCATCATGGTGCCCATGGTCCTGACTGTATTATCAATATAACCCTGTCAACTGCGACTTTTGTAACCATAGAGACCTGAATACAGTTACAGTTGGGGCTATTGTCAATCTCATCCTTTACATTGTAGATCTAGTTCTATCCGTAAAAGCTTGATAGAAATCTAGACTTGAAACATGCTCTGATTTGCCTGTAATGCCTGCTTCCATTTCTTTGGTTGGAGGTTATTTAATATGAAATGATATACCTGGATTATGTAATTAATGATGAAAGCACATAGAACATGACAAACCTAATCAGTTCATGCAATTTGGAAAACCAGAATTTGGCCTCAGTCAGAAATGAGCCTCTTCTGTTGCTTATTACAAAATCACATTTAATGATCCATTAATGATCCAATGATCCAATAAAGAAGTGTTAAAGTTGGCAAGTGACTTCATTAAAAAAAAGTTGGATGAATCACCTGACTGTATTGGATGTACAATAGCAAGTGGATATGTGATAAAAACTGATTTCTCAAAAGTTACATTCCTTTTAAACAATTGAATACAATCCCATGCTGTAAACGTGACTGTTATGTATCAAGTTTATAGGCATGACAGAAGTGTCTTGAAAAGGTATTGGACATGTTGCCGACAACATTTAGAACATAGACCTCTTGTTTAACCAAAGTGAATATGAAAATATGCAGTCTTCCACTGTATCAGGCAACTGGACAGTAATATGCGCTAGATTTGCAACACCAGTGGACATTTGACTAAGTGGAAAGTTGTATCGCTTCCCTGCCAGCACAATAATAGGTTTGAGACCGTAAATTCAAATCTGAAAACTCTCAGATAGCTAATGTCATAGCACATACTCATATGTGTTGTCAAACCAAGACAGTGCCACCTTTATCTACTGTAAGTCACACAGTACGCTCCTTCAGTCCTCCTCTGGTTCCTCAAGCTCCACGGTCTCCAGCAGACCCTGGAAGCAGAAGTAGTGGGAGTTGCAGTAGACGGCGGGCTTGTTGGGGCACGAGCCCACCACTTCTGGTTTCAGCGAGGCAAAGGGGTTGGGCCCACTTCCCTTCATGTCCATCTCCAACTCCAGCAGGATCTGCAGGGAGTAGGTCATCTCTGCCTCACTGTGGGGGACAGGGAGGACCAACAGGATTATGGGATATCATTCCTCATGGATAAATTCACAGTTGATGATAAGCGGGGAGTGAGAGGATAAAGAGTAGGACAGGGGAGGTACCTGTTGGCATGGTTGCATACCTTGGGCATTTGACTGGCTGCCACAGAATGTTTGATAAGGTTGTCACGGATATCATCATCAAGGAACATCATGTGTTACTATGGCGATGGCATCATTTAACATTCCGATGGCAGCCATGCTGAACTTTCCGACTTTCTGGAAGTGTCTACTGTCTATAAATGTATAATCCAAATGCCCCATAAATATCTGTAATCTGATTACTGTATTTTAATCTGATTACTTTGTTTACATTAGCCAACTGCAACAGATTACAGTTTTACAGTTTTTTGAATTCAGATGCTGTAATCCCTTTACATCCAGCTCTGTCTACTAGTCTGCAAGGCTTACTTGAGAGCAGTGAAAAGGGAGGGAATCCAATAATCCCTAAGGAGCAGGAGCGTTGGAAGCCAACCCTGGTCCAGGCCTTGACTGGCATCAAACCCTTCACAACAAAAAAGAAAAATTAAAAACAAAATGTAAAGGAAGATACTAAGAAGAGCATAGCATGAGCAAGAACCATTAAGAGACACAGGGGTCTTCGGGGTGTTCATGGAAACACAAGACAGAATTTTAGAATTCCTTTGGATATCTTTATGTAATGGATAAGAAGTTCTTACCAGGATGAAATCCAACCACCAGATCTGGCTTGGCTGCTTCCTCCTTCTCCACCAGATCCTCCCAGAACTGGTGGTAGAGGCCCTTGTAGGCGCTGACGTAGACCCTCTGTCTGGGGCCAAAAGCCCTGAGAGGAGGCCTCATGATGGGGCCCTCCACCACCTCTGGCCCCACCATGACCACCTCCAGACCCTGGTGTCCAGGGAACATGTGGTTCAGCTCATCATAGTCTGTCAGTCTGGCTCCCATGGTCTCACTGTGGCCAGCTCCTACCAAGGTGAATGGTAAGAGGTTTGGAATAGGGGTTGAGGCCAAAGAGTCTCAGCCCCCAAGCTATAGTCAGTGGCCTGGAGAAGAACTCGCTAGAAACCCTCCACAGTGACTGCTTCAGGTCATCGTCTTCTGGCCGAGGTCTGCCCACATTTGTCCACAAGTCTTTCATGTTTGCGCCAGCCAAAACGGGGTGGAGGCGAGGTGTGAGGTCTCCCTGCATGGCAAGCCAGTCATCCCAGCCCTTAACCTCCGACTGTGGCTTTGACCATTTGTCTGTAGGGAAGGGCAAGTCTCCTGAGGATGGGACAGAGGGAGGATGAAATGAAAACCCAGTATTAAGAGCAGGTGTTTCTGTGGAGCCCTCTGGAGGCGTCGTGGGCCGAAGATCTGTGATGGGAGGGGCCAGCCTGATAACCTCAATGACACGCCCACTCTCAGCCACCCTCCTTTCCTCTATCCAAGCCAGGCTTTACACAGGCATCCACCCAGTTACTTCCTTCTTTCTGTCTTTCTTTCTTTAACCATTCTTTCCTTTTCCAATCTCTTTTCCATCTATATGTCTGTCTTTGTTTCTTCAATCCTTCTGCCTTTCTCCTTTCCTTACCCTACTCCAACAGTATCTTGTCTCTAACCTCTGTGCTGTAGCAAACATTTGTTTCCACTTTGTTTTTTATTTGCTGGACTCTCAATGCACGCATCACAGTAGTTACATTGCCACTTCACTTTAAAAAAAAATGTTTTAAAAGATTATTGTTTTGGCATTTTGCCTTTACTTGACAGTCAGCAGTAGAGAGAGAGAGAGAGACAGGAACGAGGTGAGAGGAGGGATGACATGTGACATAGGTCCTGGGCCAGGATTCGAACCTACACCTTACCTTTGAACACAAGCCACTCCACAACTCTGTCAAAGGCTACCAGGCGCAGCTGAGAGCAGAACCTCTTGTGTTTGGGCCAGTCGGCCTTCTGGCATTCTTTGCAGCAGTAGTACACATTAAGACATCTGTGCATGGAGAGAACCACATGGCCAAAGACATTAAATATGCCATCTGTAAAATTACACCATCTTGCCTGAGCAGCCTTCTAGCGGGGTGAGCTCTCTCTCTTCTCACCTGGTGCAACGCTTGAGGGTCTGTGAGTTCGATAGCTGATCCGGCCGCTTCCCACAGCTTGTACAGATTTTAAAAGACTCCTCCATCTTTTCAAACATCTCTTTCTGAGACTGGAAGGCCGTGGCCTTTCCCTTAGTCTGTGGAACAGCACTAGAGAGAGGAAGGACAAATCATGAGAATTTTGCACTGCTTCACCCTTCTGAAAAAGCCTCTTACAGCTTCAATTCAAAATCAAGTCAGTACAGAATAGAGCTTATTTATAAAGACCTCAAGCAACAGACCACATTTACTGACCAACTGAAAGATAGCCTGCTCGTTAAACATGTTGAATGAGTGGAGCAAACTGAAATAGTCTTGTTTGGTCTAGAAAGCTCATAAACAACTATTCCAGCTTCTCCTCTGACACAGTGCAAGTCTATTCTTGGACCAGGACATGTGCTCTGCTGTGAGGAGTGGAATTACATGGAGTCGGATTCATGAAAATTGAGTATATATTCAAATGTTGTAAAAAATGTGGGACCTGGGCCTGTATGTAGCCCACACAGAAACTAACCGGTATAGCAGGCTGTGACAACCGTAACGAACAAGGCTCTCCCGGCATGATACGGTATTTTAAAATGCCGTGTACCTTCAGTTAACGGGCACGACGCGTTTATCTCCCCTCTGCTCATAGCGTGACTTCAGCATATGTCACATATATGTTTAATATATTTCACATATTTGTACGCTAAAATATATATATTTTTAAATTATTCATCAGTCAGCCATCAAATACACATTTGTCTTTTTTTAATATATTTCGAAATTCGAATTTTATTTTGAGATATGAATGATTTTTAGTTTTTAATTTCTATTTATTTTGTACAGTTTGGTCTCGAAATGAAAACGAGAGCACCAGGTATTGGAACAGCAGGAACATACATTAACTATGTGGGCACAACTTGAAAAAGCTTACCTCGCAGTTTCCGTCATTGTGAGTTGTGTAGGTCACGCGTTGTTTCTTCTGGTGCTGCTTGGTTTGATTTCTGAGCGTCGCGCGTGCGTGCGTGTGTATGTTTGTGTCGGGGTGGGGGGTGTCGGGGGGTTGCCAGATATAGCACCTGTGCTTTCCCTTCCAGAAACGTCTGGAAACGTGTGGACGAAAAAGCCACCCTAAGCCAACAGCACAGAGCTTTGGGGGTGTCCTTCCAACATGTTAGGTGATTGGTAGGTTATGTCCCAAAGACCCTGAGAAGATCCAGAGTTACATTTCTGGCAGTGAAACCTCGGGTCAGAATAAGTATTGTTATACATTTTTATTGAGCTAACTTCAAAAGGAATTAAATATCAGTGATGCTAAACTAGTCATTTTTATGGAGACCCCCCTGAGACACAGTCAAGGACCCCTGATGTTCCCTGGACTTCACTTTGGGGGGGGAAACTGTCTCTGTGCTTTTACAAATGTAATCCACTAGAGGTCAGTGTTTTACTGTGACGGTTGTTTCAGCAGCAACATCAAGACTTGGTTCATTTCCCATCAAAATAAAATACCCCGCAAGTAACTGACGGAACAAAAACACGTGCAAACACAGACGTAATGTTTTTTATAGCATGTTCTTTTTTTTATTAGCGACTGGAAGAGCATCATTCATGTTTTCTCACATCAACCCAGCATGCATCAAACGTTTGAAACAAAGCAACATTTTGTTGATTGTTGACTGGAATTTGTCCCAGGGACCCCAATATGGGGAGATTTCTGTTGTTACTGATTTAGAATTGGATTGTATAACTGCGCATAGGGAGATAATAGTGGTGAGAGTGAATGAGTCATTCTTATACATTCTCTAATTGTGATAATACGTCCTATCTACTGAAGTTAATTATAGAGAACTTACCATATTCCTCTTTTTGCTGGGGACTCCCTGGAACCATTGGATGTATTAAATCTAGATAAGCTACGGCTAAATGGTGGAACTTGCCCAATTTATAAAAGAAATTAAGCTTTCTGCGCCTTAAGCTGCAGTATAAACGTGAGCCATCATGCCAAACTGGCAGCAAGGCGGAGCCAGGCCCGTCCCCCATCGAGGACCCCTGGTTGTCCACGGGACCCCACTTTAAGAACCACTGCTCTAAAGCATGGGAATTAGCATGGGAATGTGGCAGACTTGCAACCCTAAACAGGCTCTGATATTACTTATTACAATGAAGTCTTAATTGTCCGGCGCGGGTCCCTCAAACTCTTCCCGCGGCAGCAGCCCCTGGAAACAGACGTAGTGAGAGTTGCAGTAGACGAGGCTCATGTTGGGACAGGCCTGGACCTGCTCTGGTTTCTGCGAGGTGAATGGATTGGGACCGCTGCCCCTGATGTGCACCTCCAACTCCAGCAGGATCTCCAGGGAGCGCTTGAGCTCCATCTCACTGTGGGTGACAGACAGACAGACAGACAGACAGACAGACAACGAATGAACTGACGATCAAGTTTGTTTAGTTCCTCATCCTCAAGAGGAAGTCCCGTTTCACCGCCGGTGGACAAGCAAAAAACACAACACAGTTTCACACCCATGCACAACAAACAGTAACAGTTATTACGGAAGAACATTGGAAGAACAAGATAAAAAAAGTGTGTTATGAAGTTCCAGTCCAGAAGGGGAGTTCCTGCAAAACTTTCTTCCTGCAAAAGGTGGGTCGGTCACTGCGCCCGGAGGGGAGGAGTGTGAAGTGGCGATGGAGTGGGTGATCTGGG
Organism: Hoplostethus mediterraneus; assembly: GCA_034670385.1. Lineage (NCBI taxonomy): Eukaryota > Metazoa > Chordata > Actinopteri > Trachichthyiformes > Trachichthyidae > Hoplostethus > Hoplostethus mediterraneus. The sequence goes on along the minus strand of JAXDDW010000067.1, from coordinate 1,372,675 downwards.
ACAGCCTATCACAAGTGTTTGTTGCAAGTGGCCGCTTCGGTGATGAGGTCAGGTTGGGGCGAAGAGAAGGGCGGGCCGATTATCTTTGATGCTGTGCGGATCTGTTCCCGCTTGTGAGCGAGGGCATGCTGAAGAAACAGATGGCGCCGTAGAGGAGGACAGGTTCTGATATACTACAGCACAGATGGAGGAGGAGGTAGAGCGCTGGGATGCAAACGGCTCATAGTCTTTGCTCACAACTTTTAACGTGAGGCTCTGATGGGATTATTAAAAGATGAGATTATTGACCAGCGTTGCTCCGAGGTATTCAACTATCTCGATTTGTCTCTGCGTGAATGACGGTCGGGGTGAGGGGATGATTAGGGGTTTGTTCAGTCAATCCATCCATCCATCCGTCCAATCAATACTGTGGCTCTTTCAAAAGCCCTTCCTCCAAAGGGAAGAGTTTGGTTAGATACTCAAATCACAGAGCACCAAACATAAAACATGAAGATCAATAAAATGTAAGTTACATAAAATCACAGGCGACGGCAAACAATTTACAAAGCGAGTTAAACAGAATCTCAAATATTCCCTAAAGCACAGAGGGCAAGGATCACGTGATCATCTCCGCTCTGTGAAGTGTGAAACAAGCGTCGTTTTCCGTGTCAGTGTGACCCACCTGTACATGGTGAAGAAGGCAGGGATGTTGAAGTCCCTGAGCAGCAGGAGGGTGGGCAGCCACCCTTCTATCAGACCCTGGTTGGCATGGAAGCCTGGGCAGAAAAAAAACAAACACAGAAATCCTCATGGTGAACTTGGCAGATTTCATTCACAATTTCATACCGCTATCTGCATTTTGCCGAGGACCCCTCAACCCCTCTTGCAAGCACACCCTCCCCTCTCCGACCTCCGAGGTAAACCTGAGAAAGAGTCCGTCCCATGCAGAGCGACAGAGAGAGAGAGAGAGAGAGAGCATGTCAAGACTTGAGACCTTCTCCCCAGTAAGGTGAAGGATTAAAAGGATCAGGCTCGCTAACACCCTCGGCCTCTCGGGACCAGCCGGGCCATATCTGCCCCCGTGTTAGCCGGGGATATGTCGCTATCCACACGCTGTCAGCGGCAGGCGGTGTTTGCGTTCAGCCGAGTCATCAATCAATAGGTGCAAGTTAGTCTTACTTCAATGTAAGCACTGAGCTGGACCGACTGGAGGAAGGTGATGTTCGCGTATGAACGGACAGATGTCACTTTCCCCGCCAACAGTAGGAAATCAAGAGTGTTATTGTGCATCAACAGTATTTGTTTGTTTCTAGGCAGCAGGGTGATAGTAGTAAGCTGTATATGTAGTAGTGGTCTGTATTTGTGTGTGTGTGTGTGTGTGTGTGCCACAGCAGTGAAACCAATGGCCCATGATACTGGCACACAGACGGTATCATAGTACTACCCGGCTGCCTGCCACGTCTTTCCAGAGAACACAAACCGCAGATGGAGAGGTTCTGCACGTGAATAATGCATGCGGTGATACGCGAGGATGTACGAGGTTACGGTCCTCATCGCGATGAAACATTTAACGGCGAAGTAACCGTTTAGACCTCCGCGAGATAAGGTGACAAAGAGACGCCGCCGCCGCCCGATAACTGCCCGGCTCCGGTCTGAATTATTTGGGCCGTAGATAAATATAACCCTGCTGCTAACCGGTAACAGCCCGGCTCCTTGTTCTCTGGTCGGGAAACAGAACTCCTCTGATAGCATCACATCCAGCGGTAGAAAACAAAGAGAGGCTAGTCTGAATCTCCATTAAGTTAAAAGACAGAAAGAGGAGGGATGTTTTGTCTGCATTGTATGAAGTCGTCTACCTCTGCTGGGATGATGTCACTTAGCCCTCGTCCAGCCACTCTCTTGGAGTTGGCAGCGGAGTCACTTCACTCCCCCCTCACCCCTCTCCCCCCTTTTTCTAAGGTCATTGTCTCTCAGTTTCACACTCTTACTGTCTCTTTTATCTCTCTATCTATCTCTCTTTCTCTCTTTTCTCTCTCTCTCTATCTCTTTCTCTCTATCTCTCTCTTTTATCTCTCTATCTCTCTTTTATCTCTCTCTCTTATCTCTATCTCTCTCTTTATCTCTCTCATCTCTCTCTTTTATCTCTCTCATCTCTCTTTTATCTCTCTCTTTATCTATCTCATCTCTCTTGTATCTCTCTCTCTTTCATTTATCTCTCTCTCTTGTATCTCTCCCCCCCCCCCTCTCTCTCTCCCCTACCTCTTAAACAGTGTCATAATGCAGTGCTTTGCCAGGTTCGCAGGATGAAATGTGGCCAGGCTCTCAGGCAGTTTACTTACAGGATGACTGGCCCTCATATATTTAGCTCCGGTGGAGCCTGCAGTAATAACTGAGCCGGGGTTATGGGTGCGGTTGGGTGGGGGCTTAGCGGGTTTGAGGGTCCGAACACATTTTCAGTGCCTAGCTGTCTGGGAGGTGTAAGGTTTTAGTGGCGGGCGGTGGTGTGTGGCCTCATGTTAATCCCATCCCATACCACACCTCTGAGGGTAGACAAAGTGACAGCAGGTTGAAGTCAAGGGTTTCATTCCACAAAGGCATTAATACCACCTAATAATAACAATAATAACAATAACAATAACAATAATAATAATAATAATTAAAAAAAGAACAATAGTAATCATAATAATAATAATAATAATAATATATAATACTAATAATATATCATTTCAATTTGTTCTCAGTAAATGTTTAAATTTTTGTTTCACAATGTGGCTGTTTGTGAAGTACTTTGAGACTGTAATTTACAAATAAACTTCAGTAAAATTCAGCCAAAAAGATTATACTACTATGACCTGTGTGTTCTCAGACTGACTTGGGTATGAGATGGACCTGGGATGAGACAGACATGACTGGGTATGTTTTAAAAGGACGATCTGTCAGGCGACTGGGGGCTTGGCGCTGGCAAGCCTATAGCAGGAATCCAACCGGGGGACTGAGACTGATCTCACAGTAGTGCAGCCTACCAACATTATGCTGAGTCCAGCAATCAGAGGCCACACTCTGCCTCAGCTGCTGCCATGGATCGCCCAGATGCCCAATAAAATCCTGACACTAATGAATAGGCCAGATCTACTAAGTTACACCTCCTGAAAGAGGAGAGGGTGATCAGTCTTGGAGGGAGACAAGCCGGGCTCTGACCTCTTGAGTTCGGCTGTTTCTATTCATAGCTGCGGTGATCAGCACGTTCTTGACTGGCTTGGCTGTCAGCGCTTACGCCATCATGTCTTACAGCTTCTTGTTTGTTCATGTGCAGTAGGAGGATGTATATACATACCAGGGTGAAGTCCAACCACCAGATCTGGCTTGGCTGCTTCCTCCTTCTCCACCAGATCCTCCCAGAACTGGTGGTAGAGGCCCTTGTAGGCGCTGACGTAGACCCTCTGTCTGGGGCCAAAAGCCCTGAGAGGAGGCCTCATGACGGGGCCCTCCACCACCTCGGGACCCACCATGACCACCTCCAGACCCTGGTGTCCTGGGAACATGTGGTTCAGCTCATCATAGTCTGTCAGTCTGGCTCCCATGGTCTCGCTGAAGGATGCCCCCGCTAGGTGGACGATGAGGGGTTTAGCGTACGGGTCCAGGCCAAAGTGCTGCACGGCCATGCCGACGGAGAGAACCCGTGAGACGAACTCGCTCTGAATCCGCAGTATGGACTCTCGCAGGTCTTCGTCTTCCGGTCGGGGCCTGCAGGCGTTCTTCCACAGGATTGTCATGTTGGCACCCGATAACACGGCGTCCAGACGTGGCGTGAGGTCGCCTTGCATGGGGAGCCAGTCATCCCAGTTCTTCACCTCTGCAGCTGGCTTGGACCACTTCTCAGTGGGGAGGGGGAGGTCTCCTGTGTGAGTGACAGAACAGATGTATTAACCTGAATGACTGCCGGTGGAGCCTTCAGCTGCTGTGGCAGGAAACCGAGGACAAAGATTACCGCTGATGCTATCTGGCAAGTTGGCTGCGTGGAAAAGCAATGAGAGTGTTTCCAAGGCTGAGGGGTTAAACATTTAGAGATTAAGAGTTTCCTTTCTCTTGCATTTCATTCCTGCAGCATTGCTCATGTATGTTTTTCATGTCGGCAGTGTCTGTTTTCTCACCTGTGAACATCAGCCACTCTATGAGCCTGTCGATCGCCACCAGACGCAGCTTCTTGCAGACCTTTTTGTGCTGAGGCCAGTCCGTTCGCTGGCAGTCTTTCGTGCAGTAGTACACGTTCATGCACCTGTGAGAGAGAGATGGTGAAAGGTAAAAATGGAATCTCCCATACATCCCAAAACTGTGACTGTATTGCAGCTAGTGAGTGAATATCCATTGAGAGAAATTGGACCGCTACCGTTAGAAAACAGCATCCAGGTAGATGAGTTAATAGTTGGTTTTTTTTCAAAACATGGCTGATAAACAATACACAGAATTACAACCAATTACCCGATGAACCTAATTGGGGCATCAGTTTCACTCCAAGTATTTAAGATATGTCGATCAAGACAGCCCCTTTAATATCGCAGGTCTTTGTTTGTGCCGGGATATAAATAGCATATTACATTTGTCTAGAGTTTTCATATTTGACCTTCTCGTACAATGGCTCACTCCCGATACATAAGACTGTTCTGTTTTAGACGACAGCTGGCAAAAACAGCCGCGGTAGGAATCGAAGCCGGAATTTATTACTGATTATACAACCTCATTTTTCATGTGGTGTTTTTGCGCGGTCACATGGCGGTGGTGGCGGTGAGGTCATGCAGCAGATTAGAGGTCTGAGAGGCAGTGCCAGTCTGTGCTTTCTGAGACTATAATAATACCTTACCTTTCAACCACTCGCAGCCCTGGGGACATTCAAACTTACATACAATCATTTATCAGGGAGGCACACGCTGGGCTTACTAATCCTTCTACTTGAGGCTCCACATGTTGACAAAGCGAATCAAAGCAAGGTGAGGACAACAGACATGGCTTAGAGAGTCAAAATAGACACTTTGTCAAAGATGTGAAAGCACAATGAGTAATAAGTGGAGGGATGTGATCAGACTACAGATTAAATACCATGAAAAATGTAGCGCATTGGGACTACTGGTGATCATTCTTAGATGCCAAAGCTCCTGAAACACCAAGAGGGGTTCACTGGTGCTGAGTGTCAGCAGCTCTGTCTTGTGCTTGCCTCAAAGTCTGGTACCTTTTCTAAAAAAAGGCAGTGGCAGCTGAGAGATTCAAGGGAATGCGCAAGATTGTGTGTGTGCGTGTGTGTGTGTGTGTGTGTGTGTGTGTGTGTGTGAAATAGAGATACAGTTAAGAAAAGAGAGTTTAAAACAATGCCCGTCCACATTGTGCACATGCAGCATACACTGAAATATGTCCGGCGTTGATGTGCCATTATGCACCGCGTTAAGCTGCACATTTCTTCTGCAGAGGGCCGCAGAGACATGACTCATGAGTCAGGAGGCTTAGCTATATTTACCACAGGTCTGTAGAGATGTCCACACCTTGGCGTCCTTTCATTTAGCCGCTGATACCACAACAACTGCGTCCGGTAATAGACCAAAACAATGCTCTGACAGGACGATGATAGGGCTGACCGGAGGACGGTGTAGTTGTCAATTCCCTAAAGTGATGTGCTTGTCAACCACGCTAAATGTGAGGTGAGGTTTGATGCTGGAACACTGAAAATGCTGCAGCCATTCACCCATTTTACAGCTTATCAAATCTATTTCCAGAGTGACAGTGATGCCCACCTTCAACCTTTTGGCTTGGTACTCACTTCGCGCAGCGCTTGAGGGTCTGTCCTTCGGCGAGATGCCCCGGCAGTTTGTTGCAGCCGGTGCAGAACTTGAACGTCTCCTCCATCCTCTCAAACATCTCCTTGTAGTTGCGGAACGAGACTCCTTTGGTCTTCCCCTCAACGGCCGCCCTGATCAGAAGCAGAAACTTTACTTGCCAAGGAAACGAGAGATGTTCAGGAATTTGTCCGGTGCCATTGGTGCAGAGACAAATCAATAAATAATGGAGTAACAGGTAGAGGGACAACAGGACCTCACATGGAGTTATACAAATAGAGAATCAGTACTCCTTGTGTGTTTTTACCTGTATTCTCCATAGTCCTTCATGTTGAGCTTGTTGAGGATGACCCTAGACAGCCCAGGGACGTGGGAGTCCAGAGAGTAGAAGCCAGACTGGTCGGAGAAGACGGTGTCGGGCCCCGGAGCGTACGACTGTGGCAGCGCCGGGATCATTTCGTGGCACCTAAACAGTGAAATGTACAGTGACTTCAGTTTCCTGTCATATCGCAAGACTACTAAAGGATGTTTGGCCCGTCAGGAAGGTCTCACGGATATATACTTTTATTACTCATGATCAAATTTGATGTGAGCGTGCATTCTCTCATCACACGGCGTTGACGGTGTTCTGTCAATGGGTTTTTCAGAGGTCAAGGTCGTAAAACATGCTATACCCATTACAGCATTACATAGAGGTTGCAGCTTGCAGTCCTTTTCCTTGTCTCTATGCCCTGAGCTCAATGACAGATGCAGAGTAACGTGGGATGAGTGGGACCAGCTGAGACTGACAAACGACGAGAAGCAGGGCTAGAAATGTGGTCTACTGGGAGGAAATACCAAGAGGTATTTGTACTATGCACTTTCACACGACGTCGACAACAGATATTTTCACTGCCGTGAGGTGATGAATCCAGAAAGGGTTTTAAATGACACTTATGATGGTGTGTCACTGTTTCCACTGTTCTCTACAGACAGAGCAGGTTTCATGACCTCAGGGCCCGTGAAACCCATTCAGAACCAACGACAACATTTCAAAAACTGTGTGGTGATGAAAATGAAAGCATGCAATACACAGTATACAATACATAAGCAGAGAGTAGGCTGACAGGGTAACAGATATCTTCTCCTGTTAGTGCAGACGAAGGTATTTCTTCTCAACAGAGCGGCTAGTGTGAGGTGGTAAAGACGGAAGAACAGGTGTGATTAGTGCACGCGCGCACGCACACACACACACACACACACACACACACACACACACACACACACACACACACACACACATACACACATACACACATACACACACACACACACACACACACACACACACACACACACACACACACACACACACACCCCTTATGCCCTGCTGACAGCGTCTCTCTGAACAACATGAGGACAACCCAAATCTAAGCGTGGAGGCTCCGGCAGCCCCTGGGGGTGCCTCGCCTCGCCGTGCCTCTGCCCTTGACACGAATCCCCTACCCACAGCCTCTCTAGCATTAATGGGGGTGGTGGTGTCACATGATTTATCTACATCGCCTGACTAGGAGGAAAATAAGAGGGGGGAAGGGGGGAGGGGGGGGGGAGAAAGATGATCAACTGGGGGTGGTATACAGCCTGCTTTAGCTCACATGCTTCGCTCATGTTCTTTCATGAGGTTTGTGGGTCTACAAGCCACATTGGGTTTACTTCCATATAGTGATGATAATAATAATAATAATAATAATAATAATAAACTAATAATAATCAACAAGTACTGCTATCTCAAAATATATACACCATAAACCTACTAGTTTAAAATGCTGTATTTCTATATGTATCCTGCCATTTTTTGCATGTCAGCTAATGTTGTTGTTTGCTGTTCACTGTTTCTGGTTTCAGCGCCACAGATGGTTTTGCTGTCACATACGACAAGAACGGGCGTCTCACAAATGCTCAACACAGGTGGTTTCCCCTTCCTTTGCCCGTAGAGAAGTCCTGAACCCCTGAACGTAGGCCCGGCCCTGAAAGCACACCGGGGCTCAACACTTCTACCGACGAGGTCTTTAACAAGGTCTGCGCAATAACGCGTATCGCCTCATCACACCGAGCCGCTCGCTCGCACTCACTCGCTAGTCGCCCAGGAACCACGTTCACTCCAGAGTTTTACATCAAAACAAGTGTTCTGCCACTTAGAGAAACTCTTTATCTTTCCAATTTCATATGAAGTGTTGCCGAGGCACGGTTCCTCGCTATCTTGTCTGGAGACAAATTGAAAGGCCTATATCTAATTAGTTCCTTCATATCTACGGGGCACCGAGGGGGCCACGAGTGGAAGGGAACAGATTTCCCCAGAGAGAGGGCAAGGATTTCATTTCCACTCCTCACATGTCTGACCATAGCGCTGCATGCAAAAAAAAACAACAAACCTTTCCACTGACTTGTCTGTCCCCCCCCCCCAGCACGGTCACACTGCTTCCCCCTGCTAAAGAGATGATGCAGGTGTGTCACAACAGACATTTCAGTAACACCTTACCTTTGGTTGCAGACTGGGGGGGGGGAGATCCTGAGGGTTTCTTGGTCTCGCCTTCTCAGTACAGGACGGGATCGATGTGATCGACAGCTCCCCGAGGCCGGGTTTTGAGCAATGCCACCACCTGATGGGAGCTCGGACGGTGCGTCTGCCGGGGGGTCAGTAAAAAGTATCGCCCCCCCACCTCACAAAGCAGAAGTAGGGATGTTGCCTCAACTATGAAGTGTTCCTGGCATCTGAGGTTGACGGGGGAGACTAATGATGGGGGCTTGGGGGGGGCTGCATAGCGGTGATGGGAGGGTTTGGGCTTGGAGGAAGGTGGGGGCAGAGGGAAGCAAGAAGTGGATAGGATGATAGGGGTGAGGGTTGGGTTTTGGAGGGGGGGAGTAAAGGGAGGAGGTAGGGGAGGTTTGGGCCAAGAGGTGGAGACTGAAACCGAGAGGGGTGAAGGGGGCGTGGCTGTGATGGCAGGGACTCAGGGGGTCTGTCACATGTTTTTTTTTTGTTTTTTTTCTCGTGTTGTCATGTAGTTTTTGCACCTCACACAAACTATGACAAGACAGCGGCGTGAGATGAGATGAGTCACGTCACGTCACGGGTCAGGCCAAGAAAAACAACGCGTCGGGAGTGTGAGCGAAACATACCGGAAAATGTTTCCTCCTGAACTGATAACCGAGCAATAAAACAGTTTCGGTGTGAGAGTTGGGAACGTCGCCGGGTCGCGGGGTCAGTTTACACAGCCTGAGAACAACATTAGCAATGAATATCCGTCCTCGCGGTTCGTCCACATCGCGCCAATAAATTCATCATAAGAGTCACAGGCCAAGAAGAGAGTGATGAAGATATGTGGTTCACATCATGTTAAAAAACAACGCGGCTCACTTTTAATTAAAAAAATTTATTTGGTCCATTGGAACCTGAGATTGAAAATTAAACATACATAGGTTTGTACACATATACTCATATTCCCCACCCCGGAAAAGATCAATAAAATATATATATCACATTCTTGTCAGTTCTTTTTTGTTTTCAGCATTAGGTTTGAGTTTTTTTTCTTCTTTTTTTAAAATTCTTTTCTTGAAGTTTGAGAGGGTCAGCTCACTGGTTTTCCGGGTGGCGTCTGTACAATTTACAAGGGGAGAACCAGAACCAGCGAGACGGGAACAGAAGAGAGGCGTTGTGTGTTGGCTCGTCTGTGAACGACCGGCTCCACCGGGGACACTCGTGTTTCCGGCTGCAGCCTCTTCCCGACACACCGCGAGGGTGAGGAAGAGTCACCCGACACAACTCAACACGGGTGAAAGATTCACGGGACACCAGCGAGGGGGCGAAAAAAAACAACAACAGTGATGATAAAAACATAGTACAAAAAAACAAACAAAAAAAAAAAGCAAATCAAGCACATGTACATGTAAAGTGAAACAGCGATTTTTCGAGGTGCCTTGACTTGCAGGTATTTCAGTGCAGGTTCAGTTCTGGTCAAGCTAGTCCCTCTGGGCCATCAAGATAAAGCCTTAAAGTTATCACATTCCTTTTCCCTGTCATTCATCAGTCCACTGTTGGTTCAGTACTCAACCACACACACACACACCCCAGTCTACACCTGTATACCGCCTGGCTCACACACACACACACACACACACACACACATTTGTGATACAGCTACCATTAGACAGGATTGCGTTTTTTCCTCCCCTGCCAAGATCATTTACACAAATAAATTAGACACTCTGAACTCACAGCTACTGGCTGCGACCACACACACACACACACACACACACACACACGGGGCGAACCGACGTCTGAAAGTGGTCATTACACAGTATGTTTCTTTGGAAAACATATTTACAGTTACTTCAGCTGCGTTTCATCAGTACGTCACTGTAGTAGTTTTCTTTACAAAATGTCCTGAAGTTGCGGTGACACCGGTACACCGGGTCTCGGTAGAAGCGGTCATGCAGCGGAAGACTGCGTGCGTCCTGACACGGCGCCGCCATTTTGACATGAACGAGGTGACAAAAACGCCGACGACGCACGAGTCGAGTTTCAGCGCCGGTTGAGCTCAAGGTAGTTGATCTTAAGAGCTGCACTCAACCATCTCATGGGGGGGGGGGGTTGCTACGTTCAGACTAACCTTAACGTCATAAGAACAAGGCTATAACACACCCTGCACATTTCAGATTTCAAGTTCCCCCCTCCCGTATTTCACTTCATAGCAATAAGACATCAACTTTAAACTGAAAAACTAACTCTCCCACTCGATCCAGTCATGACAGTACCATGCATCGTTTCCTTTTTTTTCTGATAGGATTTGTGTGTGGTGAAGGCTGAAAGACGCTTCTGAAAATGTGAGTAATGGCTTTGACACTGGATGAATCAGGCCGTGAGACCGCGAGGTCTCGTATCCCTTACCACCCTGGGAGATATGGCACACAACGCAAGAGGAACTGGGAGGGAACCAAACTGGTTTCTGTCACGGCAACTCGTCTCTCTTCTCTCGCTTTCTATGTGTGCACGGACTCTGACAAATATGCTGTTATGTTATTATAAGAGGACTCTTTTCTCGAGTGAAGCTTGTGACGCACCCAAACAAACAAAACTGCTCCAGCACCTCCCAAAACAAACTCGCCGATTCCCCTCAGGAGCTCTCCTACGGCAATCCCGCTGTTCAAACAGGAAGTCCAAAGTGTATTTGCCGGCAAACTCGCTAACCCCTAACCCGATACAACTTGACAAATATCCTCTGAGTTTATTAAGGTGAGACCCAATTTGCTCTCTTACTGTATATTTCCCAACACCACTTCCAGAGTCTCATTGCACAATCCAAGAGTAATAACCAGGAAATGAGCGTGCAACAATTGTGTATTGTCTGCAGAGAAAAGTTGCTCCTTCACCGTGAATTCATAGCGCCGAGATGTGAGCTGACAGACTGGCGGACAGGGTGGGAAAAGCCAGTCTGCCTGAGGGGTAAACTAGAAAGTTTGTCAAATAATCACTCGCCTCCAGCGTTTAGGCCCCCGAGGGGCTACTGGCTGGAAAGGAATGAAAGGGAGACAGCAAGACATAAATTGAAGGGGAGGTACAATGGTTGTTTCTCAAAAAAAAAAAAAAAATGGTATGCTAGTTTGTGAAAGCATAGGCTGGGCAACTAACTGTGTTCGCACGTTAAATCCCCCCCCCCCCTATCGCCACGCAGGACAACAACTGTCTACTCCTATGCCACAGCCTGGCCAGCGAACGCGACGCGAAACGGCGCGAGGTGCCGGGAGGATGCTATCCCAGCTGAGGTCTTCTTTGCCGTTGCGACTGTCAAACATCGACTTGAGGTTTTTCCTTGAGTCCAGCTTGACTGTGTAAAATCAACAAGCGCGGGTTTGGTCCTGAGCTAGAGGGAGCCGGACAGCACCGTGACGACGCGGGAGGATGGAGACAGAGTGAAGAAAAGAGACAGTACCGTACAGATGATGGCTTATCCTGACCTTCAACAGGTATACAAAATATGGACGAGACAGCAACAAGGGACGTGTATAAAACAAAGTAAGACCAGATATTGACAAAATGGAAAAGTGTACTGTTCAAAATGAAAAAAAAACATACATGACTGTGAGTAAAACTAGTAGTTGGGTTTTGGCTCAATAAGTACCGTCACACTGAGGGCCGGGTGGGTTAAACGTTACACCCCCACCCCCCCACCCCCCGATGTATCCCCGCTTTGCTAGCCTGTCCGCCGAACAGTTACCCCCACTGAGGTGCAGCTACCGGGTTAAGGGGCGGGGGGGGCGGGGTCGTGCAAACCCGAAATCGAGGCGGGGGATTGGCTCAGAGGGTGTGCGGGGCTGGTGAATGGCTCAGTAGTTACAGCACTCCACCCTGACCTCGATGTAAGCGGGGGTACATCTCCGAGCTCCGAGCGATGTAGGGTCAACGTCCGAGTGCGTGGAGGAGGGTCATACACAGGAAAAAAAAACAAAAAACACTCCCATCAGGTTTGAACTGGAATCCTCTTTTGGTGACTGGAGTCGCGACGTCTGGGTTGAAAAATCGAGTTGACCGAGCCGTGACGCCCGCCTCCCTCATCCCTAAATGGCACATCCACTTGGCGTGCTTTCGGCCGGAGGAAGTCTTCAGCATTGAGAGATGGAGGAAGAGGACTGCGCACTAAACCTGCCCCCATTCATGCCCTACATTCGAGGTGTGTGTTCATCCAAACACACACACACACCCCCTCTCTCCATACTCCACCCTTTGTTTTCCCACCGGTCCCGTGGTTCACTGCATTAGAGTTTGTGCGTGTTGGTGTGCGTGAGTGTGTGGTGGTGGTGGGCGGTGGTCATAGTGGCCTGGGCCGGTGCAGGCCATCGATATCTGGGGTGAGCTGGGGGCTGTGGGTGGCCTTGGTGGGGGTCCAGTCGCCCAGGGAGGCCTGGGCGGCCTTGCGGTGAGCCAGCCGGTGGGTGATGGAGAAGCCGGCGTTCCCTTCCAGTTGTGACAGCACCACCAGCACCTGCCTGCAGGGGGAGACACAGAGTGTTACTTACTCTTAACGGGTCATTTGAGCCTCAGTCAAAGGTGAGCCAAGCACACCAGTGGCCAGTTCAGATAGAAGAGATACCCAAGAGGGTTAACGCTAAAAAAGATGATGATTTATCAGCGCTCAAGTGAATCTTTTTCTTCCTCAGTCTAAGATGAGGCAAAATGAGGAAAGCAAAGGAGGAAAAGACCTTAGAAAAACTTTCTGCGTTTGATTGTGATTCACGTCCCTCTCATAATAATCCATATGGACACTGAGAGTAGTATGGTATGCTGATAGTAAAATAGCTGGACAAGTCATATCACAACAAAGAGTGTTAAGAGTGTATGAGTGAGTGTATGAGAGAGACCTGTGTGGGAGTCCTGGTATAGGTTCAGATACAGTGGTTATATGTAATACAGCAAACTCATAGTGGCACAGATTATAAAAGTGGATGGCTTTACAGTATTCTGCATCAGTCTAATGATGACAATGAGAAGGAGAGATTGTCGTGAGTGCGATCACCATGTTCCTGCTGCTTTCATCCATGAAGGGATTATGGAATAGTGGGTGAGTAGGAAAAACGACTGCAAATAAGACTGATACAGCAGCGCTGAAGTGTTGCTCATCACGAGTGACTGAGATACTGTTCTTGTAGGAGGGATAAACGGGACATAGGCCGTTAGATAAAAGAAAATGTTGTTAAAAAATACGGTCCTCATCCAAGGCGACTTAACGGTGTCCAGTTATGGGGAACGTCACTGAAGCGAGGAGGTTAGAAATGTACCTTTATGTGCGCTGTGTGTACAACTGAAACATCATAGACGATGCTCATTTCAGAGAGACCTAATGACTACCATGCATATGAAACGTTTTCAGGTCTTTTTTTCTTTAAAGCTTTTGCTATATAGTGGAGAGCGACAGGGAAAAGAGGTGGAGGAGATGATGGGTCAGGACATGGCAGCATGGACCTTAATCCACTGAACAAGAACGCTCCAAATACCAGTGTTTTGATGCAGAGCGTTGTCTGGGTGACGTTAGTCTGGGGTGAGGTTCAGGGGACTATTAAAGGGTAATTCCGGGATTTTTCAACCTGGCCTCTATGTCCACAAAATCGCTTTTCATACCTTTGAGTAGATCCTAAAAGTATTGGAGTTGCTCCGGTCGATCGGCTCCGGGCATGTCTATGTCACGTCTAAGGTCTATTTCTGGTTAAAAACGATCTATTTCTGTAGCGATCCTTTCGGTAATGTTGTCAGACACTTGTCAGACACACGAATAACAATCTGAGCCTGTCAGTGGCAAAATCTAGCACTTTTAGTGGACGTACTTTGACTGGACATGCCCGGACATGCCCGCTGGATTACATTGGAGCCTTGAGCAGCCTTGAGTTACGCGACTGCCGGTTGAGCCGATCGACCGGAGCAACTCCGAAACCTTTGGAATCTACTTAAAGGTATGAAAAGCGATTTTGTGGACATAGAGGCCAGGTTGAAAAATCCCGGAATTACCCTTTAAGGGGCGCTAATCCTCTAGGATCACTATGTTTATGTAAGTGTGTGTGTGTGTGTGTGTGCATGGTTGTGTGTACTAAGTGTCTAAGTGGTGTTTGCTGTACCTGTGCACGATGTTCCTAGAGCATCTGATCTACCGCTGCACAATTAAACATAGATAATCACATATTGCTATTTTAGGTTTCCGCTATTAATAATCCAACATTTTACATTACAGTCATTGAGCAGATGCTTTGATCCAAAGCGACTTACAATAAGTGCATTCATAGGTAGGCAAGGGAACTAGTAGTCACCAGAAATCGTAAGTGCATTTCCTTCCTAAACAAGCGTCTAGGAGCAGAACCAGTACTGAGGTAAAAGTGCAATGAGTTATCTACCTACTTTTTATTTAACAAATGAGATAAATAAGTGAAGATGAATAAGCAAGTGCTAAGAGGAAGGGTCAGGGGCAAGATGGGCCGAAAGATGACTTGTGATTTAGGATGTGTGTGTGTGTGTGTGTGTGTGTGTACCGGTGAAGTGGCGGCACGCTGTCGATGGTCTTGAGGCTGCCGCGCGTGGACACCACATTGAAGCTGTCAGTGCAGTCGCAGGAGACGTGGAGGTAGTACTTGGGATGGCGGTTCTCCACCACCACGATGAGCCCCGCCCAGCCGTGGGTCAGGTAGTAGCACGTCATGCCCTCGCGGCCCTGAGAGAAACACGGGAACAGGAGAAGTCAAATCCCATTTCGCAGCATATACGTTCCACTTTAACCTTTACAGGAAAAACAAAACGTATCCTGTTAAACATCATCAGTCTGTGATCTTCAAGGCATTCCAGGAGTTATTAAGTGTTGCAATTTACTTTTTGGGTGTACCCACTTTCCCTCCACCTACCTCGTCTACATCTACTTCAGTTAGTGATTTCCCAGAATGCCTTTACAACCACTACATGACATTACAGTCATTTAACAGACTTTTATCCAAAGCGGTGTACAAAGTTACCTGACACCGTTGGGATTCGAACCCACAACCCTGAGACTGAGAGTCTCGTGCTCTACTGACTGAGATGGCATAATAAGAGCAAGAGAGCAAGAGTTTTCCCAGTCAAGGCGCAACGAGTGGCTTGTGGCTGCATTGCATCCTGGTCTATCTTGGCTCAGTGGAGAGTGGATTTCTCCCTGTATGACTGTTGGATGTCAGTGCAAACTGGTAGCTCAAGAACTGCACTGGAAACACAAACAACACGTCATGTTGTCGACGTTTGGGCCAGAATAAACAAAAATACACCAAACAACAAAACAGGCCCAGTTCATTCCCAGCTGGGTGTTTTAACAGTGTTAAAATGTTTTAGGGTCTTGAACTCTTTCTCATCTCCATCTCCATCTCTCTGATTGGGGACTGTAATTGGGATGGAGTGAATGCCTCTGTATTGCTGTTGCCATAGTAACTCAACTGGCCCAGTAACATCTTCCTTCATACACTCTTCACACACTGTTCAAGAGAGAGGGAAGTCCACTCCATATTCTTTCTCTTTGCTGAGCCAGTATGTGGTTCATTCTTAAAGACAGTTCTCATGGTGGCCGCTATGTACTCAGCAGCTCTTGGCCCACCTGCTGTGAGTGGTGAACTCCTGGAGCGCCGAATGATTTAACACAGTTGATTTCGAGTGTTTAAAAAAAAAAAAAGTGCTGTTATCCTCTGAAATACCAGCCAACATCACAGCACTGTTCAGAAGAACTCGTTCCTTCGGGGCGTGAGTCAGTGCGCTGCGAATAAAACCTCAGGCGGAGTAATCCGTACGGTAACGCGTCTACTTCCGTCTCTTGCGTCTCTCTCACCTCGTGCCTCTCGCCCTTGTTCTCGGTGAGGAGGATGATGGCGTCGGCCAGCGTGGTGGCCGTGGCCTCCACCTGCTCCACCATCACCTGCCGGGAGCTGTAGATGGCCAGGATGTAGCCGGGGAACTCCTGGCTCGGCCGCTGTGCCGGGCCGCCGCTGGTGGGGCTGGAGACTGTGGGAGAGGAAAAAAAACACACACGTGATGACACATCTTCACGATAATGATATTTACAGATGAACATAAAAACAACACAAATAACAGGCTTGAAGGTGATGCTGCGCTAGGCGAGATTACACCCGTTCTATCAGCTTGAAAAAAGACAGTGGGGCTGCAACAGAGAAGAGCATCCCATCACCCCTAATTGAGAAGCCATAGATTTTCCTCATGTTGCCCAATTACATTGTGTTGTGTGATAAATTGAGTTTTGTATGGTCATTGGTTGGAAACAGCAGTGAGCGAGCGCCACGCCCAGAGAAAGCTGGACTCACTCAGCAGCAATGCCTGAACCTCTTCCACCACCTGAACCACTTCCACCCACCAGCCACTAAGAAGAGGAAATCCAGGTCCAAGGAGTAGTGACCTCACATTACTTGGATTCTGGGATAACGAAGTCCTTTAAGATTCAGTCATTTCTAGCTTCCGCTTGGGGCCGGGAAAGAGCAACGTTGCCTAGCGCAGCTTGAAGTAAACATTAAAAAAAAAAGAAAGACTTTCCAGCATTGTATTGGTGCATGTGTCACCAACATGCTTGCAATTATGAGAGTCACAGACACAAACGGTTTCTGTTGTTTGTCTTCCAGCAAGTGATTCTGGATATGTACCAGTACGGAAACTTCCCCAGAAATATCAGGGACAACACATACACAGACTGTTATTATTGTAGTTGGCATTAGTATCAGAGCGGAAAAAAATCCCAATCATCCTTTTTATTTTCTGCTCAATACACTGCATCTGTGTAATTGCGCTATATGTGTGTGTGTGTGTGTGTTCACTTTTTACATGCCATCTATATATAAACTGTACATGTATACGTGTGTGTAAATGCAGAGCAGCCCTGTGACAGTGTAAGCCTATGGAGCGTCAGCTAGCTGGGAGAGGGTGTTTTTTTGTTGTTGTTTCCACTGCGCCCGGGTACTCACTGGGCGTGGGCGGGCCTCCCACCCCGCTGACGTTCATCTGCCAGTGGTTGAAGGCGCAGCAGACGACGGCGTACTCCCCCGGCTCCAGCATCACGTCGCAGCCCACGAACTTCTTCACCGCCCGCTTGCTGTGGGCCAACAGGCGGCCCAGCGTCAGCTTGTTCCCGCTGCCGAAGGAGGCGCGGAACACCATGATGCACAGGTCCAGCAGGTGGCTGTCGGCCGTGTCCGAGCGCCTGGACGGACGGGGAAGGGGGGGGGGGGGGGACGGAGAGGTGAAGGAGGTGAAGAGAAAGAGAGTGAAAGAGAAAGGGGAGGGAGAGAGAGGAAGGAGAGGTTCAATATTTTTTGAACCTATTTTCCATTTTCAAAACAGAAACAGACTTAGCACTTGGCTGGAGTGCTGCATGCTGTGTTGTGTGTGATAAGAGCAAAACAGAAGTTGTTGTTTTTTTGTAGGAACCCACGGATGAAAGTACAGCAAAAGAGAGGCCTCTAAATATCCATTGACAGTTTTAAAAATCTAATTTCAGAGCTGCTGTCATCGACATGTACATGTTTTTGAGTGGCCTTGTACATGGTGCATGGAGTTGACAATGAGCTGCTTTATGTTCTGTTCAGTTTTATCTGTTTGATCTGTTTATCTGTTTCAACTATATGTGCTGCTTTCTTGGCCAGGGCTCACCTGTAAAAGAGATGCAAATCTCAGTGTGATTATCCTCTGGTTAAATAAAAAAGGGAAAAAACAAACAAAAAAACAAACAAAAAACTTGGTACCTGCTTCCCTCCTGGAAGAGGGCGAACTCCAGCGCCGTCCTCTCCAGCACGGTGAGGGCTGTGACGGTGACCGGCCCGCTGGCCTTGCTGGGGAAGCAGCCCTGCAGCCTCACCTCCTGCCAGTCCGAGTGGATCTTACAGATGTCCACCGAGTCGAAGTACCTGGCGAGGAGGACGGAGAGAGAGAGAGAGAGAGAGAGACGCACCGCGTGAAGCTCCTCGGTTCAGGTGGGTGCACCCGTACGACCAGAAAGACATGTCTCGTTGACTGGGAAACGCTTTCGGTTTTGGCTGCCCGTTCGGATTTCAAATGTCACGTTGCCTTTGCGCGAAAGCGCCTTAGCATGACGTCGCCCAGCGTGAAAGCACGGATTTGTTTTTTCATATCCATCTATAGAAGTGTGAAACCATAGATGAATGTTATTCGTCACACCAACACATTAAATTGTCAGGGCACAATATTCTTATATACTTTTCCAGGTTTCTTTGCACATTTTCCAGGGTTTTCAAGTCCAAACATTTGTATGCATCAAAAACCGAAGTGTTTAACACCGGCGTAGCCTCCGAGGGTGCTGCTGTACAAACACCATTTACCTTGCAAACATATCAGACCTCCTCCTTCAAAAAGACAGAGCCCCGTGAGACGTTCTCCTCCCGTCTTTCAGTCGGTTTTCCACCGTTTCATCACTTCCTAACCGCCTGTGCTCTGACAACTGTCTTCCATCTTTACCTTTTGTCTTGGTGACAATAAGGGAAAAGAGCGAGCGAGAAGGAAAGAGGGGCAACGCTGAAGTTAAAGACTTTGTTTTGATAGGGAGAGGTGTAGACGGCTGGAGCTCCCGCTGTTGAAACTTCGCGTCTTACGGGTTTATGTCGTCCCACTCCCTGTCTCTGCAATAACAGGAGGCAAGCTGGGATCCTTTCTGACATCTTATTAAGTCAACATCAGTCTTGTTTACCCTCTCGATTTAGAAGTGTGGGTGTTGCTGGGCTTAACGCAACTATGGTTTGGAGGGATATCGGAAACTGAAATTCATCTCCAGGTGAACCTACTAACCACCTTCTGTGACGTCAAGCCAAGATCAGTTGGATTTTCAGTAAGAGGAAGATACGTGATGTTACTCCTACCTGCTACTGCTAAAACATTTAGATATGTCAGAGTGTTGTTACATTACTGGGTGAGGTTATATTATCCAGTAAGTAAATGCCATTCAATAACGTTACTGGTGAAAATGCCGTTTCTACATTTTACTACATTATTGGCTTTTTATTTTGTTCACAGCTTTATTATATTTAGTTTCAGTTTCATCTGTTATATAGGGAGTTATGGACGTGAACAGACAGGCACCCAGAAAGACAGTTTGACTGAATGACTAGGATTAATCTAATCTAACAGACAGTGAGGTATGACGAGTCTCAACTTCGGCCCGCCAAACCCCTGGCAACCGGAGCAACTGTAACAACATCAAAAAACAACAACACCAGGGTGCTCCTCGGGCAACACAAAAAAAACCTAAAAACAACAAAAACACAGTCATGGGTTGTGGCCTGTGTGACAGACCGGCTAGTTATTTTAGGTGGGTCAAGGTTGCTGGTCCCAAACCAGGTCCCCCCCCCAATCCTGCTGATGTGCCCCAACAGCACCTATGTACGTAAGCATGTGTGCCGACTGACCAAAGCTAGACTCGGTCAGATTCAGCTAGACCTCTTTTTGAAACCGTACGTTCAAAACCACTGTTCGCACCTCTACCCGGGGGTCCTTACTTGATAAAGTCCGTGTATTCCATCCAGAAGACGCCCTCGCTGCTGCCGTGGGCCATCAGCTCGTGGCGCAGGTGCTGCGGCCAGTCGGCCCACTCGTCCGACCAGCTGCCGTTCCACGAGAAGCGACCCCACGGGTTCCGCAGCCGCAGCAACCTGGGGGGGTGCAGTTGAGGTGAGGAGAACTTTTTAGGGAACACAGCGTCGCCCATCTCCTCGGTTTCTCCCTTCATATGAATGATTGCCTCCTTTTTTAACAACCCATTTCGTTTTACTGCCTTTTACCTTCAGTGTAAAATTTTAGAGGATATGATGGAAAACCATGTCTGAGTCGGCCAGGTGAATCACTGCTTTTTGGCTCCTCCGGCTCCTAGCGAGAGCACTCCAACTCATTTCAGATCAAGTGCTGCGGCCCAATCTCCCAGTCCGATGCTTTATGGCGGTAAATTAAAGTGGCTGTGCGTGGCTACTGAGCAAATTACATCTGGGATTTACAGCTATTCTCAAGTTCCTCTTGCAGGATAGGATAGAGGAAGTATCCACTGTATGGACTGTAAAGCCCAGATCAAAGTGATCAAACTGAACCAGTCTGCACCGGTTCTCTATTGGCACCAAACCCCCTTACTGCTGGAAGGTTGAAGCCCCTCCCCTTTCACCAATGAATCATTTGGGAAATTTGCACTAATATCAATAATGTACAATACATGGCTGATCGTATGAACTGTGTACAAAACCCTTTGTTTCCATGAGGACTGGCAAGGTGAATGCTGGTTAAAGCTGTGATTCATTGCTTTCACCTATTAAATCCACTGAAGTGATGAAGGGGAGATGTAGATGAAGGGCGGGAGACAGATTAAACCAAAATGTTTCAGCCTTGAGACAACAGAGATAGAGGTATGTGTACTTTAAGGCCACGTAGACAGGCAGCGTTGCCAACAAATAAAACAGTACTTTTATTTTGTATTCCAACTTCTCCAAATCTCCCTCCCGACACATCCAATAGCCAGCTGGTGTACCCTCCACCGTCCACTCATACCTGTAGCCCTGGACATCCCGTACGTCCAGGATGGAATAGGCGTGCCGTGGCCGGAGACCCAGAGACTCGTAGGTGGCGTCGTCCACCTTCATGTTGCCCCCCCCGCACGACGCACCCATCAGAAACCTGAGAGACACGAAGAAAAGTGGCATTAAAACATTTCACAAATACGTTCTGTGGGTTATTGGGTTCATTCAAAACACATTACACTTCCATACTTTGTTGTAAATACATTTTCAATTTCCATTAGGACATATAACTAAAAGTCCTAAAATACTGTTACACCACACCTATCATTCAAAGAACACACCAAACTGTTTTATATATCTCTGTATGAATGCTTTTCTGTTTTATTTGATAAAACACAGTGGAGATTTACAGTAAAGATGGAGGAGCGAGAAATGGTGGTAAGGCTGTAAGTCTGTATCTGTATTCAAAGTAATGGCTTATGTGCCTTAGTCCACAGATCCCCCACAATACCCCACTCCTTGAGGAGGGGACAACATCCAAAACACTTGATCCTGCTCTCACCCAGCCTCCTTGGAGCTCAGCATCTTGGCCCAGATGAGGTCGGTGTCGATGGGCTCCTCCCGGGGGTTGGTGGAGCTGACCTGGAGCATCAGGGAGTCACAAGGAGCCCCCGTCAGCGTGGCCAGACCCTCGATGGCGCGCCCTGCCTGCAGGGCAAAGTAGGAGCCGTGGAGCTTGGCCAGGGCCTTCTCAATCAGTGCCACCCACAGCTGCTTCCTCTGGGCCTGGGGTGATGGGAGAGAGGAGGAGGAGGAGGAGGAGGAGGAAACAGTCAGACGTGTCAGCCTGGGTGTGACTCATTTGTAACATGAGGATTTGTTTACTTTATGGTTTCTTCTCAGGTAGTGTTGCTGAACTGATTGGCTGTGACCCAGCAAAATTGTTGTGAGGCGTTTGGACATGGTGGCAGACAGAAACCAACCGAGGTCTACTGTGCTATTTAATATATTAGGTTTGAATTGGGTTGCAAGTCTATGAACGTGGCGACGCTGAGTGAGTTCAGCGTCGGGAGTTGAGTGTGTCTGGGGAATACGTCAGATGCGTCCAGTAAAACTTCAGCTGTTTCTACCTCCTTTATTTGAAGTGTTACCATATGTTCAAGTAGAAGTACAGTAGGAAGAGCCAGTGAGAGGAAGTGTGAATATTATGGTATGTTGCGACCACCGAGTGCTCAAGCGTGCATCGCATTTAATGGCATGAGCTTCCTTGTGTGCACCTCCCTCCCCTGACATTCTGGAAGAGGACATATTTGGGAAGGTGTGTGTGTGTGTGTGTGTGTGTGTGAGAGTGGTGTCCCTCCATCCCTCCTTCTTTCACCCCCTCCCTTACTTCCTCTGTCTCTCCCCTTCTCCCCCACATCCCTCCCTCCCCCCCTGACCTGGGAGAAGAGCAGGTAGCCGTAGTCGTCGCAGGGCAGCATGTCGTCCACCAGCACCGTGGTCCAGGTCCCGTCCTTGCACAACCGGACCTGGTAGGCTCCTTCTTGGCAGATGGTCCGAGTGATCATCACCCTCTCCACCAGCTCTGGACGCTCCGCCAGCACTGCCAGCGCACTCAGGAACCTGGGGTGGGGAGAGGAAAGAGGAGAGGGGTGTGGGAGGGAGAGAGAGAGAAAGAAAGATGAATGGTGGGGAGGAAAAAGGGAGTCGGAGATGTGGAAGAGATGGAATGGGATGGAAGGGGAGGGGAGAGGGTGAGAGTGAAAAGAAGCAGAGACATGGTGAGAGGACGTACACCATAAGTCAGTGAAGCAGATAACGAGACGGTCGATCACGGCGAACAGACGGATGAGAGGGGAGGACAGATGAAGGGAGGGATGGAAACAAAGAGCGAAGTCATTCAAGTGACGTGATGAATCAGGCGGAGGATGGAAATGGAAAGACGTAAACGGACGGCTGATCGGGACCGATGGGTGGATAGATGAAAGAGATACTAGCAGGCAGACAGACGGCTGGGATGGACGCCCACGTCGAACAAGAAGACAGGAAGTAGACTGACAGACACAATCAGGCAGATGAACAGACAGACAGACAGACACTGAACTGTAAATGTGTAATGAAAGACATCCGGCTTCAAAAGTTTCAATCAAAATCAAAATCAATCACGTTCGATGAGTTGATGAGCCGGGCGTCTAGACCTTGTGGTCGCCTCCCCATTATGGTTCGTTCACCAAGACAAACTCACTATCCTTCCCTAATCAGCTTGCCGGTGAAACGAGTTAGTCAAAAATATGCAAATTCCTAACAAAACAACTGGGGACACGTGGACCAATCGCACGCTACCCTAAATGACTCAACGCTACGTTGAAGTGATTATGAACTTTAGTTCATTAGCACATTAGATGGAGATAAATGCTGCTAAACTGTCAACAGTGGATGTATGGGGGCAGTTTCAGACTTAACATTAGAAGATGTACCAAGTAAAGGAACAGAGTCCGTCATGTTAAGCCACTTTCAACAACATGGCTCCACTTTAGCTCATTTACTTCCTACGTTTGCCACAGACTGAAGGTTCAATAGATCGTCTTTCTGAAAGGAATATCCCTTCAGTTCACCCGCCACATGTGTCTAAGTGCAGATCCACTTAAAGATTGATAGAAAGTCTTTTGTGCGTTGTGGAAACGTTTATTAATAGAGCTATATTCCATCTGCTCAAGTGGCAGCTGAGCAGGGCCGATCGGCCCATTCAGGCCCTGATGAAAAACCAATCGGCTACAAAGAATCAAATCAAAATCCAATTAGCCGAGGTGTAATGTGACTCTAATGACGGCTCGTGTTCCCACCGTGCTCAAGGACAAGGGTGATTGGCTCGCACGCTAGCAGACTTCTGCTTTCATTGGTTGGGTGGCTGGAGCTGTGTTGTTTGCTGGTTATTTAGGACGCGTGTGTGTGTGTGTTTGTGTGTTTGTGTGTGTGTGTGTGTGTGTGTGAGAGATTCAGCCAGAGGAGGAATTTGGGTTACATCCTGTCGCTAGTGAGAGGATTCGGCTCTGGGGAGGGTTATTTTTGATAAGCTGTAAGAGTGTGTGTGTGTGTGTGTGTGGAGGGGTGATGAAGTGTAAGTTGTGTGGGCATAACTTTGTGACTGACTGACTGTTTTTCTGCGTGCATGTGTAGGAAGAGGGTGGTTGACAACACACATGCGCACCCCCGCCAAGGACACACAGAACAAGGGCACTGAGATAAAGTGTGGTGTCCAGACCCACATTCCCCTGAATAACCATCCTGTCAGGGGTGCTATCTGCACATCTGTCTGACTTCTCTCTCTCTTTTCTATTCTTTCTCCTTCTATTCTTTTTCTTCTTTCTCCATTTCCTTACTTACTGTCTCTCTGTTCCCCTCTTTCTCTCACCGACTCCACGTCTCATCTACGGCTTATTAACAAACAACGCAGACCTCAAGCGTTACCCGCCGGCTGTTTTCTATTCAACTGACCTTTGGCAGAGACCGAATGGAATGAGAAATTGCCTTTCGCTTCAGGGATCTTTGGCTTTTTGTGTTTTGTTTGTGCTGGGATGCAAACACACAAGCTAAGGATGCAGGGATAACAACACTGATAGATACAGAGATAGCAATAGTGGTATCAGAGGCTGCTCGCGGGCTAAAACACTGGAAACCACAGAAGCAGGTCAGAAATAAATCAGGAAAATTTACGTATTTTTCCGCAGTGCAAACGCGGTATAGTTGCGCCCCTAATATACAGTTTTGAACACCTCACCAGCAGTTTCCCAGCAGGCCTTGCAGGATGTCGGAGGGCCGCGGCGTACGGAAGACGGACCACTTGACGCCTCGGTCCTTGAAGTTGCTGCAGTTGATCTCGTGGGGGCGGAGCCACTTTTTGATGCGCTGCTGAACGCTGTCGCCCTCGGGGAAGCCCACGGACCGAGGGCCGGGGGGGAAACTGTCATCCACAAAGTTCACCACGTTCTTGTCGGGAGAGGAGAGAGAGAGGAGAGAGAGAGAGATAGAGATATTACTGAACCCAATCCAACAATGTAAATTCAATATGATCGTGGTTCCATTCAAGATAATAATATTCCCAAACATTATGACTATCAGGAGGAAACAAGACTGATCAGATTGATCTTATCTGACAAGCTTTCATTTTTAAATCATGCCCAGAGGAATTACGAGGGCACTTAAAGTGAAGTTGTTCAAAAGGACCAACGCCAGCTTGAAGGACACTTTGAGCTTTCAGGACTATTAAACTGTTAAACCCCCCCCTAGCCTACACGTCTGATGTGACGTCTTTTGCAGGTTGGTTGATGATTAATTCAGGACCCCGCAGGCCACCGTAGAAGCCCCGGTCGCTGAGAGGAACAAACCGGGGAGGACAGGAGGAACTACTTCCCACTGCGCAGACCAGACCACACATGCGACCAGCCCGCTTCCTCACAGATTCTCAGCCCCGAGCTCATAAAACAACAACATGTCGGATTGTTGCTGCGGTGAAATGTCGACACCGTTGCCTACTGTACACAGAAACCGGGCCTACGTGGATACACTAAAGAGTGCATTTAACAGATCAGGACACCCTATCTGACACCCTATCTGCCCATCTAAAACCCTCCTGTACAAACCCGAGAGGGCAAACAAGCACACACGCACCCGTATCCAGTTTCCTATGTGTGGTGTCAGAAATGGGCTTGGCCGCTCGCTTCCTGTGGCAGACAGGCGATGTGGGTACCGCACTGGCGGCTCACAGCGGGGTGGAGCAAATTGATTTGTCGGCATCCCCCACAATCCAATTCTGTCGCCTCGGTGCAGCGTCAGCCAACATCTAGGAGCACTTGAGCGCCGCCTCGTCACCCTCCTGCCCGCCCCAGCCATTTTTCCACCCATCATTCTCAAAAGGATTGACTGCCCCGAGGTCCGCATGTGGCTCGCCGATTCTGTAGTTCACTACTTTCTACATGACCCTTATTTGTTGGCGGTCTTGGAGGCCACAGCATTGGAGAAAAAAAAAACAACTTTGTCCCTGGCCAGAGACTGGACTTCACACGAATACCTCTAAGCACAGGACTGTACATGGAAACATGGGAGAGACTGGAGAGACTTTTTCATGGTGTCAAGCAGTACGACTAAAATGCACACGCACACACACACACACACACACACACACACACACACACACACACACACAAACACACTGCTGTTTAGGTCCAGCTGTTGTGATGCTGACGAGTGCTAGTCTATGACTGTCCTCATTGAGCGAGCCTGGTGCTGCTGCTGTCCCCCCGGGGCGATGCCAGTGTTCAAACCCACATTGAGCCAGTTCACCACTGCCTCCCCGCTGTCTGCCTGACTTTGGAGAACTGTCAGGCACACAAGGCCTTTTTTGAGTGTAGTAAGCTTGTGGCTGGATAGTTAGATGTCACACTCAACCTACTGATCTTTATAAAAGTGGTGACAAGGAACTAGAGAGTCAGATTTGACTGCGGCACACTTACTGAACCAACAGCAGAAGCATGCCAGTACAGCCTGGCATGTACAATACTGTCACTGCAGACAGTTGAAGCTTGTGACAGATCCAATATGCAAGCCAAATCCAAAATGTGGATGAATAGCAGAAGCAAGTGGTAGACTATGAGCGGGAATGAAACAAATGAGTCAAACTGTTCCAGCGTAGCATCCTTTGGTTGCTCCCAGAGAGGGCTGACGTGGAAAGGCAACGGAGAAACTGTTCCAGCCATGCTGGGTGTTACGGATCACAGGCGGCGCTGATGGCTCTTAGCGGCGGTTACTCGCTTGGCACAGAGAGTGACACACTCAGGGGGCGATGGCAACACCTCTCGCCCTCAAGCCCCGTACGCGAGACGAAACGAGAGAGGCAGGCAGAAACAGGCAGCGCCCGATAGAGGAGAGGACGGGCCGACTTTTTTGCTCCGCTGCTTTCTGGACCGAATCGCCACCAACTCACATTTCCACCTGCGCTGCCATGAGCCATCTAGTCTTATCTAGTGTATTGTCTTTAACAAGTCAAGGGAAACCATCTCAACTGGACCACAGAAAGACGCAGACCCAAACTGAGCCACTACTTTCTCTGTGTGGTTGGAGCCAGCCAAAGGGGTGGTGCCCTGAAGGAGATGGATTAAGGCTACGAGTGCCTCTTGCTTATCAATTTCACTCCCCTCCATCTCCCTGACCCCTAAAACCGAGCTGCCGCACTTGATGCTGTTAGTGATTACATTCACAATAGGGAAGCGGATAATTGCCGTTCCTCTCCTCTCTAGCACTGCTGCTAAAAATAGGCCAGCCCTGTGTTCACCTTAGCACGCACGCACACACACAGCCAGCCACAGAGCTACACTCAGACTGAGTGCTACACTGGGGGATTGAGTGCAGTAGTGTGGAGAGGATGGGGGGGGTTGCAGTGGTTGGCAGGGGGAAAGCACAGTTTGAGGTATTAGCAGAGAGGAGGAAAAAAAACAGGATGAGCATGGGGGTAGATGTGATGGAGTGAGACGGGATGAAAAGGAGATGGGGAAATAACAGCACAGAGGGATGGAGCGAGAGAGAGAGAGAGAGAGAGAGAGAGGGTGGCCTGAAATATTTGCAGGAGAAAAGGAAAGATAAGTTCAAACGTAGTTGTCAAATTAGGAGGAGTGGAGGGGAAGGTGTGGGGGAGGTGTGGGAGGGTGTTGGGGGTCTCCATTATGGTTTTTACTGAGCCAGCTCCCCTCCCACGCTCCCGGCAGCGAGCCCTGCAACTTGCAGAGCCGACATTAATAATGCATTCAAAGGCTCACTTCATGCTATTGTAAACACGGCATGATAAGTGCTGTGGCAGTGTAGTCCGTGGGTACATGTGAGAAACCTAAGAGGAATCACAGGGAAAAGAAAAGAAAAAAAAAATCTAAAGCAGAGTCATTAGACAATTACTGGAGTGGGAAGACTCTGGGATTGTACGCTGCCCACATTTCTCCTGAGGTTTAAAATGAGTCCAACTGTGCAGTTCTGTCTCATCTGCGACAGTGTTAGCAGGCTAACAACTGGTCTCACGTAAACCCGTCTGACAGCGCTAAATAGGATACTCATGACAACATAATGTCAGCTTTTCAGAGGGAGGACCAGACCCATCAGGACTCATCAACGAGACGAGTGACCGCGATGACTTGTTGATCTTGGGGCCGCTGGGGCAGGTGAACAGACCTCGCTGTATTCGGGGTTATAATCAGAAGATTAGCTTGTAATTACAAAAGCGTAATTAGGTTTTTCTCCCTTAAGAAAAAAAAACCCCTCCGCCTCTGATTAACTCTTCTAAGTCTACATCGTTAAAGATTTCAGAGCTCATTTCTAATCTTTTAATAACTGGGTAAAACTGATGCACTGAACTTTACTTTGAAGAGAAATTAAAATCTGCGCAATCAACGTTCCTCTTGTCACAGGCAGATTACGTGATTTAATAACCTCTTAAATAGGAATTATAAAGTTGTGTGTTGGTGTCAGCTGAGGATGTGTAATAGAGAGCCAGACTCAAACTAAGCAGTCAGCAAACAATGGAAACACAGCATCCCCATGGAGCCCATTCAGGACGAACAAGACTGGCCCAACTCCACTAACCAATCCACAAGTTACCAAGGGACAGCCCTGAAACTGAGGTCATTTTAAAAAATGTTGAAGTGACTCCCATGTAACTGAACGTAGGCTATAGTTTGGATCTCAAGAAGAGACACTTGGTATCTGCAGATCATTTAGGGGACAAACATTCCCCCTCTGGCTGATTAAAACCCAGCTAACGAACGGAGAGCAAACAAAACCAAATGACAAAGCTTCTTAGCATCTCTTGGCAGAGTCTCTGAAATTAGGGAGACCGGGGGACTGGGCAAAATGCCAGAGCCATAAAAAAAAAAAGAGGTATCATGATGAAGGAACTGTGCTCTGAAATGCAATGAGCACCCTGTGACGCATCACACAACAAAATATGCTCTTTGAGAAGTCGTTGAATTCAATGGTGCTGAACTATAAATTAACAATGTCAGTTTCCTTTGGATGAAACTTGCTACCTCGCCAACGCCTTTTCTTATTCACCCTTTAAAAATGAGGCAAATTCAAACTCAATTTTAAAATGAAACGACACCAAGGTCTCATGAGAGGAGAATTCAAGCAGAATAAAAGATCTGAACAATGGTAGTCCTCTTTCCCTTGCAATTTGACACAAAATTACTTTTCCTTTAACTTGGGGGTCATGACGTGGCCATCACGGTGTTGTTGTTTTCTTATGTTCCCTAGCTACCACTCAGCTTCCTCTTACCTCTCGGCAGAAGGTGACTATGTTCTCCCAGAGTTCCTTGGCCTCTCCCTCGTCATTTCGCCGACGGGCCTCTACATGCATGCTCTCCCTCCTCTTCAGAGGCTTGATCACCTTGCGAAGGGTGAGGTACTGCTGGGGCGTGTGGCACGCCGCACAGTTCTTGGCTTTAATGTCGTTGAGCAGCGTACATGCTGGGCAGCCCCACTGAGCCAGCTTCTCCTGAAGGCTAGATGAGGAGGAGGAGGAAATAGAAGAAGTACTGGCTGAAGAAGAGGAAGGGAAGATCCGGGCCTGTTTCCGTGTTTTATGACCCACGGAACATGAAGAGGAGGAGTTGCAGGAGCATGGTGCGGTGCCAGGCCCCAAGGGGAGGCCACAGTGTGGGCAGCAGCGTGGCAGGGGTATCTGCTGCTCCTGGAAGCCATGCAGCTTGGAGGAACCACAGGCTGAGCATTTGGCTGCCCCTGTGGGGTTGCGCAGAGTACACTTGGAGCAGGCCCAGGTGCTGAAGTCTGGGCTGGAGGGGCTGGCCGGGGTAAAGCGCACCGTTTCACAGCCTACCAGGTCAATGAGGTCAGCTCCCACCCGCGATGATCGGCAGGCCTCGCACTTGGACGAGCCACCCGGGTTGGGCAACGAGCAGCTAGGGCACTTCCAGGTGGGGGTTGCTGAGGAAATGACAGGAAGGTGGGGGGGAGGTGGGTGGTGGTGAGGGTCCTCCTCCTCCAAGATGCTGAGGCGCTTGCTGGGGTAGGAAGGCTCCTGGGGCTGGGCATGTTTGGGCTTGGCTGGGCGCTGTGGGCCGGGCTGAGGTGGCACACTGGCCGTTGAAGGGGAGGTGGGGCTGGGGGCGTTGGTGCCCGGGTTGGGTGGGCGCCCTGTAGGGGGCACCTCTCTCCTGCTGCGTGGCACAGGGTTGTTCTGGAGGGAGGAGAAAGAGGTAAAGGAGGAGGAGAGGGACTGCGAGGGAACATGGGGAGGCTCCGGGGGTTCACACGGAGGGGCTGGGGGAGAGTCGTCTGTCAGGTCTATGAGCAGTGGAACAGCTCCTGCTGTGTGGACAGGGAACCCTATCACAGGGGTGCGCACCTCAGGTACCACCAGTGCTTCTGGGGGGATTTTAGGCAGAGACAGTTTCCTGGGCCCCCCGCAGGCTGAGCAGGACAGTGCCACCGGTGTGTTGTGGAGTGTGCAGCGAGGGCACGCCCAGCCAGAGTGCTGCCCCTCCGGACCGCCTACCTCTCCATTGCTCTCCGACCGCCGCAGCACCTCCTCCTTGGGTGGATGCTGCCCACGGGGCTCCAAGAGCACGGTAGGGGTGACAGTGGGTGTTGGGGGTTCGGAAGGAGGGGGCAGCAGGCCGTTGGCGGTGGCGGCTATGGTGGTGGTAGGGGGTGTAGGGGTGACAGGGGAGGGTCCAAAGCCGCAGACGGTGCAGGCTCCAGATCCCTGGGGGTTGTTGAGGGTACAACGGGGGCAGGCCCAGCGCTGCTCCTCAGTGCTGCTCAGCCGCAGGATCTGGTTGAGGTCGGGCTTCTGGCGCGGCGCCTCGCAGATGGAGCAGCGAGGTGCTGCACCGGTGTTCAAGAACGTACAGCGGCCACATGACCACTCGCTGCCTCGCACTGCTGCTGCCATGGAGCCAGGAGAGTGGGAGTGGCTGCAAAACAGAAAAATAAAATATATGAAAAACATCCATAAAAATAAATCTATCAATATTACATTGGAAAATACTGTTAGCAAGCTGAAATTTGCTAATACAGGCGTTAATAAGTGTATATACACAAAAAGCAGCCAATGCTACAACGTTCAATGATTAAAAAAGGTCAGTCATATTCTGAATAATGCTTCAAATAAAGCTTCGGGGGGAGAAGTAGGAGGGAAAGAAAATAAAGGAAAGCTGAGCTACATGGGGTCCAGAGAAACGTTGAGAGAAATGATAAAGTAGTGAGAGAATTAATACATAGGCATCCAGAGTTGTGGGTGATTGGAAGAGCAACTTCTGAGTCTGCAAAGGAGAGAGAGATCGAGAGCAGAGAGAGACAAAAAAGATGGGAGGAGGGAAAGATTAGGCAGTGCAGGAAAAAAAAAAAAAAATCAAATCTCCCTCCTGGGGGCATTGAGGGCAGTAAATCCATACACAATGCCCCTGTGATGAGAGCCAGGGAGACAGCAGATAGAGAGGCGGAGCCAAGAGGAGAGGAGACGAGAGGAGGAGAATACTGAGTGAAGCCTTCCTAGGGCTTTCTACCTGACTGACACTTATTGGAATGGAGAAAAAACACATGGGATCTCTTTCACTTCAGATCAGCCTCTCTCTAAGAACTCAACATATTTTAATGATGCTCAACGCAGGGAAGTGCAGTCATGCGTCCACGACAGGCCTGGATTTACAGCCATTAAAAATCAGAGACTATGAACATCTATTATCTAACATGCTTAATTGTTATCTCAAGTCCACGCTCGTTCAACAGACCTATTCTTTTTAATTGACACTGTAGATAGTAGGGGGGGGGGGAGGGGGGAACTAATCAATGAAATAAAGACTTAGATTTAAAGACATATCCAGCTATGCAGCCATCTTATCAGTTTCCTTTAGTTGATGGAGGCCTCCTACAGATAACCATAAGTTGGCCCAGGCTAGGGTTATCATTTGGATTGAGTTTTATGTTCAGTTCATCTAATGTGCTTGTGGTTCAGGCAAATTGACTCATTTAAAGTGGCTATATTGGGGCTTTGGGTTGGCGGGGGGGGGGGGCATAGTTGCTGTCTGGACAAGCCCATAAATGTCACTGTCAATCAAGCTACTCATGTGTGAACAACACAGAGGGTGGCGTGGGGTGTGAAGGGTTAGTGGAAATGGCTGCGGTGCTAAGACCAAGCATGCTGCGGTGCTGTAGCCAAGCAGCGCTGTGGCTAAGATGTCACCCACAAACGACTACAGCGCTCGTAGGGCTGGTCATGTCTGTCCCTGTTAATAATACATTATTAGGCTCTTCAGCTGGAAGCAATAGAGAAGGGGAGCCATGTCTATTGTTCCCTTTGAGGTGACCGAGCTGGTTTGAAAAAGGCTTTCATACAGCAGAATTGGCTTGAGGCCATTTCCTATGGAAACGTAGCCTAATTTTGTTTAAAAAAAGATGCACTGATGATTCTTGTTTGCCTTTGTATGAAGGCATAGAGAAAAAGAATCTGCCTGCAGATTAAAACCATTTTTCTCAAAGTCCATGTTTAAATTTTCATGGTGGAGTGTATAGAAGAGTCTTCTGAGGCTGACTGCTGGTTAGTGGCCTGGGTCCCACTCCTCTCCACTGCACCACCATGCTGCCCAGCTAATTGCCCTTAGTTCAACTCCATTAAACCCTTTCAGACCAGCAGAGTCCTCAGAACCCAGGGGAACCTCTTGCAGACAACCCCTATGCCTCCCACCACACTCTGCTCTCTGTTGCTTCTGGTTATGGAGGAGAAGGGCAGGGGTGATAACGTGCCTCTTTGGGTTTCCATGTGTGTGCATGGGCATGACTCCTTGTTTGTGCATACATCCTTGGTTGTGCGTGTTTTTTATTTATTTATTTATTTAGTCTAAGTACATTGTGTGCTCTCTCAGCCCCGGGGCGGCAAGATAGCGGAGTAGAAGTCCCAGTGCGTTCTGTCGGGAGCTATTAGCGCAGCATTCGTTCTCCTAGGCTGCACTCCAATGTGAACCGGGGGCCCCTGAGCGACTAGGAGGAAACCTAGCCCTCCAACACTAACACAGGACTAAATTAGGGAAACACACTCCTGGGAGAGACACCGGCGGACTGGGGTTAGGACGTTTTCCCCCTCGGAAACACTAACAAATCAGTGCTTACTTAGGCGATCACCCCCAATGTTAGCCGTCAGGCCCTGATGGTCACTATGAAGTATCCATGACCTCACACATAAACATAGAAGTTAATGGGCATTCGTTTAGCACCAATTAAAAAAAAAATAAAATAAAAATGACAGGGCTAGCCATACAGGGGGCCCATAATGATTCTTTGGTTTGGAAAATCTTTCATCCATCCTCCGACGACCTACGCGACCTACGACGGATCTCCAAAAAGGCCCGTCTGTCTGAGGGGCCTGCAAAACAGCCGTGACAATAATAACAACAACAATAACAACCACCCGTGTCAACACCTCATGCTTGTTGACAGGTTTCTCCCCGTGGCCATTATCGTAACTGTCAGGTCTCTTTCACATCCAGCGAGAGAGCAAACTCTTTCTGTCAGCCACGTGGAGACTTTGTCAAAACAATTGGTCTGGAGTGGGGAGATCGCAAACTCATTATGTTAGTGTCTGTAGCAGCCGTGGAGGGAGCTTCCCGATCCACCTGATCACACGTTAAAGGGTAATTCCGGGATTTTTTCAACCTGGCCTCTATGTCCACAAAATCGCTTTTCATACCTTTAAGTAGATCCCAAATTTGTGTTATTATCCAAATGTCTGATATGTCAATTACTGTTGATACGTGAGTCGGAGAGACGAGTTTTGAGTTTACGTAGAGGAACTGCTAGAACTTGCAGCAGCTGGTTCACCCTCTCGCTTCCATAAACTATCTTTGTATCCTTTTCACCGTCCTTGTTTTCCGAGCTGTTTCTGTAGCGACCCTTTCCATAATGTTGTCAGACATTTGGATAATAACACGAATAACAATCTGAGCCCGTCCGTGACAAAAACAAGCACTTTTAGTGGACGTACTTTGACCGGCCGAGTATGCCTTTACGGATTACGTTGCCGCCATATAGCCGCCGTTACGCGACTGCCCGTTGAGCCGATGGACCGGAGCAACTCCGAAACTTTTGGGATCTACTTAAAGGTATGAAAAGCGATTTTGTGGACATAGAGGCCAGGTTGAAAAATCCCGGAATTACCCTTTAATGGTCATTGGCTCATTGCTATGTGTTGTAAGCAAGAGGTAGATGCTGAACCGCTACAGCCTACGACCCTGGCCCTCTCTTAAAAAGTACACACACACACACACACACACACCTTTTGTCCTTGGCCCTGTGTTCACTGCTGCTCTAAAAGTGCCCACTTCAGCTCCTCAGTTCCTCGGTGTCCTCACTGGGCGGCGAGCCAAGAGCTTACAGTGGAGAGCGAGACACCTCACCGCTAGAAAACCCGTCCCCTAAGCTTCCACTGCTGTGGAGGTCCTCCGTGCGGCCACGCTGCCCCCTGTCCGGTACCTGCTCCCAGTCTGAGTTCACTGAAGAACGAGCACAAATGTCCCCTGACCAATTTTTCAATGCTTCACCGGGTTTAAGGCGATCATAGAGCACTTCGGCCAGGCACCGTGAGCTCTACAACTCTCGGTGAAAACAATCAAACCGGCAACATCACAGTAGTGGAAGAACACCCAATACAATCAATTATGGCTAGTGAGATGTACGCCATGCTAAAGAGAAAAAGGTACCCAGGACAAACTGACAGGGGTGGAGAGAGAGGAGAGTGCAGGATGTAGTCAACCGCACAGGGATGATAGGCCAATTCGGTGTTAAGGAATGTAGGTTAAGGCCAGGGGTGCTGGGGGTGAGTCGACGCTAGAGGCGCTGGTGGAGCGTATGCCGCCATGGCTGGCTGAACGCGCTCTGCTGTGAGATCAAGTGAGCCGAGTCCTGCTGGCTTCTCCCTTCCTCGCCGTGAGACATTTGGCCTTTGTGCGACAGTCATTAGCACTGCCTTTCCAAGCTTGGCCCTGAGCCCAGAGCCTGAGGGAAAAGCATGCTCCCATCCCTGGCCATCAGGGGCAGAGTGGCTCCTCTCTTTACGTACAACATCACATAGCTGCATGTCCCAAGGACAGCAGGACCCACGGCTGTTTACACCAGGCTATTGTTTGTTCATTTTCCTTGATGATGAAAAATGGCCAATGAGGCTATGATTTGCAGCAGCAATTACTTCTTCTTAAAAACGAAGCTCACAGCCTGCCTGTAATCTCTCCATGTTTACTTGTTCAGCCAAGACTGACGTTATATTGTAATGCAGATCACACTCCGTTTGTTACAAAGACAACAAATGGGACCTTTCCAAGCGGATTACTGCCAACGCTCCCTAACCTGTCAGCTTCATATTACTATAGACTACTGTAGAGGAGGGACACCATCAGAAAGCCATCTATTACTGAACGATCGAGAGGAAACAAGAGAAAACGCTTCGTACACATGCGCAGTGGCGCCTTCACTACAGTCCTGCTCTCGTTTCACAACACAAAACATCTGTTACAAAGAAAAACATAAAGAATAAGACAACAGTAACAAACAATGGGGACAAAAGCGTCGTACTCCAGACGATCGCAGCCCTCGGGAACATTTTGAACACTGATGGCTGCCTCATGAATCAATTTCCAAATTAGAAAGAGCTGAGACACAAAAGGAGTCAGCCCTCCAGAGACGTTACATAAGTTAGGTCTGTCAGTCAGGCTGTCACATCAGGTGTCCATGACATTTAATGTTAAAGTTGTGCCTTACACAACGCTCGAGTGTTGACATTTGACTGCATTTTGTTCAAACCATGCACGAGTTGCTAATTAGCCTGGTTACTAATCCATGTGTAGCTTGCACAGAAAGACACACACACACACACCAGGACTAATTAGCTGCGAACTAGCCAGCCAGTTAAAGGTTATGCATTTGTATGGCTCAAAGGGTTTTCTTCCTAGAGTCGTCTGGGGCTGACTGCAAGACTACCTGGCTCGTCAGTGGGCGGGTGTGATGTGCTGGATGTCGCTCTGCAGGGGGCACTCCTAGTTAATAATGTAGCCGATCTATACAGCACCGGGACCAAACCTGAGCCTGTCGGTTGGCCGCCACTGCTAGAGACTACGACCCCTTCCACAGCAGAGAGAGAGCAGAAAATCTGATTTCCGATAGACCCGATGCCTGCAGCGCAATGAGAAAAGCACTATTGTTGCATCACGGGTAGCCGTAGGAGACCGACTCACGCAGCGTGAATCACAAGACACGTAATTGCCACATTTAATAGATATTCATCTGCTGAACACTTGAATCGGTAATTGCTGAGGGGCTCAAATTAGGGTAGTCAACAACAGCACTTTGGTTAAGCAGAGCAAGGCGAGCGATAAGGACGTCGCCTGAGCGTGAGTGACAGTTCTGCCCGGTCTGATCCGTCAAGGAAGTGGCGTTGGCCTCATTTCGAGACGCCCGCTGGGGGCCAGACTGGCTGCAGATACAGGCCTAAACAAAAAGACTGGCACTCACTGCAGATAATTAGCCCGTGACACCCAGGGGTGAGGGCGCGGCTGCACAGGAGCGACGGGCATAACTGACCATCTGCCAGGGGTGTCCGTTCAGGTTACCGGGGCCAGTGGCGTTAACGCAGGACCGGAACGAGCGGTTGTGGTTTTATCTCACGACTTACATCAGTAGCGAGCCTTAGCGAGCCGTTCTCTGATTCTTACTGCACGGAGTAAGAGCTTGTTGTGACGCATCGAGACTCATTAGAGGCGAAGATGCCCTTGGATCAGACAGGCTGGGAAAGAAAATGAATGTCGAAATGTTTGTCTGAACACACCCAGACACTCCATGACAGGGATTGGATCAGCAGTTTTATACATCTTTAGCACACTTGGGGAAAAACAAAAAACAAAACAAGAGTCTGGGAATTTATTTGGGCAACGCCTTGGGCAATGAGTGCAGAGTGCAGCTGTTTTATTGGCAAAAATTCTCAAGTTCTGTTTACCTATTCCTTGTGGAAATCTTCGTCAGTCTGAGATTAGGGCAACCTTTTCACTTAAAAGTCATTCCCCCCCCCCCCCCCCCCTAACAAGCATTCCTCTCTGTAGGAGGAAGCTGATGAGTCAGGGTCAGAGACTGGAGGATTAGCGGCGAGCGCCTCCTCTCTACCTGCCAGGTATTATAACTCTGGCACCTGCAGGAGTGGTCTTCTTTCACTGATAAGGACAGGAGGGACGGGTTTTCTCCTGCGTTTTCTCTGCAGAGCTCTTTATCCCAAAGCCCTGTTAGGACACTGTGCGAGCTACTGTTCAGCACGGAAGAGCAGGAAGAAATTCGAGCTCCAGTCGAGTTTTCAGTGAAGACTACTTTTCTACGGGCCGTGCTCGTGGCATGTGGCTTTACTCCTTTATTTCAGAAAGCCAACATTCATTATAGCAGACAGTGTGCAGTTATCTGAGGAGTGAGCCGAGTTTCACGATAGAGGACGTCAGTGGCGAACAGATAACAAGAGTTTCTGCTTTGACAC
The DNA here is from genome assembly GCA_034670385.1 of Hoplostethus mediterraneus. NCBI lineage: Eukaryota > Metazoa > Chordata > Actinopteri > Trachichthyiformes > Trachichthyidae > Hoplostethus > Hoplostethus mediterraneus. The sequence goes on along the minus strand of JAXDDW010000067.1, from coordinate 1,335,271 downwards.
GCTGAGACTTGGGCGACATGATACAGGGGGATTGATGACAGTTGAAGCCTTGGTCACGGGAGACAATGCGACAAGATAACAGGGGGGAACTTTTGGTCAAGTGACATTTAATAGGACACCTTTTAAAAATCAGACTGAAGCTTCTTCAATCTAAAAAAGGTTTATGAACGGAGGACAGATTTAGAAATAGCAGACGTTGTGGTGCTGGTGGTGCACAGCAAACAAGACAAAAAGGTCTTTTCAACATTTGTCCTTAGGCCAAGAAAACCCAACAAAACACACCACTGAGGCTGGAGACTAAGAGCCTCAATAGAGATGGTCCTCTTATGAGAAGGGAACATTACAGCTTAAGAGCTAACAGCGATTGTGTAAAAACAATGGGGCCGTTGTTCAAACACCATGTCATGTGTCAAAGTGACGCAATGTATACGAATATGTGAACGAATCAACGTTTATCTTCTTTTATGTCGGCAAGACATCCCGGAAGTATCAAAATAGTGTACCAACCAATAAACACGTCTCCAGAATAAGAGACTGGGGGTTTTAAAAGAATGTACATGCCGGGCGAGAGTGGCTCCTGACCTCCAGCTGTACTCCGGGTGAATATTTCACGACCGGCGCTCATATTTGACGGGTGAATCTGCAGGCGGCGGAGACAGCTTCAGGCGCTTGAATCTTTAAACAGAGGAAACTGACTGGGTTTCAGCAGCGGGGGCAAAAAGAGACGGAGCGAGCAGGAAGCCGGGCAGGAAGCCGGCAGGAGGAAGACGAGGAAGAGATGGCAGGGGGCACGGCGTCGGTCCTGACGGGCATCCCAAAACGTGGGAGGGAAGACAGAGCGCCGCAGTCACCCAAACGGGAATCACGGAGGAGCTACTTTTCGTGTTATCACCCCACAAAGTCCGCAGTTAAAAAAAAAAAAAAGTACACCATTAAAAATCATCGGCCGCCAAGCTGCCCTGGCTTGTATCCAGCATCACTAAATATTGAGTTGAATAATGGACCGGCAGTATGGCATCTCCCCCAGAGGTGCAACGCGCCGGTTTTCCCTTCCTGTGTGCGAGACAGGTCAGGTTCCCATGTCTGGCCTGACGGAATTAGACTACTGAACATATGCTACAGATTTCCATGGCAACAAGAGCGAGGGGGGGGGGGAATCTGGAATCATGTCAGTTGCGATGCCAATGAGGCTAATATTTTTTTGCCGCATCACACTGTTTCCCAAAGTAAGCCACAGTGTGAAGACGAGCTCGCGTGCCAAACCCACTCCGCCGGCTTGGGAAATGTCCCGACGTGGCCCTCTGCATCAAACCGGCACTAGCAAAAAAAGGGAAGACACGCTGAAATAATTCAGACATAAACACGGCCGGTGAGCCACGCTGGTCGAATCCAAGTGGACCGGTTTTAATCCAATTAGCGGGAGGAGAGCCGGTGGAGTGGAGCCACGATAAACACCATCATCCATCACGCCGGGACAGTCGGAGGGACTGGGACCGGCGCGAGGGGCCGGCAGACGCTGACGTTGAGGGCTCCCGAGGCCATAAGCAGCCTAACACGCTAGCACTAAAAGGGGCTGAGATAAAATAGGGTATATTGTTCAGGAGCGGAGATCTCATGTTTGCCTTAGTAAATAATCCCATTTGGATTAATACTGCATTGTGCTGGCATCAATCAGAACAGGGATAAGGCTGATATTCCCCTGGTCGTGATGCGTGATGGCTCACACTAACCACGTCTCTGCTGAAGCGTCTTTGTTTGCAGAGTGGGTCGTTTCGAGAGAGAGAGAGAGAGAATCTTAACAAAGTACCGATTCAGTACACATTAACACTTCCACAAAGTCAACGGGTCACTTGCTGGATGAAAACAAATTGAAATTACCCGTGGACAAGGTTTGTTTGTGCAGACTCCAGAGCTGAAAACAACAAAAGCGAGGAGAGAGTTTCACAGGACAATATACTGGAGAATGAACTGTATGAGAATGGCTGAGGTTAAGCTGGCCTCATACTGCTCTGTTGTTTCTATATTTCATGCTCTGTCACAGCTCAGCAAGGCTTGCCTAACCTCGTTACGCTCACGCACAAGTGTGTGTGTGTGTGTGTGTGTGTGTGTGAGAGCGCCTGTGAGTGAGCGTGTGGGGTAGACAAGAGAGCATGTTCCAAGCACTGCGCTGCACGTTGTTTCTCAAAAAGCTTTGCTGTCACGGTACACATGCGTGTCACTCGCGGCTCCCGAAAGCGCTGCGTTGAAACGGCGTGCGTGTGTGTGAACGGTGCACGCCCGCATGTGTCTATGAGCTCAGCTGACTGAGGCTGGAGTCTGATTGGCGATGGAGGCAGACGCTTGTTGCTATGGGGATGCACATCATGAACACAGCGGGAGGAAGAAAAAAAAAACCCCCAAAAAAAGGAGTTTACTGTATGGTGCAAAACTGCGCTGACAGCAGGAGCTACACTTAAGTTTTATTCCCACCTGAAGCTACTGATGATGGAGTGGCGCTGTAGCTTGGGTTCAAATCTGCCCTGCCTTCAAAACTCTTAAAGGAGTAGCTGAGCAATAGAAACCATGACAGCCTTAACTGTTAAATGGGGGGCAACTGCAAGGAAAGCATAGAAAGCGGCGGGCAGGAGTCAAGAAAGATGAAAGCCGTACTGGAGACCGATGCTGAATAAATAATGACATCCATTGTGGGGAAATTTGATCGGGCCAGCTGAAAATCAATAACAACAACCGGACCGTGATGCCCCGAGTGACTCAGCAATAACTTCAATACAGCGGAGGTGGTCGATATCAACTGCCGGTTCTCGTTCTGGGAGACATGGCGCACAAAAGCGCTGGGAAAGGAATAGGAGAACTGGTGGAAACACTTTTAAACAAGTTTCTGCGGAGGTCGGTGATTCAGAAGGCAACGAGTCATGGCGTCGGGACAGTTGATGATTGCAGCACAGACCGGCTCACGGAGAACCGAACGCAGCTTTTTAATACGGTCAATGCCGAGGAACTCGAGTCTTTCAATAAATATGAATAGCGAGCCTCTTCCGTAAATAGTCAGGCCTCATCAGACATAAACCGGCTATTGTTCTACTACACCACACTGCTGCGAAAATCAAAAAAAGGTGGTCCAATTCTTTCTCCCTGTAGGTTTTAAACTGTACGACAATTTTAGACCCATCGATTTGGGAGGAAACCTCTACCATCTGCACAGCGGAGGCCATCTGTCGGTGTGGACACTGCACTTTGCCCAGGTCAAGCAGTGCCAGTGTCGCCCCAATTCTGCACCGTGCGCCGCAACAAAACGGACAACGACACGGACTCAAAGCCCTACGAGAGCGTGATGGCATATTCTGATCGCCCTCAGGCTGGAGTTTCACTGGGCTCACAGAGGTCAGGCCGATCTATCTGTCCAGCCAATCCACTCAGCACTGCCTAAATGTAGCACATGCAGCCGTGGCAGGAGGGGACCGAGGGGAGTGAGACTTTAGTTTACAAATCCAGCTTAGTCAGATTTTGCATGCATCGTAGGAAAATATCAAAATGAAACAGTGGATTTGATGCATTAGTCACTGAGATTATTGAATCCTCAGTGAATTGTTCTTAAACAAAACGTCATGCGTCATGTCCTGTCTCCCAGGCCCCCGCCCCTCGCCTGAACTACCCGGAGTATTTTCTGTTGTGAACGAATCCGAAACGGACGTTCTCCGGCGGTGTGCTGTCTGTGTGGAAGAGCAACTCCGGTTAAAGTGCCGACCTGGTTCTCTGGCCAATATCCGAAGTGTATGTCTGAAAGAGGCTTATGTGTCTCAAGTGAACGGTCTCCGGTTACAGCGCAACGCACGCACCACCCGAGTGATCGTAGACAAAGACGGCACCTATTACAAACAAGAAGATCCTCAAAACGAAGCCTTGTGTCATCTGTACGTTCACTCTCTCCACTCCCAAGTAACGGGTAACACAACCCCGCGGCCCATTTCTCGCTCTGCTCCCCAAATGAAGCGGCCACGTCCGGATAGCCCTGCCCTGTATTCCAGGCGCACTCAACTGAGAGATGTGCCGGTTAGACAGCGCTGGCTCTCTTACCTGCGCTCTCGGTGAGGCAGCGGGTGCTGCTGCTGCTGCTGGCGCGTGATGAAGGTGGTGCCCCATACCGGACTGCTGTGGCTATTCCTGAGCCAGCCCACGGGGGGTGACGACGGGTAGGGGGTACTGCGGAAGCCATGGTCCGACTCGGTCTCCGCCGTGAGAGACGAGGCAGAGCTCCCCATCGCCACAGTGAGAGGAGACCACTATCTGAATGCCCTCTGCTGGGGGTGGGGGGACAAATCAGAGGGGTCCACAGTTGTGTTCAGTCTCAGACACACAGATTGGGGAGGGAGTTAAGAGGTTGTTTGGTTTGGGGGTTGAACGTAACGCTTATCGCGTGTTTCTACTTCAAAAAGGAAAGACTTTCCTCCCGCAAAACAACGTTGAAGGCGCATGAATAATAAAATAAAAACAAGACGAGTCTACTCAAAAAACAAGTGTAACTCGCAGGTGGTTAAGACTGCAGATCAGGGTGGATTTCCTATAGCGATTGGAGGAAGAAGCACTCAATCCAAACTGTAATTGGATGCCCCGAGCACTGATTCCAATTCAGCAGTCAGTCTCAGAGAGAGAGAGGGGGAAAAAAAAAACCACTCTCCTCTCAGCGGAGGCTTACAATTCTCTCCCTTATAGACTCCCTGCGTTAACACTCGGCACCGTGTCTCGGAGAACGCCACTCATAATTCCACCCTGCGATGCTTCCGGTTCATCTCTCCGGTCCGCGGAGCCGGTCTCATGCCCGGTCCCCGTTTCCTTTGCACATGCTCAGAAGATCACGAAGAGCGGGAAGAGGAGCTTGCAAATGCAAAAAAGGGAATTGGGTTCACGGTCAATCATCATCTCTGCAGCTAAGGAGTCACTTCTGGATGGTTTGGGGTTTAGGAAAAAAGAACACCCTCCCAAAAAACACACACACAATCCATCGAAATATTAACTGCACAGGGATGTGATTGTTGTGGCTAGAGCTGAAGCCTAAAACAAAAACAAAACCCTCCTATCCAGGAAGTCCGTAGTGACATGGTCCGTAAAGACTCTTATCAAGAACGGTGCTGACTCGCTCCTGATAGAATAATATTAAGATATCTAAAATATATCAGAGCTTTAAGTAAATCTTTGTAGAAACGAACGCGTGGCAGCCCTTGGGCAGGGTGTTGGCACACTACAAGTACACCAATATCCAAGTGTCATCTTTCACATATCCAGTCGGACCAACAGCTGCTGTGGAGGTTCACCAGGGAAATCTTAAAAACACCCCGCTGCATTTCTCACGCGGGATAAAACTTCATCTTTAGGATAGGCTTTTCCCCCAGAGATGAGACTCACAACAACTGAGCTGATTGCCACAGGATTTCCACTTGAATACATTTCATGGATGTTGGGACCTGAACACAACCCGGCTGCAGGAGGTGTTCACGTACTGAGTTTTTAAAAAAAGGAGCAGCTCTTTAAACTCCAACAGTCAGCCATGGCATGAAAAAAAAAAAATGTTCTGTTAGATATCCGAGAAAAAACCCAGCAAGAGGCTCCGTGTCAGGATGCGATGCTCTATCAACGCGAGTACGGGAGTTTCCACGGCTTGAACGCGCGTCTGATCCCGCTGACGAGGCCGGCCGGTCCTCAACTTGCCCTCGGATTTATGCGTACTTGCCCGCCTGTCATGGCAAGTCTGTACAGGCGCAGCAGCTGAAGGGAACAACTACGACTGCAGCCAAGGCGTGAAGTGGGGCTTTACCACGTTTGCGTGCATTTCGATGGGAGTATCGACAGCGCGTGTAACCCCGAGGCAAGCGACACGAAAATTATATCCCGTGGCTTCTCTCGTTTCCCCACATAAAGGCTTTAAATTTGGGTGTGCGGTTTTTTTTTTTTTGTCGGATCGACGCTCGAGACTCTATTCTGGAAATCACAGCCGCGAGCACCTTGGCACGAGGATGCACTTCAGGTCCTGCAGGTTCGCGCGACGTTGCATCACTGAGCTTTCACAATTTACAAAACAGCGCTGCAAATCATCACTCTTGTACGGCTTGACGGTGAGTTAGACGAGTCTGTCCGCATCCAGACCAACTCGGTAGCTGACCGATAGCGGTGCAGAGGCCAGGGACAGTATCGTGCAATTAGCAGCCTCTAAAAACATATGAAAACAGACATGAAGGTCTCATCCGGGAAGGGGACTCGGTCGCACATTTCACCGTCTTCCGCCCGGTCCGTTCCCGCCTGCGCTCGTGTCATATATCCAGCGTTTAGGCTGTAGATGCTGAGCCTTGTTGTCTTGCATTAGTAGACATCCTCGCTCCGGTCCCGGTGTCGCCTTGGAAATACAAGACTACCAGTACTGTAGCTCCATCCCCGGCTCCCGGTATATCTTTCCATTGGAGGCTGTTATCGTCCCATTATATGTTCATTTTTTTTCTCCACGGGCTTTAATTCTCCCTCTCTAATAGCCTGAGTGCAGTAGACGAGGATGCAATCTCTTCCTAACAGCGGATTACTGGAGTGTCAGCAGCGCGCGTGCGCACTGGCCAATCGACCAGAGGGGAACTGGAGGGCTACATTCAAGAGATTTAAATAAACACAAAACAACGAGTCCGACCCGCAGAGGTGTTAACCATTAATGTGAATGGCCCTAATAGTGAAGAATATCAAAAAAAACAGGGTAGAAAACAAGAGGCGTGTTTGTTCTGGGAAAGCACTTTACACCTTCACATGTCATTTACACACAGGTCTATTAGCCCCCCATCTCTCCATGTCACCTTAATCTGTTGGTTCCTGGAGGAAGAAGGACAACAGTCTCGGTAATCTGTGCCAGAGGAGGCAGTGAGGGGTTAACCACAAGACTGTGGGTGACTGCAACACTCATCATTGCTCAACTGTCCCTTCACATTACTGAGATAAGCCTTCAAACTTCCCCTCTCCTCTCTCGCTTCTCCCATCACGTCCTCTCTCTTCCACTTCAGCTCTCACTTTGCTGACCTCATTCCTGATCTCAACCGCTCCTTCTTCCAGTCCTCAGAGATCACTGACAATACAATGCAATAGTTAAAGCACAGGCCTAAACATAGAAGCCAATGACTCACTCATCTTTTGGGACAGAGAGCGAGCAGCGGGTTAACCATTAGCCATGAATGAGCTATAGAGCTGCCATTGCAGCACAACCTAGACTGACTGTGTGGGAGGTGAGTCAGGCTATACTTGTCTGGCACTCTGCTAAGACAGGTTGGCCTGGAAGGGTGTGTTACGCATGTACAGAGCTCTCTGTAGCCTTTTCCTGTTTTGTACAATGTGTTGAGTGAAACTGGTTCGACAACGCCACCATAACACGACTGCATTTGCATAGAGGATGAAACATACCATTGGTGTTGGATGAAACTTCTCACCCAAATACCAGAGCAGAAGACTGGTGCTGGTATGATGTTTGCGCCATGCAACAGGAACAACCAGTTCTTTATTAGTTTGCAGAAGTGCATTCGTTATGAAATGATTGTGCCGCCATGTGGTCCAGTGTTCACTGTCTGAACATTGGAACGTAGGTTGGGCAATCACCTGGACCAGATATCGCTCAGCGTCATTTTTAATCGTGTTAAGTCAAATTTTACTCATAAAGCACTTTTAACAAAACTGGATTGTCTTTACAGAGCAACAACGCACAGAAATATGGATACCAATACAGATGCTAACTTCTTCTTAAAGCAGCGTGTGCAGAAAGACTAGTTATGGGACTGTAAAAACAATATTAATGTGCAAGCACACAAAAAAAATACTGCTCATAAACCAGGCCGAGCCAGGGGACTGTAACCCTTTGTTAAGGCTGCACCTGTTTGTCTTAAGACCACCTGTCCCTCAGTAAGTCAGCACCCAGAGAGATGCACCAGCTGTCTCAGTCAGTGGAGGTGGGTGGGTGGGTGGGAGGGGGGGTTGGATAATATTTCTCATTTCCATTCACTAATGGCAGAGAAGGAGGATGTGAACTGATTTCACAGTACACTGTAGGTTGTAATCACTATACTACCCCCCACCCCCACACTGATGGGCTCAAAGCAGAATACAAATCCGCTAGTTCACTCCTAATTAGCCTCCAACTAAATCACATATACTTTTGCATTGTATTTTACCGCCCATTCTATTATATGTTTTTCTATCACCGGGGTGACCTAGTGGTGAAAGAGACCGTCAGCTTGAGGACCCCTGTTCAGGCCCCATGTCAGTAAGCATCCGCCCTGCTGAAGTGTCCTTGAGTGAGTCCATGAATCCCTACCATCTCCAGGGACTCTTCTGCAGCTGACTCTGACCTCCCTGCAGCAGGCAAGCCAAGAGAGAATTTTAACTGAAGTTTTGCTAAACTATCAAACTGTTAGGAGTCCATTATTCTGTTCTGGGCAGTGGGGCTGAAATAATATGAGCTTCACAGACTTTATTTGCCGTCCGGGTGAAATATATGAGCAATTCCCATAAAATCAGGCAATCTGTGGGCAAATTGAATCTAAGTCTCACCTTGGGAGCCCTGTCACTGAAATTAACATTAGCTGCAGTGCAGCCAGATTAAAACTCTGAACAATCCCATTGAGCCAGCGGGAGCCGGGGACGCCGGGGACCATGTAAACAAAGACACTCTTATTCAATTTGACTGACATTACCGACATTGCTATGAAGCTGTCTACTTCGTTAAGTTCAGTCAGAAGTCTTCTTACCTCAAAATGCCCAGCCGGTTGAAGGGAAATTATTCGTATTTTTCAGTCGTGAGCGCGTTAACTTTTCCCAACCATCGAAACGATAAGTTCTTCCTGGATTGCACTTTGGCGAGCGTTAGCTGCCGGCTAACGTTGCCTTTCCGCGCGTTAGCTTCGCGTTCCGGTGCATGTTTCGGCTGTTTGTTACAAACACATTTATTGCCAGTTTATTTCCACTCCATCGAGGATTGACGAGACTGATGCGATCGCGTACGTTTACCTCAAACACCCCAGGAAGGAAGGGGAATCTCCAAGGAGCAAAGAGAGGCTACACGTACGTTTTATGCGCAGTGGGAATGAATCTGCAGTGTGCGCGCAGATCAGTGTGCGTAAAATGCATTTGGGAATGAGGGGAGATAAACTTCATTTCCCATGTTCAAAAGGGCCTACATTTTCAACTAGGATATCCGGGCGCGGCATCGTCATCTTTTGATAGAAAAAAACGTTACAAATAACCATTCTATGAAAATATAATTAAATTATAGATTTGTTTGATTTATTAGTGGGGAAAAATGGCTATTTGGATCTCAGGCTGGTCTGACACAGAGATAAGCCAAAATTAATCATTAATTAATTGGTTTATTGAAATATCTAACATGCCTCGCTTTCGCCTTTTCCAAAATTATCAACTCGCATTACTAATTCATTTGTTGTGGCCATCGAGTTAAATCTTCAAAATCTCAGACCACATTGCCCAACAAACAGAGGCAATCTACATATAGAGTACCAGTGTCATCTAGTGGCACTCTGTGAAATTGACCTATGTCAGTGTCACTTTTTCTGGGGCTATTGCCTTAGGATGGAAAAAAAATGCGAAACGCTCTAATTGGAATAAAAGCTGCATAGTTAATATATTAGGAGTCTGAAATTGATCGCCAGGTCCTCTGAAAGTTCAATACAACATCTCTATAGTGATTTTTTTTTAATCATCTTTGATTATGGGCACACACAATGGCTTCATAGTATAAAGGAATATTATTCACTGTATGTAGGCTATATGACTAAGCTTTGAAGTTTCTGAATGACTCACTTTGAAGTCAGGCCTCTGACAGCGTTTTCACCTGCTTTTTGCCCTTGTCATTTCATGGGCAAAAAGCCCACATATCCCATTTGGTAGATGGCTTGATCTCAAGCGCCCAAGAGTAATGTGGCAGAAAATGTGATCATTGTATAGTTAAAATAGCTTCTATCCATCAACTTCTGGGTTATGGATCCTCCTCTCTACTTTTAGGCACTATAAATGTGAATCAAACCCCCAGCGGCTGACTATAAGAGGGCAGTGCTTTACCCATTAGGCCACTGGGGCCTAATGGTGTTGTGCTGTCCTAGGGGTCTATTAAATGATCTTATTGATGGTGGTGATAATACCATTACTGCCACTACTACTACTAATAATAATAAGTATAATAACAATAAGGCTACTAATATCACTACTGCTACTACTACTACTATTACTACTACTACTACTGCTAATAATAATAAAAAATAATAATAATAACAATAATGACAACTATCTAAAGCCTTTAATGTAGTTACTAGTTTACTGAGGAAACGTCATTTCTATAGTATAGGCTTTATTTCGTCTAAATGTTAGATTTCCTAACTCTTTATTGAGGGTCCCCATGCTGATGCCTCAGCAATCACCAGTTTTCCTGGCGTTCAAAAATACACGAAAAATACACGTAGTAGAGGCCCATACAATTTGTAATGTTTTAAAAGTCTTTTAAGTTCACACTTTGTTTTTTAAACTGTCTTAATTGCCTAGTTCTTTAAGCCTACGATGGATAAATCACAGCATGTGAAACACTCTGAGAGTCGGGATTAGCTCTATTAATGCCGGTGTCACCCGGTTTGTTTGAACCGGGGGAATTTCAAAGGATTAGGCCTATATCGGCGAGAGATAAAACGGAGCACAGAAACCAATTCATGTTCTATTAGGATAATTGCCCCGAGTATAATCAATCACGAGAGTTGGCTAGGATTGACAGATGTTCGTACCAGTGCGGCAGAAAGAAATTGGATTAAATAAAACTACGAATGGATTTAAGGATTTAATAACATCAGGACAAAGCGAATTAACTTTGACGGGTGTTTTCCCGAAAAACTATCTTATAACAATAACATTAGAACGATAGTATACAAAGCAAGACTATAAACTCGTAAAGGCATATTATAGTGATACAGCAGGAGATAAAAAAACAAGTATGATATTATCACTATGAACGCACTACTGAGCACAGACAGTCAGTCTCTACAGGAGTATCGAGGTGATTTATCGTTAGGGGTGAGCGAGGCGGGGCAAGGCATCCTCTGATAGACGCGGGCAGAAGGATAAAGAATGAGCGAGTCTGGGCGGAGAAAAGTTAAGACTGGACGTCGTTCCTCACATGCCGCTTGAAGTGCTCATAGTTACGGACCACTACTCCACGGAACACACGCTTGGGGGGAAAAGTTGCCAATAAAAGTATCGGTGTACAAATCATATTCCGTGGAGAAACGGGAATACACCAAAGACGGTCCGGGAATACTTGGAGGACTCCTTTGTCAATCAGGTATGGGAATGAACGCATCCTTGTACACTGATTTTGAGTGTTTTCCTGAACACTTTTGTACGAAACCCACGTTTGTACGAAAGAAAGTCAGCCCAGTCGTGACTTTTCACTATAGTTTTGGACTTACGTGCCAGAAACGAAGGAAAGTTGTTAGCCCAGTCAACTTTTAGTGGGTGTATTGTTTTCAAAGGCTAGTGTCGGTGCGTACACACTGTTGTCATGACAATGCCAGGGAAACCCAGCGCAAGGCACGTCGGGAGACACAAAAGAGAACAGCTTCAGTGCTTAGTTTTGCTGGCTTTGTTGCCACCAAACTGTCCAAAAAAAAAAAAAAACGTCCTAGAAAGTCTGGAACAAAATGACAAAGATTGTGTATTTTATTAACAGCTTTTTTTCGGAGGCTACCGCACTCGATCACTACTTATATGTCCATTGGTCAGTGAAAAGAGAGACTACTTTGTGACAGTGTTGGAGTTAAGGGGGTCAGTAGGATGTGTGGAAACTGTTGGGTTAAGGTGTGTCCTGTGTTTATATGAGGCAGATTGTGACCCTGCTACTCAGGAAAGGGATGCTTTTAGCGTCCCTTTGCTGTTTCATGGCCAACACACATGTGGAAATGACCAGCTTCCACAATAGAGAGTGAGCAACACAATTGTCTTGAGGGAAAAGGAAAGAGGTGTTTCTGTCTGTGTGTGTGTGGGTCTGTGTGTGTGCGCACTTCCACATGAGAGACAGAATATGTCTGTCTGTTTGTGCTCCATTACGGTATGTTTAATTTGTGTGTGTGTGTGTGTGTGTGTGTGTGTGTGTGTGTGTGTGTGTGTGGATAATGTATGTGTGTGTGTGTGTGCGACAACCTAACTGTACTGTCTGTGTATATCTGTGTGTGATGGTGGAAGGGGAGGTCAGGGTCACTTTACACGGCCGTGGCCTCATGCCTCATGTGACGACAGGAGGGGACACCAACCCCAGTTCAAGGTGGGGGAAGGAGGAAGGCGCACACACACACACACACACACACACACACACACAGGCAGCTAGTGCAGCGAGTGCAGCGAGTGACAAGCAGGATGTACTGTAAGTGCTCCCCTCTGCTGAATGCTGATTTTACTTGTTTACAGTTATGCGCCAGGGAAACGTTCATGACTCCCAGGTGGATAAAGACGACAGCCTCATGGATCAGAGCCATTACCTGTCCTACAGTGCAAAGTCAGCAACATTTCCAAACATCAGCATCCACTCTTGTCAGTGGGTGGGTGCACGTTGCACTGTGAGATAACCTAAGACCGAGAGACACTAAGGCTTCCAGTTTATCCATTCCATTTCTCTCTTTACCTGTGGGACTTTTAATGGTAGTCACTGCACTAAACATCACCTTTCTGTTATTTTGAAAGGAAAAATCCACCCTAAAACACTTTAACACTGTTAAAAAATACAGCTATTGCCCATGTACCTTGAATTCCTGGGTCCATTCTTGGGTTCTTACTCCCGTGGATAACTGGCCAAACGTTGATGATGTGACGTCACGCTCCAGCGCAGCTACAATGGAGTTGTTAGCTGAACATTTTAAGGTATCTAAAACTTCAATGGCAAACGTCAGGTTTTGCTGTCAGCCCCTGACTTCTTTGTAGACAAACCATTTTGCAACAACGTTCGACAATCATACTGGGAGAAATCCATCGTAGAAGAGGAGAGATACCAGTAGCCTCAGCAGACCAGAATGTGACGCGGCCATAAGACACCTCGCTTTTTGAGTAAGGGGTACGACTCGCTTTTTCTCTACTGGAAGCTCTCTCGCCGTCACCATCGCTATGGCTACTGTTATCGCCCTCTCTCCACCTACATGTAAAACCCAGGTGATTACAACAAGCGGAGGCGAGTTCTCTGGGGGTTGTAAAAAAACAAATGACAACACTTCATCACAATATGCATCGACCATCGCAGACTGATGGTATTTAACAGTGTAAGAGCATTTTTTTTTGGGGTGGAATTTCCCTTTTAACGTCGGAAGCTGATGCATGATTGCGTAGCTGCGTCGGCTGTCCGTCTCCGCCTATCTGTCGGGGCATGCCGCAACGTCTCCTCAGTCTTACTTGCACCCGCAGGGCCTGGAAATACACTCACTCACACACACACACACACACACACACACACAGACACACGGGGCAAAATAAATACATCAAAGATACATCTGTTTCTAATGCATGTTTGATGGGCCAGGGAGGCAGCGGCTGCTCACTGCCCCAAGTTACATCCCAGATTAGTATGCTTGACTCGGTGGAAGCTAAGGTGTGAATGCGGATGGCTTGGGCGAGAGAGAGAGAGAAAAGGTAGATACAGATAAAACATGAGGAACACTTTATATATGTGCTTCTTGTGTGGATAGATAGGCGATCCTGTGGTTTGAGAGTAGCACAATACCAGGCACCCGCATTTAGCCACTACGAATGCTAAATAATTGGGAGAGCATATTTCAAATTCTGGGAGAAAATCATCATCACATCATGAAAGAAAAACTTCAAGACTTCCCGTACTAATAAAGGTGAGACAACAGTGAGTAAGACGTTTCCTCCAGGGTGTTGTAATCGAAGGTCTGCTTTGTTAAATATTTGTCAAAACTTTAAGAGATTCTAGTCTGAGCTTAAAAAACAAACACCACAACCATGATGCTCTTGGGTACGAGTCATCGCGGTACTGCCCGGTAGCTTCATCGCAATTCACGTTAATGTGACAAAGTTGGTATCTGTGACCTTTACAGCGCATACCGTCAACATCGGCCGTCCTTGCTTTGTCAGGATTTCACTCTGAAGCTCAGGAGAGATGCGATTGGCTCCTTATCGCCGATGACGATGCCCCCCCCCCCCCCCCCCCCCTCCCCTGGGGGAAATCACAAATATAATTGCGGCTCACCTTCCACACACATTCAGCGCTTTGGATCGCAGGCGCGTCTCCTGAGTTCAACCTGACAATATGTTTCCCCCCCCCCCACCCCTCTCGCCAGATGTTCCGCCTAATTACCCAGCAGGCTCGGGGCGAGAGAGGTGGCACCACCCATACACAGTTTATCCAGGTGCTGAGTGTTTTCCTGCGTTATAAGTAGCTCAGTAGCGGTAGTGGTAGAGAGGAGGGCTTTGAGGAGGGTTTAAAGGTGCGCTTGAGCGGAAAGCAGAGTGTGTGTGTGTGTGTGTGTGTGTGTGTGTGTGTGTTCTCAGATCAGTGAATGTCTATACATGTGCAGATAATGGATTCACTCAGCTGAACATAATAAATGAAATCTTTTCCCACGAAACCCATTAAAGACATCCATCTACTGAACAGTTCAAGTACGTGTGCGAAATAACAAAAAATCTGAAGTGACCCGATGGTGCGGCAAACTCCTTCGCCAAGGGATCAAATGGCCGGAGAGCTCTTGATGATCCCGGGGCCCCGCGCTCACGTGCTTCCAACGTTTCTTCGCGTTCTTCAGATGTCAGCGGGAGATACCGGGGGGGGGGGGGTGAATCATTATGAAGACGTACGGAGACGGCGGAGGCTAGGCTAGCACCGCTGCCATCATAAATCACACGGTGTAAGGACAACTTTGAAATTCAATACCTCAAAGATCTGAGAAGACTGAAAGAGGCAGAGAGAGAGAGAGAGAGAGAGAGAGAGAGAGAGAGAGAGAGAGAGAGAGAGAGAGAGAGAGAGAGAGAGAGAGAGAGAGAGAGAGAGAGAGAGAGAGAGAGAGAGAGAGAGAGAGAGAGAGAGAGAGAGAGAGAGAGAGAGAGAGAGAGAGGAAGGAAAGACAAAAGAAAAGACAATGGTGTGTTTGTGTGTGTGTGTGTGTGTGTGAGAGCCTCCTGTTTAAATGAGTGATGACGGTAAACAAGTGAACGACACCCCCCCCCCCCCTCACCCGTCTTCCACAAAGTCCTCATAATCTACCCCAGGTGCATGCTAACCGCTAACCGGCTAATACCTCTATATATGTGTGTTGCTAGGTACGGGCAGCAGTCACGCTGTCAGACGAGGGCCAGCAGCACAGCGACCAGGGGAGCCACTGGATCCCCATGGAGCCAGAATGGAGGACCTCATAGAGTAAGTGGGACGATCTCTTTTATCTGCTCGTTGGGAGTTGTGTGCGTTTGCGACCTCAGCGTGTTTTATTGTGTTAACTAAGCGGGTGACTTCCTGTCTCTATTTCGGGGGCTTCCTGGAACTATTGTTGCCGTGTGCTTCACCGGGGTTTGGAGAAACGCTAGACGTTTGGGAGAAAGAGGCTCTGATTTAAACCATGCTGTGTTGTTGTTGTTGTTGTTGTTGTTTTTTATCAGTGTGCGCTGAGGTGAGGATGCTTTAAAGGCAGTGTCTGTTTTTAAAGACAACATCTTGACAGGAAAACAATTCTACTCTTTTACGGACGGCTCGGTGTCTTCTTGGCAGCCCCGAGACATCTAAACAGATGCTCGGCGTTTCTCTCCGACGTTCTCTTGTCTCTCACGGTTTTATTAGGAACGGCTCGGTTGAGGGACTCGGGAGGTTTTTACGGCTGAACGTGTCCGGGCATTTTGATAGCTTATTACTCTCCGTCTTTTTTTTTTTTAGCAAATGATGACTGATCGGCATCCGAGCTGCAGGAGGCTCCTGTTTGGTTAGGTTGGGAACTTGAGGGCTTTGCGTGTCGTTTTACAGGGGGAAAAGCTAAGGAAACGCGCACGTAATCTTGCACAAACGTCACAGATCAGACACAAATACAAAGACGCACACGTGTGATCACACAAACTTCAGATCACACACACACACACACACACAAACATTGTATCCCTTAGCGCCCCTTTAAAAGCCGTGAGTCAGCAGAAAGCAGAGAAGGAGCCGGAGAGCGATGCCTCAGAGGAGCGATAAGCAAGCTGTATCTACCCAGGCTGCCTCGCTCTGACGGGGGGATGGGGAGGCGATCTGTCCAACCCCTGCATACCTCCAGTCCTCCGTGGAGTTATCTTCACTGCTGGAGAAGATAGACGCTTTACTGGCTTTATCGAATAACAAACACTTCTTTGCTGAGACATTCTGACATCCCCGGTGTCACGCTATTTTAGTTTCAGCTTATAGTCGACTCCTCTATCCGTCTGGTGACAAACCTTGTGACGTTACGTATATTTAGGCACTATTATTGAAGTCTGTCTATCTATCTATCTATCTGTCTGTCTGTCTGTCTATCTGTCTATCTATCTATCTATCTATCTATCTATCTATCTATCTATCTGTCTGTCTGTCTGTCTGTCTGTCTGTCTGTCTGTCTGTCTGTCTGTCTGTCTGTCTATCTGTCTATCTGTCTATCTGTCTGTCTAATCTACCTCATAACCTGAACAACAAACTCCTGACCCTTACCCAGCTTCCACCATGTGCTGATGCTCTCATTGTAACCGCTGTCCAACCCCCCCGCTCTCCTTCCTTCACTGCATACTAGTTTCCTTTCCTTTGCCAGTATTCCTCCTCCTCTCTGTGGCTCGGCGTAGTGAGATAAGAGCGACGGGAGGTCCTCTTCCATCCTCCTTCCCAACACATTCTGCAGATAGGAAAACAGGATGGGCATTGTGTGTGTGTGTGTGTGTGTGTGTGTGTGTGTGTGTGTGTGTGTGTGTGTGTGAGTCACTCCATTATATCTTCCAGCAAATAGGTGCAACATGTATAATTCATACCCGTGACTGCCTAGGGAGGGTGAGTGCCTCCATGCTTCCCCTCCTACTCGCTACACCCAGTCCTGTCAAGTGAAACGGCTCGTTTACATCGACTCTAGCCCCCCCCCGGTGTCTCATACTGACAGTGACACATCAGTGACTGTTGAATCATCCTCCCCATTATCCAATCCCGGCCTCCGTGGTTCGGCTTTCTCTTAATGACGAGGTTACGCCGCCGACCTTCAGCGGCGCTACGGCGAACAATGAAGTGACAGTGAGGGGTTCCTGGCTTGCGCAACTCCTCTCGCCTCTCTGCTCCGTGAGTCACTGGTGAGTCACACGGCAACGCAAATGCAACACACATAGGCATGTGTACACACACACACGCGCGGACACACACACACACACACACACACACACACACACACACACACACACACACACTTGCATGCTTGCACTTGCACACACATGCGCACACACTTCCTTTCTCGGCAACTCGGCAAGACTAACTTTATTGGAGTTACGTTGATGAATGTGGATGATGGTGTGTGTGTCTGTGTGTGTGTGTTTGATGTATACACACACACACACACACACACACACACACACATACAGACACCTCTCTCTCTCTCACACCTCTCACCTCTGTCTTTCACAGGCGTGCACACACACACACACACACACCATCCACAATTGATTATACACAATCGTCAACATTACTCTAATAGAGTTCGTCTATTTTTGGACAGACAAACAAGTGATTGGCTGACGCTCACTGCCATCCAATTACTGTTCTTCAGTCTCCACCAGATAAGGCCGAGCACAACGATGTGAGACAGTCTGTTATTTGCCGCTCTGATGTTTGTGTTGAATTACTATGAGAGCGGCAGGGCGTCTGAAGCCACTAGAGGGCGGTACAACCATTACTGTCCAACAGGGAGAGCCGTTGAGAGAACGATAGCGGGTGCCTCTTAATGTGAATGGGATGTTGACTGTCATCGTATTTCATATTTCATATTTTTTAAAGGATGTTATCTGTTGATTGGTTTTGAAAAATTTCATAGAAATGATAGCGACGGCGTTCAGCGCTCGACGCATCGAGTGGGCGATGATGCCAGTTCCGTTTTAATGCCTCGCAGCATCTTTTTCTCACGGCGTTTCCCTTTTTGTCTCCGTGGTGGTATTGAACTCCTGAGAGGCCCGCGTGCTGACGTCTGTTCTAGTAGTCAACACACACACACACACACACACACACACACACACACACACACACACACACACACACAATACGCGGCGGGCGCTGGCGTGTAGGAAATCAGTCGGACGTTCTTAACGGAAAGCGTGGCTGAGCGTCACACCGCTGTTTAATACCCCGTGACACGATCTGTCACGTCACCGGTGTTGTGACAGCCTTCGGAGCGCCGGGTCTGTAGAAAAAACCCCCCCCATAATCCTCAGTACTTTTTGCGTCAGCGATTCCGGCATCAGCGTTACCGATATCACGCCGGCGTTTAAAAGTAGAGCATCAGATATCCAGAAGCTCAGAAATCCAAACTGACGGGCCGAGTTAAGATGAGATGAGCGATTCCTCTTCACCGGTGACCTCCACCCTAACCTCTGTGGAGAGACGGTACACGACGCCCCGGGATGCAACGGGCTTCCCGGGTTGAAATCAATACTCTCAAATGGCCAAGATGGCTACCGCGGCACGCCGCAGGGAGAGCTGTCGTGTCGCCATGGTGAGGGTCGTGCTTCACTGGACATCCTAGTGGCAACATTCCACTCAGCCTCACGTACTTGTCAAGAGAACCAAACAATGCCCATTTCCATGACAACGCTACATTCTGCCATCTTAGGCGTACCCAACAAAGAGGGCGCATCCCAAAAGCCTTTTCACTACTCCTCCTTTCCTCGCTGCTCTCCTACCAGGAAAACGAGGGGAAGGAGTGGAGTGGAGGAGACGACGGAGCGAGGGGAAAGTGGAGGCCATTTATTTCCTGCTCCATCATCAAAAGTGGACATCTGCTCTTGATGAATTGGCCCAATCACAACTGGTAGCCCGAGCCCAGGATGCGCCTCGCAGCCACTAAATGTTTTTATGCACGCCCAGCACAAAATGTGAATGTCATTCCTTTCTTTGCCTGCCAACGTTCATTTGGTAATTAACACCACAGTACAGTAGGTCAAAACTATGAGTGATTGCCCTGCCATGTTGTCAGTGATGTCATCTTCTGGGTGTGAGGAGACACACACACACACACACACACACACACACACACACACAGAAAGACTTTGGCATCTCTCGTCTCCTCCAAACTTGGAACAGTAAGTGACATGGCGGCACAAACATAAATTTCAGGGTCACGGAGGACAGGAGGAGGTAGTGGAGGACAGGAGGAGGTAGTGGAGGAAAGAAGGAGGTAGTGAAGGAAAGGAGGAGGTAGTGGAGGAAAGAAGGAGGTAGTGAAGGAAAGGAGGAGGTAGTGAAGGACAGGAGGAGGTAGTGGAGGAAAGGAGGAGGTAGTGGAGGACAGGAGGAGGTAGTGGAGGAAAGAAGGAGGTAGTGAAGGAAAGGAGGAGGTAGTGAAGGACAGGAGGAGGTAGTGGAGGAAAGGAGGAGGTAGTGGAGGACAGGAGGAGGTTGTGGAGGAAAGGAGGAGGTTGTGGAGGAAAGGAGGGGGTAGTGGAGGACAGGAGGAGGTAGTGGAGGAAAGGAGGAGGTAGTGGAGGAAATGAGATGGTAGTGAAGGAAAGGAAGAGGTTGTGGAGGAAAGGAGGAGGTAGTGGAGGACAGGAGGAGGTAGTGAAGGAAAGGAGGAGGTAGTGGAGGAAACGAGATGGTAGTGAAGGAAAGGAGGAGGTTGTGGAGGAAAGGAGGAGGTAGTGGAGGACAGGAGGAGGTAGTGGAGGAAAGGAAGAGGTAGTGGAGGACAGGAGGAGGTAGTGGAGGAAAGGAGGAGGTAGTGGAGGAAAGGAGATGGTAGTGAAGGAAAGGAGGAGGTTGTGGAGGAAAGGAGGAGTGATTTTTTTTAGTGATTTTTTTTTTTGACCCTAACTCTATCAGTGTGTATTTACAGCTCACCCACTTCCCCCCCTCTCTCTCTCTCTCTCTCTCTCTCTCTCTCTCTCTCTCTCTCTCTCTCTCTCTCTCTCTCTCTCTCTCTCTCTCTCTCTCTCTCTCTCTCTCTCTCTCTCTCTCGCTCCAGTGGAAATCACGGTGAACCTACAAATCCCATTTACAGCGGCTGAACCGCTGCGGCGCCGGCGTTAAGCTGCCGGCTGATCTGATCTGGGTCCGTGGCAGAGAGTGGATTTATTCACACAGTCTGTGAAGAAATCAGCGGAGGGAAATTGAGGTCGGGAGCCGTTTCGACAGGGCTAGCAGGCCGCAGCGTATTACCGAAGCGTGACCGATACGTCAAGCTTTCCAGGAATCGAGAGGACGGGGTCGCGCGGGAATCAGACCCGCGAGGTCGCGGTCACGTTCGCCTAGATGCCGAGGAGGAGCTTGATGTGCTTTGTAGCGCTCCTTCGCTCGGCGTGCTAATCATAATTGGATGAAAACGATTGCGTTTTAACTGCCATTAACTGGAAACTCATTTTACACAGTCGAAACATTTAAAAAGTGCACAAATTAGTGAAGTGAAGTCGAGATCCACTTCTACCTTCTCAATCCTCTCTGACGAGCTGATAATTGGGTGAGCAGTTAACCAGCACAGCCGTAATTGGTCATTTGGGGCTGAGCTGTCCAAACGCGGGGGAACGTATGGATGCGCAAACAAGCCGGAGTTAATACTTTCCGGCGATTTATGTGGATTTATGTGTTTTTTGGTGAAGATGATTTATGGGTGCTGCGGCTCTTAATCGCTCCTCGGTGGCTTAAAGACTACAGCGCCTTCAGTCAGCTCACCACTCCAACCACAAATATAGTACGTGGTGGGTTTAGCCTTGTACTTACGAGCATGTCTTTTCCCCCACAGTTTACAACATAACCAGGCCACAAAAATAAAACCATACCGCACCGCACACACACACACACACACACACACACACACACAAGCTGCTTCCTCTGACCATGAAAAATCCCGTCATTCAGAAAACGGCTGCCTCAGGGTAAAGGTTGGTCCTGGGGGGGGGGGGGGGGGGTGACGTCAGAGCGACGGGCGGCCATCTTTTTTTGACTGCATTACATTCATGTCATGGTTCAGGACAAGATGTACCAGACACTTGGAAGACAAATGATTGCTGCTTCAAGGAGAACAATGTGTGTGTGTGTGTGTCCGTGTGTGTGTGTGTCGTGTGTGTGTGTGTGTGTGTGTGTGTCCATGCATATGTGTGTGTGTGTGTGTGTGTGTGTGATGTTTCCCAGCCTGTCTCCAAGGCTATGTGAGCAGCATAGCTGGAAGGTCTCATGTCTGTGTGTGCTGATAGCTGACATGATCGCGCCACACTGTCAACTCCTTCTACACCCACACACACACACACACACACACACACACACACACACACACACACACACACACACACACATCCTGGAGTTACAATCCTTGTGAGGACACTCCATTGACTTTCCAACCCCTAACCCCCCTAACTCACCCGTGCACCCCGACCTTCACCTCCTCCTATCAATGTCTCTGGTCCTCTTCATCGACAGTAGATATTCTCATATCTTACATGTTATCATATCTAGTGGTGTGTATTTGTGTGTATATGTGTCAAACTGAGAAGTGGTTTATTTCATCAAGACTAAAATGAGACGACATGGGGATTAAAAGTAAAAGTTAGTAGGATTTCTACAAACATTAAAGCGTTATCTTGTACATATGGAGCATATTTCTGATATCTACTGCTGTTTATGCATTGTGTGTGTGTGTGTGTGTGTGTGTGTGTGTGTGTGTGTGTATGTGTGTGTGTCTCACATCAGATGAAAAAACAGCCTTTTTGTTCCTAATTCTTAACAGAACACACACACACACACACACACACACACACACACACACACACCCGTAACACCGACGTGTAACACAACATGACTCATTCAATCGAGACAGATTCTGATTGTGTTGTGACGTTGCGACGGCGACTGGAGGACCACTCATCTCACCTAGAACATCCTGCCTTCACACACACACACACACACACACACACACACACACACACAGCAGCCTAATCACTCTCCAGAGGATGAAGAACGGCACACGGCGCTGTTCAAATCCCTCCGATCTGCTGCATAATGAATCACAGGAGGCTGTCGGTAGGACATCAATAATAGACAAGAGCAAAAACAAAAACAGAAACAGCGGTCGGCGTTCATCAAAGGAAAATGTTTGTGTGTGTGTGTGTGTGTGTGTGTGTGTGTGTATTTATGAGTGTGAGCGTGTGTGTGTGAGTAAATCACTGAAGTGGGGTAAAATTGTCTGCTGCTCAGTGTGAGAGAGAGAGAGACAAAAAACAGAGAGAATATTTTGTCCTTGTGTGTGTGTGTGTGTGTGTGTAGAGAGAGAGAGAGAGAGAGAGAGAGCGAGCGAGAGAGAACATGTACATATGTGTTTGTGCGTCCCATTAGATGAAGTACCGCTGCAATGAACAAAATGATTGGCTGATGGCTGATGAATTCCTCCCACTTCAGCTGGCCGACACAAGGGATTTGAACCCGGTGAAGGACCCTCTCTCTCTCTCTCTCTCTCTCTCTCTCTCTCTCTCTCTCTCTCTCTCTCTCTCTCTCTCTCTCTCTCTCTCTCTCTCTCTCTCTCTCTCTCTCTCTCTCTCTCTCTCTCTCTCTCTCTCCCCTCGCCACACACACACACCGCCCTGCTGCTGCAACACCTCTACATCTCAGTGCATCCCCTCTAGAAGACATCGATTAGTTCCCTACTCACTCAGGATGAAGCCGCAACACCTCTACTGGGAGCAGCATCTTCCAGGAGAGGATGTTTAAACCGGTTGGGTTTCTCTATGTGCTTGTGCGGTTTAGTTAGACTCTTTTATTGGGGTTTGGAGACCGACACTCGTAC
This sequence comes from Hoplostethus mediterraneus, assembly GCA_034670385.1. Taxonomy (NCBI): domain Eukaryota; kingdom Metazoa; phylum Chordata; class Actinopteri; order Trachichthyiformes; family Trachichthyidae; genus Hoplostethus; species Hoplostethus mediterraneus. The sequence goes on along the minus strand of JAXDDW010000067.1, from coordinate 1,312,247 downwards.
ACTCTTTCCCCCGTATTCCCACTATTCCCGCGTATTCTTACCTAGGGGTATCTCTGATCGGCTTTTAATCGGACATTAATATGCCTTTAACCTGAAGAAAGTGTTTTAACTTGCTGGCCGGGAGCCTCCTGGCAGTGGTAATTCATCAGAAGTTTTGTAAGTCTGCGGCGAGGGAGGCAGCGGGGGGAGAGGCGGCGGGGGAGGTGGCAGGGGATGGGGGAGTTTAAGAGAAGTTGAAAGTCAGCAGCCAACATTTGCAGAGCTTCATCATTTATTCAGACCAGCCCCCCTAGACCAGAAGCTCTGTAATTTATGTCTGAATGGCCTGATGGCTGGAGGTGGAGAGAGAGAGAGAGAGGGGAAGATGGAGAGAAGAGGAGGAGGTGGAGGGAGGGAGGGAGGGATAGAAAGACAGAGTGCGGGAAGAAATGATGACTGGACCGGTAGGAAGAGAGAGAGTGAGGGAAAGAGAGAGAGAGAGAGAGAGATGGAGGAGAGAAAGAGAGACGGCAAGGTGTTGAATGTATTTGGGGATGTATTTGAGTGCACCGTTGGAAGTTGGAAGGAAAGGAAGGAAGGAAGGAAGGAAGGAAGGAAGGAAGGAAGGAAGGAAGGAAGGAAGGAAGGAAGGAAGGAAGGAAGGAAGGGGGATCGATAGGACAGACATGTTGACAGTTGGAATGGAAAGCAGCCGTGTCTTTAATAAATGCTCATTATCTGGCAGTGGTTGTACTGAGCAGCTCCTCGGTCTGAATGTGTGTGAAGAGTTTGCTGAACCTTCCTCAGGTAAATAAAAAGGTTAACAGAAATCCTGTCAGGAGGCAAAACAAGGCAGTCGAAGTCTCATCTGCTTTGTGGTCGTGATAACACTGCCTCCTCCTCCTCTCGCTCCCTGTCTCTCTCTCTCCACCCTCCGTCACCCATCCATTATCCCCCCCCCCCACCCCCACTGACCATGCTGCAAAAGACTCTCAATCGATAGCTGCTTCCTGTTCCTTGCAGACAGACGCACTTGAAAGCCTGCTATCTGAGCTGTCCAGCCCCGTTCACCTAAACGGACAGCTGGGTGGAGCGGGGCCACACAGCGCCTGACTTCAAATACCAGCTGGGCTACAGCACGTCCTGATGTTTCTTTTACACGGAGAGGGACAAGATGTAAAAGGAGTGTGTGTGTGTGTGTGTGTGTGTGTTAGGGGTGGGCGATAATCGTGTTTATAATCGTAATCGCGATTTTAATTATGTAATCGTGGCAAATATTCAAAATCGTTGATTTCGATTGTCGTTTAGGCTACAAGAACGAGGAACGTCTAAGAAGCGCCAGTTAATGGCATAGAGTATCCGGTCAATTTCAAAATAAAACAAATTTCAAAATAAAACAAATAAAATAATCATTCATTAATCGTAATCAAGGTAAAAGTTTGAAATAATCGCGATATTGATTTTTAGTCATATCGCCCACCCCTAATGTGTGTGTGTGTGTTTGTACTTGCATGTTTGTCCTCCATACAAGAGAATGCTTGAATTTTTGTGGAAACTTGTGGAAACTTGTGGAAACTTTTAATCCCCATGTAGTCTTAGTCTCCAATTCTGCCATTTTTCCCAGCATACACAACATCTGGCATTATCTTCCGTGTGCAGAAAGTGTGGATGACTCGAGGCGATGCATTGAAATGAGTTGTCACATGTCAAAGGTGCAAGAGCATCAATGGGGAAAGCAACCGACTTTTCTAAAAAGGTGACTTTTTGAAGATACAGGATTTTGGTGGGGGCATATGTGACAATGCTGGCACACTTTTCCTGTGATGCATTAGTTTATGTGTCTGTCAGTTAAAAGCAGTCAGTGGGAAAGTTCTCTGTCGTGTCTCGGTCGTTGTCATCTTCAGACTTGGACAAAGAGATCTGAATATGATTTCAAGTATTTTAAGTGCTTGATGCATCCCACCTGATCAGTAGACATATCACTCGTGCGATCAGGTGAATGAAGCTCCTCGTGTTTTTCAAGTGTTCACAGTGTACTTGACTTCCATTTTTTTCAAAGGATTATTTGATATAATTTATTATTTTAAGACAAATTTATTTGATCCAAAATATCATTTGAAAAAGTGACAAATAGTGTAACAAAATTATTTTTTAGCTTTTGAGCTGAAAACAAAGTAAGGTTAAGTAAAGTGTACAATTAACAAAATGATCACAATAACAAAATGATCACACTTGATGATGATGACACTCTGGATCATCTATATTTTAGAGATAATCAATGAAGCTTCAATATATTTACAATATGTAATAGTTGTGTTTCTAAAATGGATATAACACCAAATGAAAGGATTAAATCTGTGAACACGTCTGAAAGCCTTCTGTGCTCAAGGAGTGGGTCTTCTCGTCTGATCAAAGGACAGGACGAACTGTGCATTTGTGTGTGTGCATGTGCACCATGTGTGCATGTGTGTGTGTGTGTGTGTGTGTGTGTGTGAGAGAGAGAGAGAGAGAGAGAAAGAGGGACAGTGAGCGTGCAAGTGTGTTGGTGTATCTGTGAATGTTCGGCCGCTCCATTACCTGGAACTCTACGTGACAGTAGGGGATGTGAATCATACGGTACCCAGCTGTTGTTTGTTCCCCTCAGGTCACCCCGTAAGCTGGATGCAGAACGTATCAGAATACACACACACACACACACACACACACACACACACACACACACACACACACACACAAATCTCAATAATTATCAATAATTCTGTGTGAACGTTGAATGATGCTGGAATACCAATCTAGATAAGGAGGAAGAAAGGAAGGGTGGAAGAATGAGTGAATGAGTGAATGAATGTGTTGTTGGATGGATGGAGAGGCAAAAACATAAAAAAAATCAGCAGTACTTTGAAAATACTAAAATAGTTTGTACTAATGTGTACATCAAATGTTTCTGATCCCATGTGATGAAACATATCCCCTTAAGAATGTGCTCTGCTGGTCCTTAATTGAAGCCCAGCCTGGAGAAGTGTATCAAGAATAACACTGTCTAAACCATGCCCTCCATCATTCCAGCAATATTAACACCTTGTTTTAATCAATCACAAACATCGGCTTTTTCCACCGCTCCGCTATCTGAACATCATTCTCTGAACCTAAATGAAATTGTTCCACCACCCTGAAATCCCCCTGTGAGTTCATTGATTCAGCTCACCATGAGTAACGCCAAACCACGATGGTAAGGGGAGACATTTTCAAATGGATCTGGGATCAATTTTCTTATTCTTTCATGGATTCATTATGTTTCCTTACATCACCTTGGTAGGCAGGTGACTATAATCTAAAACTGTAATCATTTAAATTGTTGCTGTACTCACGTAACATGTGATGGTAATCATGTAACAGGTGATTGTAATCGTGTAACAGGCGATGGTAATCGTGCAACAGGTGATGGTAATCGTGCAACAGGCGATTCTAATCGTGCAACAGGCGATTGTAATCGTGTAACAGGCGATTGTAATCGTGTAACAGGCGATGGTAATCGTGTCACAGGTGATAGTAATCGTGTAACAGGTGATTGTAATCGTGCAACATGTGATGGTAATCGTGTAACAGCTGATTGTAACCGTGTCACAGGTGATGGTAATCGTGTACCAGGTGATTGTAACCGTGTCACAGGTGATGGTAATCGTCTACCAGGTGATTGTAACCGTGTCACAGGTGATGGTAATCGTGTACCAGGTGATGGTAATCGTGTACCAGGTGATGGTAATTGCGTCACAGGTGATGGTAATCGTGTAACAGCTGATTGTAACCGTGTCACAGGTGATGATAATCGTGTACCAGGTGATTGTAATCGTCTACTAGGTGATTGTAACCGTGTCACAGGTGATGGTAATCGTGTACCAGGTGATGGTAATCGTGTACCAGGTGATGGTAATTGCGTCACAGGTGATGGTAATCGTGTAACAGGTGATTGTAATCGTGTGACAGGTGATTGTAATCGTGTAACAGATGATTGTAATCGTGTAACAGGTGATTGTAATCGTGTTACAGGTGATTGTAATCGTGTAACAGGTGATTGTAATCGTGTAACAGGTGATTGTAATCGTGTTACAGGTGATTATAATCGTGTCACAGGTGATGGTAATCGTGTACCAGGTGATGGTAATCATGTAACAGGTGACTACAATTAGGGTAGGAATTATTTTGGTAGGGAATGAATCACATTGCAACACATTGAGAGAATACTGCTGTACCTATTTCCTACATATTCCTGTAACTCCAGACGGAATAGGAATGTAGGATTTTTAGAGGATTATAATCAAAGAAAAGCTGTGAGTGTAAGAGAGAGAAAGATACAGACAGACAGACAGACAGACAGACAGACAGACAGACAGACAGACAGACAGACAGACAGACAGACAGACAGACAGACATGTGAGCTAAGAAGCTGACAGCTAGAGGATGAAAGGAGGATGAAAGAGGGTGAGAATGAAAAGGGAAGAGAAAGGAAGGAAATAGGGAGCGAGGGAGGCAATAAAAGAAGGGATGTGGTCTTGATGGTAGCGAGCATCACTTCCGTGTGAGAAGTATAGAGGAACACACACACACACACACACACACACACACACACACACACACACACACACACACACACACACACACATGCACACACACACAGGGAAAGGGAGATAATCCTTGGGCTGCTTCACGGGGCCCTTTGCTGATGAGTCATAAAGAGGTTGGCAGTGTTCATCCTGTGTGTGCGTCCTTAGTGGGTGCTTAGCATTCTATGAGGATATGAATGATTCTTCCTCTGTATTCCAATAAGATGGCATTCATTTTTACTGTGAATAACACTAATTGTGTGTGTGTGTGTGTGTGTGTGTGTGTGTGTGTCAGAGGGAGAATGTTCCTGTCTGACAAATCCCAGTAGAGAGAGCTGATGAGTAGAGCTGCTACAGTAATTACAGGAGGAAGCTTTCTCCACCTGTCTGTTTCTCCGTCTCTCGCTTGTCAAATTAACTGTAGAGTGGAATGGTGTATCAAAGTGTCTGTGGATTGATTGCTAAGATCTGTTACAAGTTGTGTGTGTGTGTGTGTGTGTGTGTGTGTGTGTGTGTGTGTGTGTGTGTGTGTGTGTGTGTGTGTGTGTGTGTGTCTGTGTGTGTGTGTGTGTGTGGGGCGTCATCAGACATCACTTCAGTTCAAAGTGGAGGGTGAAGTGATGAATATTTAATTCCATTCGCCGTGTTGTCATTGAGTTCACACTCACATGCATGCCGCTGCGCGCGCACACACACACACACACACACACACACACACACACACACACACACACACACACAATAGTGGAGGAACACTTTGTTACATTCTGTGGCTCGGTGCATTCTGGGTCCAGCAGAGCAGCAATTTGTTTTGGTCAAATAAACATGTTTACTCTCCAATTTTAGCATCTTTACTTTTCAGATGGATAGCATTTAAAAACTGGTTTCATCCGGTTGGCGATGATGTCACGCGCCCAGGGATTGAAACTCAAATGGCCGTGGCGTTACCCAGGCGGCCTAAAACCTGAATGCAGTGAAATACATTGCACGTCCCCGAAGTGAGGCTGTTCTGTGTTCAAATGAAAACGGCAACGTGCTGTATGATTTATTCATCAGTCCAAGACGTTCGAGAGCCAAACGCAAGACGAGGAAGAAGCCAGAGCCATCAGTAGTTGGAGCTGTGGTGGTAAAAAGTCTCCTCAGAGGCTCGGTGTTCGCTCTGCCGCCGCCGTGCCCTCTTTTCCTCGAGACTCACTTTCTTTCTGCTTCTTCCTCAATTCTCTTAACTCCCCTTCTCTCTCTCTCTCTCTCTCTCTCTCTTTCTCTGTGTTTCTCCCTGGCTATGAAACACAGACAACCCCATTTATCAAGCGAGATCCAATTTTAAACCACTGTGGAAGGTGGCTTACACAAGCGTTGTTTTTTGGAAATGCTTTTGGAAACGAGATTTGTGGGCAGATATTATATATTTTAACTCTAGCGTGCATACAGGATGCTGTTCTCAGGTATAAAGCAGGAAGTACAGACATTATGTGTGCATATGAGTGGAGTATCCATGAATGTTTTTCTCCCTGCACTGTTGAAATTGACAGCACGCTTCCTATAGGGTGGAAATGAGAAAAACGAGTGCGCTTTTCTGTTAATGCATGTTTACAAGTCAGAGTTAATGTAATCTCCAACCGCAATAAATGTAGAGGAATTTGTCTCGGCGACATTGCTGCAGAGGCATGTCAACAACGAACCGTGTGCCGAGAATCAAAACGGAGAGAGAGAGAGAGAGAGAGAGAGAGAGAGAGGAGAGAGAGAGAGAGAGGGAGAGGGAGAGAGAAGGAACAGCATTAAGATGGAGGGGGAGGCAGAGGGGAGAGTTAGATCAATAAGCCCAGCTCTCTGCAGAGCTCACACAGCCCACACCTTTCACACAATATTAACTCCCAGTGTAGGATCACACACACACACACACACACACACACACACACACACACACACACACACACACACACACACACACACATCACCAATGTCACTAAGGCATCTGTTGTACATTTCATATTTCAGATCTTCAAATGTTCATGTAACTTTACTGAGCCTGTCATTACATCTTGATTTATACTTTTGGATGTTTTAAAGACCAATTACTATCTATGACTATTCTTATTGAAGTGTTCGCTCCTCATCAGATCATTGCTGGACTGTTTACCTCAGTGGGTAGAGAGTAGGCAGTAACACCAGCAGGGTTAGGGGTCAATTCCCTCTGGGGCCACTTAAGCTCCACATGTATGTACTGTATTGTAAGACACGTTGGGTAAAAGCATCAGCTAAAGGCTTTCTTTTATTTAGTGTTATGTCCCGTTCATTTTGAAGTGAAGCTCTCATCCCGGTGGCGTTGCTAACGGAGACGTGAGTGACCAGTACTTCATCAGTCCTATTACCAGCTGTATGGGCCCAGCTGTATTGGCTTCATTTCCCCAATTATCCCCCAGATGCCCCAGCTGCAGCTTCAATCAGCTTTTTTTCCCTTATCATTAAATATAAAAAATGGCGAGGTGAGAAGAAAACTGCTTATTTCTATTCTTTTTATTTTTGGATCCTGGTTGCTTTTGGAAGCCTGCTGCTATGTACTGCGTGTGTGTGTATGTGTGTATATATATTTCACACTCGGGCTTCGCTGTGTACTCATGTGAGCGCGCTGTAAAAGTCAGACAATTTAGAAACTCGCCCCGGGGCCATTTGAGTGGAGGAGAAATGGGGAGAGAGAGAGAGAGAGAGAGAGAGGGAAGGTGGGATGGAGAGGAGGAGAAACATCTAGATCAGGCAGGGGAAAAGGGAGGAGGGGGGAGAGCGATGGGGGGGGGGGGGGGTGATGGAGTACATGAGAGATTTTGATAATGAAAGTGAGAAATGATAGATAGAGAGAGGGTGAGACAAGAGGGACACAGGGAGAGAGAGAGAGAGAGAGAGGGAGGGAGGGCTTCTATGAGAGGGAGTAGATAGAGGAATGCCTGTGTGTGTGATGTTTGGAGTAGGCGAGGAAGACACACACACACACACACACTAATGATCTGTTCACACTCATCACACCCTCCCTCCCTTCATCCTTCCCTCCCTTGCTTTGCCCCCTCTTCCCATCATCCTTGTTTCCCATCCCTCCTCCCCCTCCTCACCAGTACAGACCTCCAGCCTCCCCTCGCTCTCTTCTTACCGATCGATGGTTTTTATTTAGAGTGTGGTGGTTTCCCCCGGATAAATGCACCGGGGGGCCACCAGACGGTCATTCCCACCACGCCTCTGTTTGTTTTCCATTATCGATGAAAGAGAGCTTCCCCTCCGCACGCACACACACACACGCACACACACACACACACACACACAGAAAGGTATGATAGTGAAGAAGGTGTATGTGTTTGTGTGAGAGAGAGAGAGAGAAAGAGATGGACAGCGAGACAAAGCAACCACCACCACCTGTTCTCTTTGAATGTGTGTGTGTGTGTGTGTGTGTGTGCGTGCGCCAAACAGTGATGTGTAAGAATGCGTGTGTGCATGATAGAGAGAAAGAGACAATGTGAGATGAAGAGAGAGAGAGAGAGAGAGATGAAGCGAGAGAAAGGGGAGGGGGTTGGGTGGGCTTAGGTATAGACATCATAGCAGCTCATACTCATGCACCAGCGCTGCTGTCTCCAACACACACACACACACACAGAGAGAGAGAGAGAGAGCGAGAGACACTGGCACACAGCACCCGCCTCTCATTTCTCTCTCTCTCTCTCTCTCTCTCTCTCGCTATCCAACTCTCCTCCTCTCCTCTCCTTCCTTCTGGTTTCGCTCTCCACTGCGGGGGTTACCGCTCCCGCTGTGTCGACTGGTAGGCAAACGGTACTATTTTGAGAGGGGAGTGAGCGTCTGTGCTCCGAGTGCAGCAGCAGACGATCGAAAGAGAGAGAGAGAGGGAGAGAGAGAGAGAGAGAGGGAGGGAGGCAGCAGGCAGGGAGGTTTGGCTATTTTCTGCCGCGCATTCATCCCCCCCCCCTGAGCACAAGAGGATGAGGGAGGACGGGGAGGCTCGGACCCGCGGCTGACGCCTCGCCGTGCATCTGCAGCCCAGGTAGAGGTAGAGGAGACGCAGACGGCCAGACAGGACGTGGCTCAGGAGTTTGGCACAACTGAACCGCAACTGAAGTCAACATTTTTTTGTTTTTTTTGTTTGTTTTTGTTGTTTTGGTTTTACGGATTGAAAGGAGAGAGGGCAACAGGAGGGAGGGAGGGAGGGAGGTGGAGGTGGAGGTGAGAGGAGACAGAAAAGATGGCGAGTTTTGGGAAACTCACAGACTACTTCAACCGCCGCAAGTCTCGAGAGGAGCTGCGGGTGGGCAGGAGCTCGCGGCGCAGCGGCAGCTACTGCTGCACCGTGGCAGAGGCCAGGTAACCTGTGTGTGTGTGTGTGTGTGTGTGTGTGTGTGTGTGTGTGCGCGTGTGCTTGCATGCATGTGAACAGGTAAATGTCTTCATCTGTCAGCCCTCTGCCTAGTTTGTCACTTTGTGTGTGTGTGTGTGTGTGTGTGTGTGTGTGTGTGTGTGTGTGTGTGTGTGTGTGTGTGTGTGTGTGTGTGTGTGTGTGTGTGTGTGTGTGTGTGTGTGTGTGTGTGTGTGTGCGTGCGTGTGCTTGCATGCATGTGAACAGGTAAATGTCTTCATCTGTCAGCCCTCTGCCTAGTTTGTCACTTGTGTGTGTGTGTGTGTGCGTGTGTGTGTGTGTGTGTGTGTGTGTGCATCGGTATGCCCGTCTACAAACAGCACGTCCTCCTACTACACTCATGTCATGTCCTTTCATCTAGCTCTGACTGCGTGCCCTTAAATAAACCTGAACAAACCTGATCTCGGGAACATTCTGGTATCATCACATAGGAGTCTGTCTGCGCGTCAGTCAGACCAGTCAGTGCTGTGTGTGTGTGTGTGTGTGTGTGTGTGTGTGTGAACGTGTGAACGTGCATGGTGTTACATAAGTGTTGAGGTGTGCCAGGCATGTTAAAGGCTACTACTGAGAGTTGACACACTGTTGAATCCTGGGGGTTTTCTGGGTGAGGTAGATATGGGTAAGGAGATGGAATGGTTGTATTTTATTTACGTAACTCACCTGAACATGCATGCTCTATTTCAGTCACTGAAACTGAAATTAACACCTGCCAGATGACAATTTGTGTGGCGGATAAATCACTAGGGTGACCCGCCTCACTGGTCTGTAACCGTTTGAGTCGATAACGTGTGGATGGCTCAGTTATATACAGTATATGGTCTTTGTTTACGCTCAAGCTTTGTCCCTGCTGACCACCGTACACTCTCCCATTAGCCAATCAAATCAAAGCAAATGGCTCTCTATCAAACAGGCTGTGGATTGGCTGCCCGTTAGCCTGGCTCCGTGCAGAGTTGCATCGTCCAAACGTTCGCTCCTGTTTTGCCAGTGCGTGGACGGTCTAGCCTCACATAGCTGAAGCATTACATACGGTGTGAGGCCACATGCAGCACCCATACCTGCTTCAGACAGTTGTTGAGAAGGGAATTGCTAAGAACTAACTGGTATTGTTATTGTATTGTATGTTGTATTGTTGTATTTTTCCTAACTGGTGAAATGTAGATGACGTGAGGTCTCGTAGAGATATGTAGGGCCCCTAGGATTCCCTTTTTAAAAATGGCCAATTCCGTTTTGCCAAATGGCCAATTCCGTTTTTTTTTCCGTTTTTACCTAATTTTGCTGGAATTTTCAGTTTTTTCAGACACATTTTGGTTTTTTTTCTTACTTTTGCTAATACTTTTGCAACTCTTGATACATTTAATAAATCCACAATGTAATACATGCACTTAAATAAAACAAGTACATATTATATCATAAATATTTTTTGCTTTCAAATAATGATTTTCAAACATCACTTTTCATTTCTAACATTTTTCTTTTTAAAACTCATTGAGATATTTCCTTTTTTAACCTCTTTTATTATTATTTTTAAACTAATTTAACCCATGAGTTCAGTTCAGATCAAGCTCAAGTTCAGCTCTTTCATTTTCACCATTGAAATGCAGGATGGCTAGCTGTTTGGTAGAAATGTCACTCTCTTGTCTGTGACAAGATTCTTGTATTGAGAGAAATATCTCTCTGTGTCAACACTGGAGGAGATCAGCCAGATGTACTTCCATGTAACAGGATAAAGCAGTGGTTCAGCAATGCTCCTCCAAAATTCTGCCGAGATCAGACGGATGTGTAAATTTCTCTCTTTTTGAAAGTGCAATGTAGACCAGCCAGTCATCCTGCACTGACATGGCGAGCCCTTTCAGTGCGGTGTAGTCGGCTCGCTAAATGGTCATTAATTGTACTTACACGTACGTCCATCTGCATAAAGTTGTTTAATGTCTTGGCTCGCACTTCTGCGGATATTTTAAGTTTTTTCATCGGAGGCGCTATCTCTCCTTCCCTGCTCTCTAGCTTGTCTCGTCATGGGCGCGTATGCGTCAGAAAAATGTATCATGCGCCTGAGTCGTGTCAATAAATGTCAGACAAAATGTATAGGCCTACCTCCCTCCCTCTCCCCCTTTTCATTGGTTTAAATGGTTGTAAACTGCTGGAATTTAGTGAGCGGACCAATGTAGGAAAGTTATAAAAAAATAAATAAAAAGAACACAAATGTGTTGGTTCAGAGAAAAATGGCCAATTCCGTGAAAAAAACGGAAATTCCGTGATCTAAGGCCAATTCCGCGATTCCGTCCGCGATTCCGTGAAAACGGAATTTCGTGACGGATTCCGTGAAAACGGAATCCTAGGGGCTCTAGATATGTCCAGGTCAGCTACAATTTAGTTTGATGTTAGGTTTTTGTGTCAGTCCCTTAAGATCAAAGAGCAAGGACTTCTTTCTAGACAGCGTTCAACAATCATGCAGGGAGAAATCCCTCGTAGAAGAGGCAGAGATACCAGTTTCTCCACCGACAGTAGACCAGAATGCAATGCAGCGACAAGACGAGTTGTCTTTTGAGTAAGGGATGCGACTCTTACTTTTTCTTGACTGGAGAAACCTGCTCGCTTGCTCTCGCTGTCACTATCACTATCGCTCTCTCCACCTACATACGAAACCAACCGCCACAGCAAGTTCACGCTCCTTCTCTGGGAGTTGTCCAAAGTCGTTCTGGTTGAAATGTAACTCAGGTAGAAGTAGACGAGGCGGGTTGAGGGAAAGTAAAGTAAATTACAACACCTGCTGCCCGGTGCAAGCACACTGATGGACACCTGGACTGGAGAGGTGCTTTACTCAAGGGTAAATTGATGGCAGTGGCGGGAGAGGAGAGAGTTTCTCGTTCCGTTTTCTCTCCCAGTATTTCCCCGACCATCTGGTTGAGTTGAGTCAGCAACCTCATGGTCTGACCTCGAGGCTACTTGAAGTTTTCGCGGCTTCAAATGGAAACTATGTGTGTGTACATGTCTAATCTATCCTCATTCATACTTAGAGATGATGAAGTTCCACATTACTCTCACCGTTGTGGCTCACGTGATGATCATTTGATTTCCAATACACCGTCAAAGTTGCTGTCACAGTCTGCAGCCTCTCTCTTTTCCAGCCTGGCTGTGGTGGTTTTTAGACATCTTGAGTCATAAGAAATGATGTCCTGCACACACGGAGTCACATCTGCACCAGTTTTTTTTTGTGTCAACTTGTCAGCCTATTATTGTTTTATACACTGAGCTTGGGTATGACGTCTCTGTGGATCACTCTTCGCTGTCCACTCTGTCATGCTGTTGAAATACCATATGAATTTATGAAGTGGTGTTACTGCTAGTGAATCAGTCACATTCAGGTTGTCGTTTGATGTTACAGAGAAAAAGAAGCATCTCTTCAATCTCTGGCTTTGATCCTTATTTATTGCTTTATTAGCAATTTATTACTATTGGTTGCTTGCAATGTTATTGATCTAGGAACTGAAGCATATTCTGCTGTTGGACTCACTGCAAATTGTTCTGTTATGTTACATGTATAGACTGCAGCCAGTCCACCACAGCACATAATGCACACTACAACCCCCAGTCGGGTTGGATCATTCATCTGTCCCATTTAGACAACACTGCAAAAATCCCAGACCTCCTCTACCCCACATACCCAATTGGACCGTGTACAGACACATATATTAAAGATATCTAATTGAATTCCCCCTTTTGGATGACCCAGATTTGTTTACGTTTTACCCAAATAAAAGGAGGGTGTATTGTTGAGGCGTAATGTATCAGACTAATAAATGTTTATTTTATAAAACGCTATTTTAAAGTTTAATTTCCACTGCAGCATGGCTTGGATCCAATTTCTTTTGTGTCTCACAGAAGCAATTCACACTCTGCAAACTTAATTTTCGTGGCTTTGGAAACAACGCCTTGCTTTGAATAACAGATTCAGAAAGAGAGTTGAGTTGCGCTTATAGACCAAAGAACACAGTGGGAAGAATAAAGCAAACCCCGTCTATCTGTGACATCCCTGTGTCTTTGTGCATCTGCTGGGAAAAAACGTGATGCACAACTTTGGAGTCCTGTTTTTCTCTTTTATATCATATCCCAGGCATCATGGATGTCAGTATCCTCTCATGCAGCTGCCAGAATGCTTCGAAAAAAGAAAGAAACTTAAGCAGAGTATATGAATTGTTCATAGGCTAATGTCAAGTGATATTAAAACCCTGATCAAAATCACTGAAAATGATGATGTTCTCTTATTTTCATCCACCAATCCCCCAACTCTAGACTTTTAAATAACGTCCATCACATCTCATCTCACCCACACCAGAAGTGTTAACGTGGGTGGGCATCTGGCACAGGGAAAAAAAGAAAAATGTAAAAAAAAATAACAGCGCTGAGTGTGAAATGAGTTTAGACTGGCAGATATGGGATGAAAACACTCTTAGATTCCCTGCCATCGCAAATCCAGCATCTCTCTCTCTCTCCCCCACACAATCTCTCTCTCTCTCTCTGTCTCTCCCACACAGTCTTTCTTTCTCTCGCAAAACCGCCCCCCTTCCTACGCCCCTCCATCTCTTCCAATCTTCTGTCTTACTTTCTCTCTCCCTTTCCTTTTCTTTCTTGCTCACCCTCCATGTCTTTCTTTCCCTTTTTTCTCGCCCTTTTTTTTCCTCTCTCTCCCATTCTGTCTGTCTCTTTGTAAGCTTGACAGGCAGAGAGGAGGAGCCGGCGGGGTTCGGGGGGAATCAGAGTTGTGACAAGAGTCTGTCTTCAGATGTTGGACCAGGACAGCTGAGCTCTGCCTCCTTTGTCTGTGACTGGATGGGATGGTAGAGAGAGGGGATGTGAAAGAGAGAGAGAGAGACGGTATTGCTCAATGACTAGGTTACTGTGAATAAGTGAAAATCTAGTTCATGGCCTCAATATTCACCTCTCTCCAGCACTTCAGAAATCCACAGCAAGTGGCCACGTCACTTTGACTGAAACTGATGAATGGCAAGACCTCTAGATTTAGATTCGCTCCAGGGTCAAGAGCTTGTGCTGTGTGCCTACTCCCATCATCACTCGAAGCCATTACATTCAGTTCACATTGATTCAAACTTTCTTTCTGTAAAGAACTTGAGCTCGTATTAATCTGCACAGTCGTCCTCTTTAAATCGCTGCTGTTTCTTAGGTACTCCTATCACCAAACGCTAGAAGAGATGCCAGCTTGAAATTCCCGGTGGTTCATCTGAGTAGTAGTAGTAGTAGTATGTTTTAGGTAGTTTGACATTTTCTTGATGTACTTCACACTAAATGTTTTGTAACATCCCCTTGATAAATCAATCAGTCTGTAATGAACAAGGATAATCCCATCAGTCTGTAATGAACAGGGATACGTCAATCAGTCTGTAATGAACAGGGATACGTCCATCAGTCTGTAATGAACAGGGATAAGTCCATCCGTCTGTAATGAACAAGGATAAGTCCATCAGTCTGTAATGAACAGGGATACATCCATCAGTCTGTAATGAACAGGGATAAGTCCATCAGTCTGTAATGAACAGGGATAAGTCCATCTGTCTGTAATGAACAGGGATAAGTCCATCAGTCTGTAATGAACAGGGATAAGTCCATCTGTCTGTAATGAACAGGGATAAGTCCATCAGTCTGTAATGAACAGGGATAAGTCCATCCGTCTGTAATGAACAAGGATAAGTCCATCCGTCTGTAATGAACAGGGATAAGTCCATCCGTCTGTAATGAACAAG